>CM039127.1:46086188-46549741 GCA_022036555.1 Microstegium vimineum | reverse complement strand
TGATAAATGCTATGACAAGTTCGAATTCGAATAGCAAATATTTTTTAGGTGTTCTGTCTAACTAAGGTAGTGATAACCGCTTAGCTTATCAGCCACCGAAACGATCTGACGAACTGGGCAACAGCTAATTCTGGAGAAGGGCAGCGGTTAGAAATTGTGACTCAATACTCAGTCAAATAGGCAAGGAAATATAAGAAAATTGTCTGCATTAAGAGGGAGAAGCGAAGGGAAATTTTGCCTAGCCTAGTAGTAAATCGTTGTCAAGGTGCATCTCAGGCAGACGACGAGGATTTGTATGGTAGAGTCTACATCTCAGCATTTTACTCTTTTTGAAGCAGACGACGAGGATTGTCACAAAGTGGTTGGTAGGCTGGTAACTTACGTAATCACAAATGGCTGGTGCTGCAAATTTTTTGGTTCTCAAAAGGAAAAAACAGTTTGAAAAGGTTTATACGGCTCAATTTCTGGAATTCCTTATTTCTATCTCATGCAAAAGGAGAGGATAAGACAAGACGAGAACAGTAAAAGCAACAAGTCCTTTTAGAAGGAATTGCGGGTCTTCTTAATCCTCTATTGGGTTCTTGTGTCGATTCTTCTTGTATCGAAGTAAGAATTATTTTTCTTCTTATTTGGTTTGGTACAGCTCTACTTCACTAGTGAAGTTGTTTCATGAGCAACTCTCTAGATGAAGCTAGACTATTTTAGAAAAAATGTTTGGTAAAACAGCTTTATCAACAACTTTATACATAAATATGAGAGAGAAAGTGAGGAGAGAGCTGTGATAAGCTACTATTTTTAGCTTCTTTCCACTTCATACCTTTGTGAGAGAGGAATAAAAACAGTTTTATAGATAAAGCTGTTTTGAAAAGAGGTGTTTGACAACTAGCAAACAGGCCCTCAGTATTCCCTCAGTATTCGTAGAATAAATATATTAACATAAACCTCACGGATTATTATCTTCGCATAAGCTGACCAATTCACCTTTAGAAACGTTACAAAGGCTTCATCTGCCCCTATTCCTTCTCCGGCAACATACAGACTCTACCATAACTCTCCATGGCATGGAGAAACCACAACAAGGTTATAATCAATATGTGTGATCTTCCCGCCCACATTAGCATCACCATCGTTCGTCATATGTAAGCTTAATCGAAAAGATACAGTAAACGTCACAAGGCGGTATTGGCCTTGCGAAAGGAGCAGCTCTGACCTCCCTGCTTGTTCAGTCTTCCATCCATGGCCGTCCTCCAGTGAGGACGGCGGTGCTACAGGCCTAGAGCGGCCTAGGTCTTTTCGAATTGCAGCAGCTCGGGCACTTGTACTGCTTTATGCTCTCCGCCTTCTGGGGGGTGATCTTCACACACTTGCCATGGTACCACTTCTCGCACACATCGCACCCAATCCAGAACTCATCTGCACTGTATATACCGCCACATGTCCCGCACAAGGTTTCTCTGTGGTTGCCGTCGTCTTCATCGTCTTCATCGTAGCCCTCATCAGGCTCTCTGGCATTATTTTCTAATCGTGGCTCACTTGTTTGCTGGAGAGACAGATCAAGTTCATTCAACATCATAACATGGCAATGTAAGAGGTGGTAAAAGCAATGACTGCATTCTTGTTACCTTTACTGACAGTTTATTTCTACCACTATTGTCAGTACCGGATCTGTCCCTCTCCTTAGATTGTTTCACACCACCGGAGACGACTTCAAACACAGTTGGCAGATCATTCATCATGCCGAATAAACGCTGCCTGCTCAATTTGAAAGCAAAAGCATTACACAAATGATTACCGCAATATCAACTGCTCTAATGGCAGTTAAACCAGTTAAACTATATAGATTGCAGTAACATCTGTTATTATTGTGTCATGGGCTACTGGATCTTGCTACAACAACCCAAAACAATTGCAGGGTGGAATATGAAATGTTTCACTTCCATTGTAGTTCAAGTCAAGGCTGCTTAAAACCTTCTGACTTAGTATGATTGACTAGACAAAGGTAACTATAAGAATAGTTTACGAAAAAAACAATGCCACAACAATAATATTGCAAGTTGCAACTGGCCAATATTAGGGTGTGTTTGGGAGGGCTCATCCGGAGGAGCCAGAGCCTTTTAACGGCTCCTCCTCCAACTAAACTGTTTGGTGGGTCTCCTCCAGAGGAGCTAGAGCCGGAGAGAAGCCCTACCAAACAGAGCCTTAATGTTGTTTTAAGTGGCTTACTGTGTACAACTACAAGTGAATTTACTTGGTGACTAAGATCCCAATACTCATCATGATGTAAAGGAAATAATTCACTTGTACTCATCACTGACTGCTCTCAAAAACCCTTGGGCTACAACAAAGATTATTCAAATGAAGAATGTATCATTGGGAAAGAAATAATGTAAGTGCTAGAAATATATAAAGCTACTCTACATATTTTAAAAATCATAAAGTTCAGCAAAGCATAAAATTGATTTGGCAACATTGCACAGGGGTTGAGAAGTTGGAGCTACATACTATTTACGAAAGTAATTGAGTGCACAGCATTGTCCCAAAGTTCTAATAAAAGATATAAAGCAGTAA
This sequence comes from Microstegium vimineum, assembly GCA_022036555.1. Lineage (NCBI taxonomy): Eukaryota > Viridiplantae > Streptophyta > Magnoliopsida > Poales > Poaceae > Microstegium > Microstegium vimineum. The sequence goes on along the minus strand of CM039127.1, from coordinate 46,547,173 downwards.
GACCAAAGTAGCTTGCACATGTGAAGATGAAAACACTTAACTCACTAAATACTCATGGAAAATGTTGCTTCAAAGATCTATGAAATATTAGCAGTTTGACAAGTCCAAAAGTTAAATAATGTGAATGTATTTCGAGTAGTAAGCAAAGAAATTTAAGGATGAGCCGCTTGCTCCAAATAAGCTTCAGTTACCAACTCCATATATTATACCACCACCGTTCCAGATTTTAATTAGAAATCAGCTAATTCATAGGACACTAAATTTGGAGATACATAAGAAAATGGAACCTATTAGAAACAATTTTCATTCAGTAATCAGTATCCATGTCCTTTAAACAAAATGGAGTATGCATTGAGGTTGAATAGAAAAGAAAGGTGGTGATTACATGTGCAATGATTTGATTATAAGAAGCAATACAATATGTTGTCAGGTACCTAATAGTTGTGTCTTTAGTTTAGTAATCTGTAGCCATCACATATCATAGCAATGAATAATCATGAGGGCTTGCTCTAGTTCTAGAAGTGGTTATTGAGTATGGGTAAATACATATATTATAGATAGATTTCATACAATTGTACCCCAAAAAATACTCCTCTCACCCTATACTCATCATCATTCTTTTTTTTCACTGTTGGGACTAACAAATTATCTTAACAATGGTAAATTAACTCAGTTTAGCATGGGAGATATGAGTGCTGCACAGTTTCAAACCACATGATAATCTTGTCAAATCATACAGTTAGCAGTTACAGAATTTGGCCTGTGGTTCTTATAATCCCTCTCTTTTTTTGCACTTTCCTATGGCTCTTGCTGGGTTCCCTCTAGCCTGTCAGAGCCTGCTCGGGACTAAAAGGCTTTACTACAGAATTGGCCACGGTCATCAATAGCTACTTCGGAGAAATATTAGTGAAAGCTTGAAGTAAGTACTTAAGCAAACCACAAATCAGAACCAGACTCTCACACAACTACCAAATGGTACAGGTCATCAATACTCGGAGAGTATCGAATTTATTAGCAAAACGAAGTCAGGAAGGTACCATGAATATGGATCTGAATAACAAGGTATCATGAATTCCATTTTGCATGCTTTTTAACTAACTAAAAAGTTTGTAAGTAACTAAGTATAAACCATCACAGAAAAACTTTCCAATGCCTTGAATGTCAGACCACGAAGTCTTTCAGGAATAATCAACCTGAAATTTATCACAATGAAGCATCTTTTATATCTTCATGCTGAAATAACTATATATACATGATCGGAAAGAAATCTCATGTCCCCAAAAAAGTGGATCCGGGGCTTATGAATCAATGACCAGTTGAAGTCAGTGCTTATTAAGCATCTGAATATGTCTCAATGGAGACTTTATTTCGTATCAGAAAATCATAATGGATACACAATTCTGAATGACAATTGAAGGAGTCTCCACTAAGCTTTCCACATAATAAACAACACTACTTTTCATTAGGACATATTAACATCTTAGGGAAGAATAAAACTTCAGTACACACATGCGCAGAAGTTTACATCATGCTAACTACAGCACAGATAAACAGATCTTCCCCAACTTCAGCAAAATGTCACCTTATGAGCTAGTATAATTAGTAATTCAGCTCCTTATAAATTGCTACATGGGAAACAAACTGATTTGCTTTCTAAATCGAAAACTGGCAAATAACTCATATTCTACGAAACCTCTGCAGAAGATCCAAATCTGAACGGTTACTTGTCAGCACAAACAAATGTTGGATCCAAACACGTCAGCACAATGACATGCATACAGAGGGCACAGCACAGCATGCATATCCTGACATCCACTTCAACTCAGAAGAAAGCTCCAGCACATGTACGCATGTCATATAGTGTCAATGAGCACAGGCAGCACCACGAAGAAGAGCAATCATCGACCCGAGAACAGAGGCGAAATTGGGGGGAGTGTCGTACGCGTCATTGCGTTGAGCCGCGCGCGTAGTAGAATGCGACGGAGACGAGCCACGAGTCGAGTGGACGGCGACGAGCGCGAGCCAGTCGCGACGGTTCATCCCGTCGCGCGCGAAGTTGATCCCGAGCGCCGGTTCCGGCAGCTCCGTGGGCACCTCCTCGGCGGGCAGCGCCACCTCCCACGCTTCGTTGGCGTGCCGTACAGGCACAGGTTCTCCTTCTCTACTCCGACACCCAACCCCAAACCACGTCAGCTCGCATCCAAATCGAATCGAATCGAAGCCCACAGCGCGGCGTGGAGAGATCGCGACGCGAGGGGAGGGGAAGGAGACTCACCTGGATCGCACAGCGCGTAGAACTCCTCAACGTCTGTGAAGCGAGAGGAGGAAGCTAGGGTTAGAGCCGGGGACTTTCCACAAGCGTGTGCGCGGCGGGAACAGCAGGAGGGTGACGCGTACCGTGGGTGAGGGCGCGGAGGATGGCGGGCGGCGGGCGCGGTAGTCCTTGTAGATGTCGTCGACGGACGGGGAGCGGAGCCGCTCACGGCGCCTGCGCGGCGGTAGGAGGCGTCCATCGGCTGGCGAGGCGCGGCGGCGGTGCGTATGATCTCCGGCGAGAGCGAGGCGCAGGAGGTGGAGGAGATGAGTGATCGCGATGCGGTCGGGAGGCGAGCGACGAGAGTACACTGCTGCCGGGTAAAAGGGGAAGATGTGCAAGATCTTGCGGGGCGTTTTTTTTCGTGTGGGCCCCTGCGGATGTCAAGATTTATTTTGTCCTATGAAAGCAAACCTCGTCATCATCACCTATCTAAAGTCCATGGGAGACTTTTTTTTTTTACCCCTCAAATTCACATGTTATAAATCACAAGTCGGTTGATTTTTTGGTGGGATCGAAATTCGCAATCATAATACAGGATCTTATTAAAGAAGTAAAAGACATAATAAAATACGATTGTACTGTAAAATTGATTGGAATTAGTAAAATGAGGCCACTCGATTTAAATCCATATCATAAAGTCGTAACATCATACGACAACATTGAGGTTGTGACAACTATGGAATCAAATCTGTAAGTAATTCGAAATTTTGTTTTGAACTGGCTACGTCTTCATGCATGATGATATTCTTCGTACCACAAAATGTATCAGATATATGCGAAAGGAAATATGAGTTTTAGCTTAACATTGGCTCCACATGAAGTTTCTTCTACTATTTTGCGTTGGGACATAGGGTTTGCAAGGCGTTGATGGATTGTCTCATCTTCTATGGTAACCATTTTTGTCATCCAACTCTATATAAAGCTGTCAAAAAAAATCTATATAAGAGAAATTCATTCTATGAGACTGTAATTTTCTTGCATCTAGAAGGAATAAATAAACGAGCTGAACTTCTAGTGTATTTTTGTATCTGTATATGATCCTTTTTTTATAATCTACTAAACATATAAGTTGTTTTAAGTTTCATATATATTTCTTTACTACTATTAGTTAAATTAAATTTTGTATGTCTAAGAACATGCATGAAAACAGGGAAAAAATGAAAAGAGACAAATTTGAATGTAGGAGTATATTTTCTAAAAAAAATATAACTAAGGAAGTTTCTGTCTTAGCGATGACCCATCATCACCCACCAGGGCCATGTGTGGGTATCGCTAGCTATAAAAGACTGTGCTGGATTCAATGTAAAGTCTTTGTGTAATACTAATAAGCAAATAATGTCCAAATTAAAACAATTGGATAACAACAATATACGTCCACTCAATATCATGTACAGTTTCAAAGCATATACAACACAAAACATTACAAATGAAACGCCACCAAATACATCCACAATACATTTTTTTATAAAAAAAAAGAAAAGAAGAAACAGCTGATTGATGATGAATTAGAAACAACATCTCGATCTCTCCAAATTTAAAAGAAGCTCCACGACGACAAAGACACGCATGTGCTACGGCATGGACGATCCTTACTGTACTGTACGTGACGTGGCGGTCAGACGATGGCCCACCACAAAGCAGCCACGGCGGCGACCGTAGCAGCAGCTCCAACGCCACGTGCGCGCGGCGTGGCCGCCGACGCCGTCGTGGTCCCGGCGGCAGTGTCAGCCGCGGGCGCGTCGGCCACCGCATCCGGAGTGGCCTTCTTCTTCTTCTTGCTCTCGGCCGGGGAAGGCGCGGGCGCGGGGACGGGCGGGCCGTAGAGCGCCCAGGGAAGGAGCACCTTACTGACCTGGTATACAACGAGCCTATCCCCGGCGTAGAGCGGGGTGCCATCGAGCGTGGCGTTGACGACGCCGGTGGTGACGTTGACGTTGGATCCGTCGGCGGTGAGGTTGAGCGGGTACTTGCCTCTGCCGGTATCCCCCGCCTGCGTCCGCAGCGGGTTGCTCACCGTCTCCAGCTGCGCCGCCTGTAGCGCCGCTGACACCACGTGGAACTGCACCAGCGACGTCTTCTGCTGGTCCGAGAGCGAGTTGAGCGTTCCCGCGGGCAGCGCCGAGAAGGCGCTGTCGGGCGGCGCGAACACCGTCAGCCCGCCGCCGTTGGAGGATTTGCCTTTGAGCTGGTTCGTTATCTGCTCCGCCTCCCGAGTAGTCTGCAACAGCTGTAGGAACTTTGTGAACTGCCCCGCCTTGCTCAGGATCGCCGTGATCGTCTTGGGCGCAGCGGGGGACGGGGATGGCGCCGTCGCGGCCTGCCCATGCGCCCGTGGCGCCGCGGACGACAGGAGGATGATGACGGCGAGGAGAAGGGTGCCGGTGGCGGCGGCGAGGCGAGACGATGCCATGATGAGTTGGTTGGTTAGTTGTATATATGTATATATGTATATATGTATATATGTATATCTGCGCTGCCTAGCTGCTAGCTAGCTCGTGTGTAGCGTTGGATTCTTGATGTGGGTATTGCAATGGAGGCTGCCTATATATATATAAGATCGAGGTTGCCGAGAGGGAGGGGATGAAGAGAGAAATGGTACGGTGGGATGCCATGCTGATGCTGCCATGGAGATGAGGGGGGCTAGGTAATTAGCTAGATGTCGAGCTGGAAGATGGCACGTTGATTAGCAGGTGCGCGTGGTGTGGTTTGCGTCAAGGAGCAGCAACTAACACTGGCTGGGCGTGGTGGGGTTTCTGCTGAGGGTCTTGCAGTTGCACCGGGAATTTGCAATGGGGAACGATCCGATCTCTGCATCATCTTCTAAGACTCCTGTTCCTGTGCAAGTGAGAACTAACTAGCGATTTTTTTAATTAAATTTAATTAGGTGGCGATGGACGTCGTAAAGACGGCTTAACTAATTGAATCGGGACAGTGATCGCGCGGGTAAAGAGTTGCTAACATTTAACAACCTGCGTCGATCGATCGCGGTGGAGCTTTCGGTCCGAGCTGTACATGCATCATCATGCATGCATGAATTGGTGATTGTATATGGAATCGAGATGTGTATATGCTGCATGCATGCTTTGCTTGCTGGATCCAGAGGGAAAAAAATGCGTGTAAGGTGGCGGAATGGAGCCTACTGCTACCAATTCAAGGAAGATTTTCTGTCACTGTGTGTATGGTGCCTCACGTGCGTGGTGATGCTAGCTCCTCATGGCCGTCAGATCGCGATGGGACAATTCTCGAGCACGACCTCACACCGAATCCCTCTACTATATGGGAAGAGAATGAATGAACAATTTCTCAATTCAGTAGTAAAGATAAGATATAATTTTGGGGCCAATCCAATCAACTACAGTATTATATTATATGTTCTCTAAGAATCTTCGGAGTCATCTTACATGCAGTTCTTCATCCAGCAGCCGAGCACTCTGAATTCAAAAAGTGCAGCATGTCTTATACATCCAAATGGACAAGAAAACGTGTTTTTACTATTGTTATATTATATATATCTATAAACTTCCATCATCTATCTATAATCTATAATAATGAAAAAACTAATTCAAGTGCAGTCCTTTTATTATTATATTTTAAAGAGTGGTTACAGAGACTGCAATTTGCGATTAGCATGCACACAGCTGCTAGTCACGATCCAGCAACATGCAGACGGACGCCAACATTGCATCCAACCATCTGGATCAGTAAGGTGGTGCATCCATCAGCAGCATACACCATGCGACGATTTTGGATCGGAGGCAAGCAACTTACGAGATCGCACGTATTATCACTGACATGAACACGGAACCATCCATGGAGCAGAGGCGAAGCTGGCAAGATAAACCCCTCTTAACGGCCGGCCCCTCCATCGGCCAAAAAAAGACAGCCGCAGAATCAAACCGGTATGTGAACCAATCAACAATGAAATGCTGCCATCTATTAACATCTAACTTGAGGATTAGATTTAGATGTGTCGGAGTTCAAATTCAGCTCACAAATAATTCGTTTCAGGACCATTATTTACACAGCAGAACCAGATCAGCCAATAGATACAGTTTCGCCTGAGATAGCGTGAATGGGGCGGGAGGGCGTTTCATTCAATCCCTCCGATGTCGTCTGCCGCAGAAGCTTTGCAGACTGGGCAAGCGTTCTTCACCTGCAGCCACTTCTTGATGCAGTCAGCGTGGTAGTCGTGACCGCATTTCAGCTTTCCGATAGAGTCCTTGAAATTGTAATGCTCCTGCAGCCAGCCACCGGTGTTTGATAAGCAATCGACTTAAATAATAGGTAACAAGTTGAAATAATAGATAACAGGAATTGCAAGTGTAACATTAAACCAGCTGTTGTGCAAGGGTGTAATCTTACCAGGCAGATTACACATCTTGCGCTCTCAGTATCACCATGGGTACGGGCAGAGCTGCAGCAAGTTATCTGCATCACACAGCTTGAAAGTTTTTCATCAGCTACGCCAGTGTTGACACTGCCTATTCGTTCTCCCAAAGCCAGCAGCTCCTGCAGATAACAGCACACAAAGTTACATTAGTTACCAGAACATATTCTGTGCTGATTTGTGATAATAATTATGTAGGTTCTTTCTTACTACCTCATAACTCATATCATCAATGTCCAGCCTCATGTCCCAGTGAGGATCAGAATCTTCTCTTGATTCATGGATAACTAACTGATCCAGCATCATAAACTGCTGCACACAATGCAATTGTATTAGTTACAGGGCAAGAATTCATCTCAGCATAATTATGAGAAAATAATTAACACCATCTACCTCGGCTGCTGGTCCTCTCAAGTTATTTTCTTCAATAATCAGTGGCCGAAAAGCATGGTACGAATCCCTCAGCCTTCTACTCCTTGCACTACCACTGGAACCTAGAGCCACATGACCTAGATGTCTTGAAGATGTAGCAGCTTCAGCATGAACACTTGATGCTGCTGCTGAGGTAGCAGGCGGGTAGCTAGGAACAGCAGGCTGGTAGCCAGGGACCGCAGGTCGATAGCTAGGGATATCAGGCTCATGGGTGACTGTCACCGAGTTGTTAGAAGTCGCAAAAGCTGGTGCAGGATATGTGCTGATGGTGTTAGGAGGGACTGCTCTGGGGGCATACCCACCATGCACAAAACGTAGACTATCAGAAGAACCAGGAGGTGTTGGGACAGGAGGGGCATTTATGTTGTTCCTCTGCGGAGCAGAATAGTATGCCCTCTCTCTGAAGGTCATGCTAGAGTTTCCATCGGTTCCTGCAAAACAGAAAGCTATTAACTTCTTGAATAACAACAAAAATTGAAAAAAAAAATGAGTGCAAAGCAATTGAAAATCGCTATGCTGCAACTGATGGTACTATATAAACTATAGAACAATTACTCCCTCAGTCCCCAACATATAGCCCCACTTCTACTTTTGTTGTTGAGCCAAAACTATGTGATAAGTTTGACAAAATTTGTAGTAGAGAATACCAACATCATCTAGGACACTAAATTAGTGTTATTAGATCAACTATCAAATAATTTTTCAGAATGTACTTATTTGATATCATAGATGTTAATTATTTTTTCTATAAACTTGGTCAAAGGTAAAATAGTTTAACTTTAGACAAACCCAGAAGTAGCCATATTTTGGGACAGACGTAATGTAATATCAAATTTACTAGAAGAATATCAAATCTACTAGAAGAATATCAAATTTACTAGAAGAACAGATCAAAATTAACCTGGGGCAGTCACTCTTGGAGGTATAGAAAAATGTGCTCTATCTTGTGGCACTGCTGTACTTCGAGGAGGACCAATTACATTAGTATGGTGTGGTGGCCCATGATTGCTGCTTGATGCGCAAGGTACACCTGGATTGTGTCCCAAATGGATAGGATTGTGATCATGGCGTCCTCTCACATTCCTCTGAGATCCTCCATGGCTACCGAAGGGATGATCACTCCAGTTGCTTGAACTCATATTTGATGTTATTCGAGGAGGGCAGGGTTCAGTAGAAGGAATAGGATTTGGAGACATGTAGCGAGGGAACTGAGGATTAGATGAACTGCCAGCATAACAGCTGCCAATATTGAGTCCATCCTCTGGATGAATAGTTGGATTTCTCCGCTTCAGTGCAGCCCTTCTGTCATCCATATGAGAACTCGGAATGAAGTCATCCTCAGGCCTATGTGGATAACTCATAGAAGGCGGATGATGAGTATTATTATGTGGTGCATAGATGCTACTGGAGCTTCCAGCATGAGGATAGCCAGAATAGGTCGCAAGCATGGTTCCAGGAGCATCACTGTGCTGAATATGAGATTGCCCAGTGTGACTTGAGGATGGAATGCCATTTGGTCTTATTGGTGCACCCCCAAAACCTGATGATAGAGCTCCATTTGCTGCATCAGTTCTAGAATGCATAAATAACTTTGGACCTGGCATAACAGGGTGCAATTGGATCAGTTCACAGTAATTGAAATGTACAATAAGCAAGAAATTAGTATGTTGGTGAAAGTCCATATACCAAAAGGCTGTGGTTCACTCTGGAACCTGTTCACATGATCCATCCTGGAGGCATGTGTGTTATTATGATGATTTCCCGCCATAACACATGAACAGAGATTTGTTTTTGCTTAACCTGGAAAATTATAGGCTCCACATTAGTATTCTAGAAAAACAAATTGCAGCTGCAAATATACATGTAGCTTCAGAAAAAAAAACATAAATATACAGAGAATCACGAATATAAAACTTCCAAGACAAATTAAAAAGGATCATTCAAACCTTAGAACTTACAGTCACACAGGCTATAGCTGCCAGTACCAAAACCCCAAAGAATCCATCATATCCAGTGTCTTATTTAACTTTGGTAACACTCACAACACAAATGAAGTCCTCATCATATCCAAGAAGACTAGAAACCATGCCGACGTGATTAACTAAGTAAACATAAAGCGTTTTAACTACTGTGTTTCGTTTACAGAATTAAACTAGAGAAGGCATCATCGTACTTGCATAATAGTCTGCTACAAAATAAAATATATAATGATGAAACCTGACTTCTAGACCTCAATGCAAGAATCATAAACTTTTATAGCTTTGGTGATGGCAGTAACTAGGCCTGGTAAGTAATGACAGAACATAAGATCTTCCCATATGATGAATAGTTCATAATTCTAACCTTTTGAAAACAACAAAATATTACTCTCTAAAGTTTGGTCACCAAGTAGCTAGAGGATACCTATTAACAATAATGTAGATGCAAGTTAAAGAGAACCTTTATGTATACATCATGTCATTATGGTGCCTAAGATTATAAATATACATACAGACACTTCGGCTAAAGTGGCACTAACAAATTTTACCATAAAGGTTTATTTGCATTCAAATCATGGAAGATGAAAGGAAAAAAAAAAACAGAAATGCAGCACGATTAATTAAAGGGTTGGAGAATATTTGGTGCAGAAATGCAGCACGGTTAATTAAAGGATTCAAGAATATTTGGTGCTGTATTGTTGTTCACGAACAGTGTAAAAAGATGATGTTTGTTTGAAGATAACAAAGAGACTAGTAGATATATAAATCAATAGTTTGATACTGTACCATTATATATAATCACATTTAACTTAGACAGGCTTTAGACAAGATAATTACAAGCTGAATGTCAAGACTGCATTGTCTTTTCTCCAAGTGATAGAAAAATACTCCCTCCATCCCAAATTATAAGTCATTAAAACTTCCTTGGAAAGTCAAAGCATCTCAAGTTTGACCAAATTTATACATAATAAAATAATAACATTTATGATACTAAATAAGTATAGATTCTTCACTAATATTTTCAAAGTATACCCATTTTGATGTCATAAATCTTTGTAATTTTCTCTATAATTTTGGTTAACCTTGAGATGCACTGACTCTCCAAGAAAGTTGAAATAACTTATACTTTGGAACAGAGGGAGTACTATATAAAGAGCTATACAATCCATTGATATTAGGATCAAATTACAGATGATATTTTAATAGTTCAGTATCAAGTATGAAAATCCTAATACCTAACTTAGAAAGACTAGCCTTACAACATTAGTTCAGTAAAGCAGTATACACCAGGAAAGGACCAATTCTAAAAGGCAAAGAACCTATTGTAACAACAGGAATAAAGTAATGGACAACAAAGTTGAAACAGTGTGCAATTAAATTATATGGCAGTACTTATCAAACAGCACAGTTCATATTACATTCTATTGAACATAAGAAGATTGGACAGAATCTTCTAATTCTTTACATGGAATGAAAAGCCCATCAAACGAGCTTAGTCATGAGGAGAGAAACTAATAATAAAGTGTACATAATTCTGTTCAACAGAAAGGAAATGGACATATAAGGCAGAAAGTATGGCACTAGCTATCAGCTCCAAAAGCCCTAGGAAATATGAAGGGCAGATAGATATAGCAGTAGCATTTCAGGTACACATGCCCATGTAATGAATAACACATGCACGCACAAGACTGCTAAAGGTTCCTCCTCAAAATTGTCGTCCTTTTGTTCATCTTATGAACATATGCATCTTGTTTCCAGCATCATCAATTCACCTATTCTCAACTAGCTTCTTTCTCCTTCCAACAACATTGAATAGGTATCTGCAAATGGCATCCTCTCCGTGATCAAAAGAATTGTTACTTCCCTCTCCGTAGCCAATTCTACATGGTAAGCTGATTTTTACTTGGAAAGGATCTTCAGATCAACTAATTTGATGTGAAACAACTGTTTAAGTTCATTTTTCCACATTTATGTCAACCTAAATCTACCATCCAAAATCAGGACTAGTAGGTGATCATGCTGCTCCAGCCAATACTTCCACATATCTCAATATTTCTCTCCCTATAAGTTAACAGTGGGCCATGAAACTACCCTTCTCTCCTTTATACTTCATGAACTTCACCATACAAATCACCAATGGGCTAAAGTTCTAGGTGATAGATGCCAAGAGTGGCACTGGTCCACCTTTTCCAGTCCTCAGAGTGATATGAAGTTAGCAGCAATTGGCTCTTCCAAAAACTCACAATTGGAGGGCCTCTCTTGGGCAGCTAAAAGGCTGTTACAATCTTGTAAGAGAAGCCACCATCTCAATCTAAGGGCAACACAAGTCCAAAAGTGATGTTGAACATATGCTCTTACTGAGGACAAAATAGTCCTCACAAGGCATATAGAACAACTGGATCAGCTCTCCCATATAACACAGCTGATTCATCGCTTAACACTGAAAAAACTAATCAAGGAGCCCAAATTTTGTCCATTTGTTTGACCTTTAATGAGAGCTTGATTTTGGCACATCAAGTCAAGATGTCAAACAAGAAAAGAAACTCCAATTTTTAGTTCAGTGTTCAATTAGTACCTGCAATGTCATTAGCAGAACAATTCAAATGATAGAAGTAATAAATGGAAATATCTGAAAAGACTGATATCTATATAATCTATATAATTCTCGAGAAGAACTTCCAAGATTTAATTGGACCATGGAAGAGCTAAAGAGAAGGAAATGCCCATATCAAGCTATGGACTCCGGGGGAAGAAAGAAAAACATGAATGCATATTTTTCCCCCAAAAAAGGATCTCATCATGACTTCATAGCTTACTCACCGCCACAAATATGTAACTATCACTAACCTGAGTACCTGAATTCGTTGAAACGACAATTCCTCACCCAACCCAAAGCCCGTGATTGCCCCAAATTGGAGTCAAACAAATAACAGGATCAATCCATGTCCCCAAAGATCGAACTCCAACTCTAATAAGCCTTATACATCTGCTTTCAAGAAGGTGACTATTGCGGAGGCCAGATCTCACTAAACCTGCATTCCCATAAGAAATAACTTTTCTGTGCCATTTCTGACAAAATAGAATACTGTATTATATAGTCTTTAAATACCAATAAATATACCTGAAGATGCAGACATGTCGGTGTTCGAATTTCATGCATTACCATCAAAGTAAAGGACAACAGTGTTGTGCCTTTAACGGATTCAATGCTTCTGCTTCTAAAGAAAAAGTGAGTGTAGATCTTATATGTTCTATGTCCGATGGAATTTATATACTTCCAATTACGGATTGAAGCATCAAAGTGTACCTTCAATAATTTAACGGCTTGAGTGCCACAGGGAGAAGGTACATTTGAAGTCTGAGATATAACACAAGTCATGCATATGATATTTTTTTTTGTGAGCAAACATATGTTAAGAGATTGCATGACCTAAAATTCTAGTGCATCACTTTTAAAATTATGAGTATTCTTGTTTATGCTTATAAATACAAGAAAGTGTGTTCAACGAAATGATAAATCCTGGCATCACAGATTGACAAGTGGAGATAAACGAGATTCAGATTTGTAGTATGGATACATATTTGTCAGCTTCTGCTACCGACTAATAAACAATTAGGGAGATACAGAAAAAAGTTACCCACTTATAAGCTTCCACTTGTAGGTAAAAAATGGACGGAGTTCCTAAGGTACAGAGTAACTAAACTGGGACAGGAAACATGATTCCTCAAACTGCTAGACACCAATTAGTCATCCGTACAGTCAGAGAGCTTCAATTGAAGAAGGATATAGATATAAGCTGAACCACAGTAACAAAAGTTTGCACATGGAGAGTTGTCAATTGACAGAAGGAACATGAAAGAGGCAATGATCAAAACAGATGATAACAAGGAGAGAGCCAAGACACGCTAATGTATGTTGGTCGCCAGTTAGCAGGGATTGTTTGACACACCCAACCATGAAAATAACACAAAACAAGGTTCAGTACTGCCATTCACAATGATCAGGAGCATTCCCCATTTACAGAGACTGTGTTTCCCGACCTAAATGACATAAACTCAAGAGCCCAACCTAACCAAGTCAGTCCTATGACCTGTCTGTAGAACTAGAGTTTAGTGATGGATTTGGGTGACAATCAATTCACTGAAAATACATAATAAGAGGCTGAAATGTGGGACAGTATTTCTTTTACGGAGAGAACAGGGGTTTGATGATACAGATGAAGCAAACAGCTAGAATACAAATCAGACAATATGAGGTAAAGTGAAGGGACCACCACGGATTAGGAGATTCGGGAGGGGCACTTCCATGTCACAGCAACCGCCACGCTTCCCCTCGCAGGATCGATGCACCGTACCGCTCAAATCGCACTAATCCGAGTAATTAAGACGGCGACGAGCGAACAGCGACCCCAAATCCCCCCATTACTTTGACCGCGACCCAGCAGGGAGAACCCCAACCTAGCGCACAGATCCTGCAAGTGCCCCTAAAATCACCCGCACACAGGGCAGGGTGGGTTGTACCAGGAAAAAAAAGGCCGATCAAACCACACAGTGCCGCTACCGTCGAATGCATACGAGTACCACGCAGATTAAGCGGGGGCTGGGGGGCCGAATCGGAGGGGTATACCTTAGCGTACGGCCGATCGGAGGCTCGAATCGGCGCAGCGACGGCCCCCACCGCGGTCAGGGCTCCCTGCTCCGGCCTTCTTCTCGCGAGCACGCAACCGCCCTCCAGAGAGCGGAGGAATTGTTCCTGTTGCTGTGGCTTCTTCCGGGGGAAAGGGGGTCGATGGGGCGGGGGGGCTTATTTATAAGGCGAAGCTGGAGGTGCGGGGATTGGGGTCTGTGGACCGCGAAAGGTTGGGCCCATCGATCAGTGACACGTGGGTGCGTTTTCGGTGGTCTTTTGATGCGATGAGATTTCAAAAGGCGGCAAGCGATGCGTCTTTTAGGTCGGGTCTTGTGGGGTGGGGCCCACGTAAGAATGGCACGGTGGGACCGCGACCCTGGGTACCGGTGGATGGGTGCCGCACCGGACACGCGCTCGGCGGCGGTCTCTCTGTGCACGGAAGGAAGGGTAGAAGACCATGGCGGCACGTTCCTTGTGCTCTTTGGTATTCTTTCACGTTTTCTCTCTTTGGAAGCTTGTGTGTTTGTCTCGGTGCCTAATTTGTTGTCCTTGCATACTTGTTATACTAGGAGTGTATTTACTCATTCCTTTCACGGATCTGTCTAGTAAAGAGTGACATTTCGTTCTTGTCCTAAGTTGTTAATTAAAGTACCTATTTCTATAGAAAAGGTTATAAGTACTTGTGACACCTAATAGATTTTGAAAATTTATTTCTATGAAAAATCTAGTACTGGTATTTTTAAATGTTGTCGAGGTAGAATGGCATTTTAGATTGGGCGGAGAACAAGTAAATTGTACAGTACATCGGGAACATATTGTTGGCTAAAACAAATGTATCCATGTGGAACAAAACTCTCGAAAGCAGAGCAAATATTGTGTACATCTCGAAGAAACACTTGCTATTACAAAAGATATTTATATATGTACAAGAAAAATATTTATGCACTTCAAATAACCATGCATTTCAAGTGGAACAAAATTCATTCGATTCCAAACGAAAAGCGGAGTATAGTGGGCTAGGAATAGGAGTAGCAGCCTAACGGCCCACGCCCATTCCTACTTGGATCCAGGTACGGGACCATAGCCACTTTTTTTTTTTTGTGAAATACAGTACCCCATAGCCACTGCTCCCTCCGTCCCACAGAGACTATTGTTTTCGTTTCTCGAGAAATATCTTTGACAATTATATATTAAAAATTATTAATATTTATAACATATAATTAGTATCATTGGAAAGATCTTTGAATCTAATTTTTTAATAAATTTATTTAAAAATCTAAATATCACACATATTTTTTACAAATTAAATTAAACTTCTGACACGAACACCTAAAATGACACTCTTTTTAGGAAGTACTCCCGTGACAGCCAGCGGAAGATTGGCGATGAGGCGGTCAAACGCCGACGCGATTCAGCCTTTTGATTTGTGGCGAAGAATTTCGTGCTGCAAAGTTTCCGTTAGTTTATACTACTACTATTTATACTAATGTGTAACACCTTGGTTATTTTCATATTTGGTTCATTGGTCATTTGGTTTGTTCACATGCGTATTTCTCGATGGATACAATTTGCCCAATATTCTAAAATAATACACCAACCTCTATAACATCGAATCAATATTAGTAAAGCCTTATGAAATGTCATAACATCGTATTTTATTTGTTTAGGTGTTAATATATTTTCTACAAAATTTGATAAAAAAATTGAGAGAATTGATTTTGGACAGAACTAAAACACATTACTTTTGTAACAGAGGGATTATTAGCACCTAACATATGTAGTGCATGTTGAAAAGGCTTACTCCAGGTTTTCTTCCAGTCCTAAAAAAATTCATAAGGTAGAGAAATAATTAGAAAAAAAAAGATTCATAGAGCACATATTCACATGTTCCACCAAAATTCATAAGGCAGTTAAGAGGACGGCAGTTAAGTGTTTGGAGTTAAGTGGAACATGTTTATTTTGGTGGAACATATTCATAAGGTAGAGCCCATTTTCAGATATTCACATGCTTCCAGAAAATGGTGGAACATGTGAATATAGCTCCACTTCACATGTTCCACCAAAATGTTAAGTGCTTGGAGATGTGAAAAAAGTTTTATAGAGAACATATTCACATGCTTCCAGAAAATGGTGAAGTTAAGTGTTTGGAGTTAAGTGGTCCTAACCAAGCCCATCATTTTTTTGAACTGAAATGGCGATCGACATGAGACTTACTGTTTACTAACCTGCCGTTGCTTATGCAGTAGTATAATCCGTGTGCTCGATCGACAATTTATTTATGATTTATTATTAACCTCCTTTTGTACACCACACTAGCACTCCGCAGCTATGGGCTCTACCTCGCCGCCGTGGTCCACCACGTCGGCGGCCGCAGCAGCAGCCGTCCGGCACACCGGGCAGGTCGAGCTCACCCCGAGCCACGTGTCGATGCACTCCACGTGGAACACGTGGCGGCACGCCGGGATCAGCCTGCCCAGCTCGCCGTCCTCCATCTCCCCGAGGCACACGGCGCACTGCTGCCCGTGCAGCTCGGCAGCGGCGACGCCGCCTTCCTCCTTCCCCTTCCCCTGCTCGGACTCCCACGTGAACACCGGCAGCGCGCGCAGCGCCTTGGCGTCCAGCCCGGCGGCCTGCTGGCCGCACGCGCCGGCGCCTTCGACGACCTCCACCACGTAGCCGTCCGGCGGGCGGTGCCGGTGCCGCTGCAGCGCGACCACGCGGGGGCTAGCGCTGCCTTGCCCTTGCCCTTGCCCTTCCGCGAGGGCGACGCGCCGCTGCAGGAGGCACCGCGCGTAGAGGTGGAGCGCCGCGACGAAGGCGACCGCCGCCGAGAGCGCGGTCACCGCGGCCAGCAGGACGTTCGCGTCGTAACGAGCCAGCGACATGGCTGGCTGGCTGGCTGGTGCAGAGCGGACGGCGCACGACGCAGTCGCTCCAACCGGGTTCGGTCACGCACACATGACGCCGCGCCTGTCCGGTGGCTGGACGGACCAAGCGGCGACTGAGCTAGTATATATTTGCAGGCAGACAGGGACAACGTGAGGGCGTTCATGGATGCCGCATGGAATCGAGGGAAGTTTGGCACCCTGTCGAAGGCCATGCCATTATTTCAGCAGAGTTTCTGGAGCACGAAAACGGCCTGCCTCTTGTCCTCACTCCTCACATGGACACATGACTACAGGAGGACTTGACAGTTCATAAGTTTGGCAGATCGTGTACTACAGGTCTACTAGTACAAAGCACTATCACGGTTGATTGGTCCCATCAGCTACAGGATCAACCAATTTGACTGGTAATAGAAAATTTTAAGTTTCTGAATAAGCAGTGAAATTGTTAATCTGTACTACCAGACTCTGTATTCCTTATTCGTTGCAGTAAGCATGCCATTTTTTTACAGTTCCTTATTAGTAGTATATGTTTTTTCTTTACAACGATCAATATGTTTTTTTTTCAAAGAGAAAATTACACTGAAGTAGGTTTCACATCGTGTGGAGAGATACGAAGGGGAAAAAAAGCTTGCGTGTTATTATCTGTACTTGCTGTATGACAATACGAAACAGTCAACCCTGCTGCCTTTATGTATTTCAGTCCATGAGTTTGTACCTCTTCTCTTCAACACCGAGAACGCCCATTTGTATCTCGAGTATAGTGTGTAGTGGCATCTACATAAGAACAATTACCATTAGTTCATACATATTGCATGTTTCTAGTCCATCTGTTACAATTACAATATAACATTGATCAATAAGAAGAGAGTCAAATGTATCACCTCTATCTCTGGAACTTCTCTCAAAGGCCTGTCTGCGAAATATGCATACAGTGCTCGCAGTACAGCCTAACAATGGGACAAATAGTTCAAAACTCAGTATTTCTGCTATCCGAACTCCAACTTTCCAATATTCCATCAATTATATAACAATTTTGTTCTGGCTTATCAGCCAGCTTATTAACCATGATACAATGTTTTTTTCTCAACAACAAAACAACAAAAAACAACATCAGCCGGCTTATTAGCCGCAGCAACGATCAGCCGAACGGAGCGTTACCTGGTGAGATATGACAACCACTGGTGCACGCTGTCGTTCTAGCTCGATGATGACGGGTTCCAACCTGAGGGTTATTATGACATCAGCTGTTAGGGTACAGTAGTTACACGGGAACTGAAATCTGTCATGGTTTGACACAGAGAGAAACCAAGTAGTCCAGTACTGAGTTTTTTTAGGAAACAAAACTAGGGAGATTTTTGTCTGTATAATTAGAAACTACAGTTTTGACCTCTGTATCACGTCGAGGTAAGATTCTCCACGGGGGTAGCGATATCTTAGCTTGTCCTTCTTGCGTGACCTGGTTGAAACAAGCATTCACAATTGTCTGTTGAGATCCAAATATTCAGTACTGTGCCAAAAGCAATACTGTTAATTTCATTTCTATTTTTGCTTAATTTCTACAGCATGGAAATAATACATTGGTCTGACACCTCATATGAATGGTAGTAACTGATATCCCATACACATGGTGCTAAAGAAAAATTATTGTACGTACTCAAATTCCTCAGGCATATTTTTCTTTATCTCTTCATAAGTCATCCCATCACAAACTCCAGAATTGATCTCATCAAGAGCACGCCATTGTATCTACAAACAACAAGTCGAACAATCTTGGTGTACTTAGCAAGAGTTCTTTAAGTTTAAGAGGACTCCTAAATCGTCTAACCAAATACCTTGGGAAATCCAACAATTGGACTTGCTGTCAAAATTGTTCTCTGAAGGGTACTTGTCCATATCTAAATAATTGGATAGTTACAAATTATAAAGCCTCTCTTTCAGCCCCTGTAATGCTGGTTAGATCCATCATTAAATCATGGAAAATTACTTACAGTTGCTGTTTTCTCATGTTTGAGCCGCTTTTCTATAAAGTTGGCTAGTTTCTTTGCATAAAGTTCTCCAGTTTCACTGCACACCATAATCAGGCAGTTAAAGAGGAATTTATTAGCTCAATCAATACAAAAATATAATTCCAATAAGCTCGACATATTTACGTGGTACTTTGTTTAGTAGTGCAATAACTAAACGTATACAATGAAAAATGAAAAAAATAGCAAGAATTTTAAAATTTTACTCACACAACTCAAAATGAAATACTAAGCGCAGAAAATATCATCTGAAGGTGTTAGATTAAAACTTAGGGAAAGCAAACCTTAGAACTGTATCACCACCGACTCTTCCTCTAACATTATGTAAACTCTCACCATGCCTGGTAAGCAAAATAGGCCGTGGTGTAAGATGAGAGTTCACCTGCAGTAGAATAATGCAAGGAGATGTGTCACCAATTAGTTTGAATACAATCGTGGAAATAAACTTGAAGCAGACATTTAAATATGTCTATCTGTTAGAACCTGCAGATATTATGCTTACACAGAAAGTGCGAGCAGCTATTTATAATGAGTCCAGAAGTACATACCAAGAAGAAGACAATCCTCCCAGGGAGATAACCGCTGATATTATTTACCTGGGTACAAGGTCAGAAAAATATCATTGCCATAGAATCTCAAGATGCAAAAACGGAAAGCATATCATAGCAAATATTATTGCAATGTTATGTGTAAATAACTTATCTAAATATGGGCTATTTTGCACAACATCATATTCATATTAAAGTATTTCCAGAGGTATCAGATTCCACATTTACACAAAAACTTGTACCAATGCCATTGATCCTTCTGCCACATAGGCATGTAAAAGTTCCTAAGGTACATTCATGTGCTGTAGAATACGCAAAGATATGGAAGAGGCTTACCTGTAACTGACCATCTTGCCCCTTTACCATGTCAATCATTTTGATGTAAGAACCTTCCCCTACTGGCTCGTAGACCTACAAAATGAATGCTAACTGATTGAAGACTACATAGTTCAAAGAACTAAATAATTTTACATAGCATGTAGCACTTCATCCGAGCATAAATAGTTGAAACCTTTTCATAATTGATCAAACGTTTCTTGAAGTCCTCCAGTCCAGCTTCATAATCTGGCCTGCGACATTTCCACACGATTCAGGCAGCAATTTACTTCTATCTAATAAAGGGTCACTGTTGGGAAACTCACTGATCAGCATAGTCTGGACTTTGTTGGATCTTCAGACGTATATTTCTTTCGATTATGTTTGGATCAGTACATATTGTCTCCAGAAATATAATCTGCAGAAAGTGACTTCAATCATTATGAGACGGTCAAGATTATAAACACAAATGTACAAAATGCACCAAGGCACATGGTTAAATTATTAGATAAACTTCTAGTACCAGAGTGTATTCTGCTTAGTGCTGACTTCCATAGATGTGAAATAAATTTAGCTGAAGATGCTTAAATATTCAAATCTAAAAGAAACATACCCAATGTATATACGAATGCAATCAATTACCTTACAGTTACCTTCAGCCATTTTCATTAGCATATATCTTCGCTTTCTTGTGCTGTTTGTTGCGTCAAATATACCAACCTATAGATAAGTTGATCTGGTCAGATTGAGTGCAACATTTCATTATTTCATGCAGGCTATGCAACACCAACTTACCTGACCTCCACCATGCATCCAATCTATCATGTCCTCCATTGCTAAAGCAGCCACCTGGTAACAGTACACCAGAAGAATAATGTTGAAAGTTGCAAGTAATGTACTGAAACAAAGATACAGTTAAGCTTTAATATTCTACTTTTATAAGGGTTAGTTGTCACAAAATCACATTACAATTCTGAAAATCTAAGGTGCTAACTTGACATCCTGTCCTTGGTAGAACCTTTATGAAGAGAATCTATGGGCAAAGCCAAGTCCCATAATTATAGCTAATGGCAAAGTGTAACCATTGAAAAAAGATGCAGTCGACATATTGCACTGACTACAAATCACAATTTTGAGGCATTTAAACACTACAATAAGTTTTTATAGAAGCCATTAATAAACTTTTGCTCCATTGATTTGTGCTTAAATTTACCAGGGTAACCCTACAATATCCAGTTTAGAACCCAGAAGGTTTTGAGAAATTTCGCAACACTTCAGAGGATACGGTTCAATTCCAGGAGTTCCAGATAGGG
Organism: Microstegium vimineum; assembly: GCA_022036555.1. Classification (NCBI taxonomy): domain Eukaryota; kingdom Viridiplantae; phylum Streptophyta; class Magnoliopsida; order Poales; family Poaceae; genus Microstegium; species Microstegium vimineum. Next base: position 46,526,340 of record CM039127.1, on the reverse strand, counting down.
CCTGATGTAAGACTTAAACTCCTGCTGATCACCCTCACACTTTTGTTGTCGGTCAGCCCTGCTGATCAAGGTACAGGAGTTGGCAATAGGTCACTCCATTGTTGCTGTTCTAGGTACAGTAGTAGCTAGAAGTACATCAGCTTCTAGAAGGCTGGTACTAGGAGTAGAAATGGCTTAGATCAGTCATGTACCTTAGGTGTAAGGAGTAGGTAGTAGTGTACCTTGTATGGTACATGTATTGCGTATATAACTTGCTAAATTGCAATGGAATAGGCAGCTTCTTTGCCACCTTCTAGTGCTCAGTTTCAGCCACCGCAGAAACTGCAGTGTGTGTGTGTAGAGAGCTCAAGCTCTTCTTCTACCTTGGAGCAGGGGAGAGGGAGAGGGGAGGAGAGCAGGTGCTGCTCACCTGGGCATTGGGTGCAAGTGCCAACAATTGGTATCGGAGCCGTACACCTCGCTGAGCTCAACCGCCGGCGATGGATACGGGCACTGGGGCCAAAGAGGACGGCGGCTCGGGCAAGGACAAGGCGGGCGAAGGCCCGCTGATCGTCCAGCCCCAGGTGGAGGTGCGCACGGTGCGGGAGTTTGGAGGAGCCAACTCCTGGTCAATGCTCACCCGCACCAACTACGGCGAGTGGGCTGTCCACATGAAGTGGAAGCTGCGCGCGCGGAAGTGGTGGGCTGCTGTGGAGACCAGCAACGCCGGTGAGGATGCGGAGGTGGGCGTCATGGAGGCGCTCATGGCGTCCACTCCCAGTGAGTACCATGAGGCGATCGGCCGCAAGGACATGGCCAAGGAGGCGTGGGAGATGCTGGCGTCTTTCCGCGTCGGCTCGGATCGGACCAAGAAGGCCAAGGCGCAGCAGCTGCGGAGGGAGTTCTACGATCTCCGGTTCAAGTCCGGGGAGACGGTGGAGGACTTCGCGCTGCGTCTCCAGTCGCTAGCAAGCCACCTGGCCACCTACGGCAAGCCGATCGAGGACGAGGACGTCGTCGCCAAGCTGCTTCGCGTCGTGCCAGCCAAGTACGCCCAGCTTGCGCTGTCCATCGAGACGATGCTGGACTTGTCCACTCTGTCGCTCAAGGACGTGACTGGGCGGCTGCGCGCGGTGGAGGACCGTGTGCCGACGGAAAAGGCGAAGGGCCAGCTGCTGCTAATGGAAGAGGAGTGGGCCGCGCGGATGAAGGACAAGCGAAGGTCCGGGGAAGGCTCCAACAGCCGGAGCGGCGGTGACCGCAGAGGCGAAGGCAGCAATCCGCGCGGCAAGGCTTCGGCGGACAAGAACAAGAAACGCCCCACCGACCCGAACGCCTGCAGGCGATGCGGGAAGGTGGGGCACTGGGCACGGGAGTGCCCGGAGAAGAAGCCGGAGAAGAACCCGGAGAAGAAAGAGGAGGCGCACCTGGCTCGGGACGACATCGACGACGAGCACGCGCTGCTGATAGGGGAATACTGCACGCTGCAGGAAGGCGAAGCAGAGGAGGATAAGGTGGAGCAGGGGACTGCGCCGCCGGCTGTCCACCTCAACGAGCCGCGTGTGCAGGTTCACCTAGGCGCTGTCGGGGACAGCCTGGAGCAGAGGTGGTACCTCGACTCCGGGGCCAGCAACCACATGACTGGTTGCCGCGCCGCCATCTCCGACCTCGACGCGAGCAAGACCGGATCGGTCAAGTTCGGCGATGGCTCGCGGGTGCAAATCCGCGGCCAGGGGACCGTCGTCTTCAGGTGCCGGAACGGAGAGCACCGTGCACTCACGGAGGTCTACTTCATCCCAGAACTGCGCTCGAGCATCGTCAGCTTGGGGCAGCTTGACGAGCACGGCGCGGAGGTTCTGATCCGCGATGGCGTGCTAAGGATCAAGGACAGGGAGCGGCGTCTTCTCGCCAAGGTATCGCGCTCTCAGAACCGTCTTTATCTACTGGACCTCAAGGTGGAGCAGCCTGTATGCCTAGCAGCGGCGTGCACGGAGGAACCATGGCTCTGGCATGGCCGGTTCGGCCATCTGAGCTTTGAGGCACTCGGACGACTTGAGAAGATGGTGGTCGGCCTACCATTGATCAAGCACGCCGGCGAGCTGTGTGACAGCTGCCTGGCGGGGAAGCAGCGGAGGCTCTCGTTCCCGAAGAAGGCGAAGTACCGAGCTGAGGATCTGCTCGAGCTGGTCCATGGGGACCTTTGCGGGCCAATCACTCCGGCGACACACGGTGGCCGGAGGTACTTCCTCCTGCTCGTGGACGACAACAGCCGCTACATGTGGCTGCGGCTCCTGTCGAGCAAGGATCAGGCAGCAGAGGCGATCAAGGCGTTCAAGTCGCAGGCGGAGGCAGAATCGGGGAAGCAGCTCACGGTGCTCCGGACGGATCGCGGCGGCGAGTTCACTTCGGTTGAATTCGCCACCTACTGCGCTGACGAGGGGGTAGTGCGCCATCACACCGCGCCCTACTCGCCGCAGCAGAACGGCGTGGTGGAGCGCCGGAATCAGACGATCATCGGAATGGCAAGATCGATGATGAAGGCAAAGGCAATGCCAGCGGCATTCCGGGGAGAGGCGGTAACCATGGCGGTGCATATCCTAAATCGCTCGCCGACCAAAGCCGTGAAGGGGATGACACCGTACGAGACATGGCATGGGCGCAAGCCCAATGTCTCGTACCTGCGCACGTTCGGATGCATCGGCCATGTGAAGACTACCAAGCCAGGCCTCGGCAAGCTGGAGGACAGGAGCATCCATATGGTGTTCCTCGGCTATGAGGACGGATCAAAGGCGTATCGCCTCTACGATCCAGCCAATGGCAAGGTGGTGGTGTCCCGAGACGTCGTCTTCAACGAGGCGGCGTCATGGAAGTGGGATCGGCCAGAGGCAGAGGGAGGCGGCGGGCTCTGGGACTCATTCGTGGTCGAACACCTGGTGGTCCAAGGCCATGGCGAGGCTGTGCAGGCGCCACCAATGGGGGAAGCGCCGCAGGAGGAGATCGAAGCAGGTGAACCAGCGGCGGCAGAGGGGTGGGAACCACCCAGTCCAGCTGAGGCGGCCCCAGGATCGCTGGAGCAGCCTGCCTCACCACCACCGGGAACGCCGACATCGACGATCGAGTATGCCACACCACCCTCTAACATCTCAGAGTTCGTTGATGCGTTCCATGAAGGGGAAGAAGTGCGGTTCCGCCACATGAACGACGTCGTGGGCGCAGCAGCAGTGCCGGAGCTGGTGTCCCGAGTACTCAACGACGACGACCTCCACCTCATGCTGATGAGCGCAGAAGAGCCAGCCACGTTCGCCATCGCGGAGCGCGATGCAGCGTGGCGGCAGGCGATGCTGGAGGAGATGAAGGCTATCGAGGAGAACAGGACCTGGGACTTGGTCGATCCGCCGGCAGGATGCCGCCCGATCGGACTCAAGTGGGTCTTCAAGGTGAAGCGGGACGAGCGCGGCGCAGTAGTGAAGCACAAAGCGCGGCTCGTCGCCCGTGGCTTTGTCCAGTGCGAGGGGATTGACTTTGAGGAAGTCTTCGCGCCGGTGGCGCGCATGGAGTCAGTACGACTCCTCGCGCTCGCAGCGGCCAAGGACTGGCAGGTCCATCACCTCGACATCAAGACAGCCTTCCTCAATGGCGAACTGGCGGAGACCGTCTTCATCAAGCAGGCGCCAGGCTTCGTCACCAAGGGGGGAGAGCGCAAGGTCCTCCGCCTGTGCAAGGCGCTCTACGGGCTGCGCCAGGCTCCGCGGGCGTGGAACGCCAAGCTCGACGCCACCATGGCGGAGCTCGGGTTCACGCGGTGCGCCACGGAGCACGCCCTATACACCCGCCGACGGGGGAAGGAGCATCTCATCGTCGGGGTGTATGTGGACGATCTCATCGTCACCGGAGCGCATGCACAGGACATCGCCAAGTTCAAGGAGGAGATGGCGACAAGATTCAAGATGAGTGACTTGGGCGCTCTATCCTACTACCTCGGCATCGAGGTGAAGCAGAGCACGACGCCATCAAGCTCGGCCAGCGCGCCTACGCGCAGAAACTGCTAGAGCGGGAAGGCATGGCGGGCTGCAAGGTTGTGGCCACGCCGATGGAGGAGCGCATCAAGCTCTCCAAGGAGAGCACGGCGGCGAAGGTGGACGCGACGCTCTACCGGAGCATCGTCGGCGGGCTGCGCTGGCTCACTCACACCCGGCCGGACATCGCGTTCGCGGTGGGCTACGTGAGCCAGTTCATGGAGGACCCGAGGGAGGACCACTGGACGGCGGTCAAGCGGCTGCTACGCTACGTTCAGGGCTCAGTGGAGATGGGGATCGTCTTCCCCAAGCGCGGCGGCCTCCAGCTGACGGCGTTCAGCGAGGCTCCGCCCAAAGGCGGGGAACCAGGGATCACGGCGTACAGCGACGCGGACATGGCCGGGGACATTGACGGGCGGAAGAGCACCTCTGGTGAGCTTCTCGACCTGTCATTATACCTCGAGAAGTGGAAAGAATAGCAATTCCCATTCCGCCCAAAACCTTAGGAATTCCTTGATAGTTGGCATAAATTCGTAAAGAATACAATCCTTATCCATCTTTTCTTTCTTTTTGCTTCATATACTAAAAAAGAATTCAAAAAGGGAAAATTTTCGTCATGTCACGAAGAATTCTATCTCTTGCATAGGAATAACTAGAATTAAAAAAAGGGGAATGACAAAGCATCTGGGAATAAACGATTGATTTCTATCAATAAACCTGCTAAAGCCCCAAACCATAGAGTACTTAGCACGGGTGCTACAGAGAGATATGTTTTTATATCTCGCATTGAAAATCCTCCTTCCGTATTGGAATACATATACGATCAGATACTCTTGGCTCAATAAAGTATATGATTGGTTTGAAGAACTGTCTTGAGATTCAGGCAATTGCGGATGATATAACTAGTAAATATGTTCCTCCTCATGTCAACATATTTTATTGTTTAGGGGGAATTACACTTACTTGTTTTCTAGTACAAGTCGCTACCGGTTTTGCTATGACTTTTTACTACCGACCAACCGTTACAGAGGCTTTTTCCTCCGTTCAATATATAATGACGGAGGCCAACTTTGGTTGGTTAATCCGATCGGTTCATCGATGGTCAGCAAGTATGATGGTTCTCCTCGGTTCGTCGCCGAACGCGTGGCAGTCCCTGAAGCAGAAGATGGTGGCGTTGTCAACATGCGAGGCAGAGTACGTCGCAACAGCCACCGCAACATGCCAAGTGGTGTGGCTGCGCAGGTTGATGGGAGAGCTCACCGGCGTCGAGGTCCATCCACCAGCACTCAAGGTGGACAACCAGCCAGCCATTGCATTGGCAAAGAACCCAGTTCTTCATGATCGAAGCAAGCACATTGACGTGAAGTTCCACTTCCTTCGGGATTGTGTGGAAGAAGGGCAGATCAACATTGAATTTGTTGAGTCTGGGAAGCAGCTTGCAGATATCCTCACCAAATCACTTGGGAGACTCAGGTTCTCTGAACTGAGGAAGCTGATTGGAATGGTGGAGGTCAAAGCATGAGTCAGCAGCAGATTAGGGGAAGAATTGTAAGACTTAAACTCCTGCTGATCACCCTCACACTTTTGTTGTCGGTCAGCCCTGCTGATCAAGGTACAGGAGTTGGCAATAGGTCACTCCATTGTTGCTATTCTAGGTACAGTAGTAGCTAGAAGTACATCAGCTTCTAGAAGGCTGGTACTAGGAGTAGAAATGGCTTAGATCAGCCATGTACCTTAGGTGTAAGGAGTAGGTAGTAGTGTACCTTGTATGGTACATGTATTGCGTATATAACTAGCTAAATTGCAATGGAATAGGCAGCTTCTTTGCCACCTTCTAGTGCTCAGTTTCAGCCACCGCAGAAGCTGCAGTGTGTGTGTGTGTGTGTAGAGAGAGCTCAAGCTCTTCTTCTACCTTGGAGCAGGGGAGAGGGAGAGGGGAGTGTTAGAATATAATTGTAACAGCCCATATGGGCATCCGGCCCATTGGCCTTATATATTGTAACCTTAGCATAGTCTGTCTAGGATTAGTACCATACTGTCAATTGTACATGTACTGCAAGCCATACAGGCTATACAGGCTATATATATATGAGGTCACCCCCCCCCCCTTTATGGGTGTGCGGTGTTTCTACATGGAGGAGAGCAGGTGCTGCTCACCTGGGCATTGGGTGCAAGTGCCAACACCTGATACCTTTAGTAAGGTAGGCAGTTATGATTACCAATGCACCTTTAAAATGAGAGCATTGCAAGGCTTTTTTCTTGAAAATATATAAGAGCATGTACTGGTGAATCACAAGATGGTCTATGATGACACCTATTTTGAATGGTAGGAACACAATTTTGAAATACTTAGTAATAAATGCATAATAGTCAATAAGGTGTGCTAACCTCATTACGTGCCTCAATACCTTCAGGATTATCATCACGGAAAAAATCTGCAGGCTGAGCCAATAAAAGAGCACAAAAAATTGTTACATCGCTCTAGAACAGGATATTAGTTTTACTGGCATAGGCTCAGATAATGGTATTGAAAAATCCAATAGGATGTGTAAAAGTACAATACATGCATTCATGCTAAAATTATCCCTTTAAAATGCATTCCAAGCATGATTTTATACACTTATTATTAGGTGTCTAGTATTCTAGCTAAGAAACAGGAAACTAGACATGACATTTTGGACATGATAACACTTAACTACGCATAGATTGCAGGTTTTCCACTAACAGAATTACAACAATTCTAGTTCTCACCTGATTTGCTCCATGCTTGAGACGGCGATACTGCACATACATTTTCATCAAAAGAAAGCTCAGTTAAGTTTGCAAGTAAGAAAAGTAAACATATTAACTATGCGAGGGTAAGAATATGGTTACCTTCCCAACATTGAAATGTCTAGTTTCATGACCCAACCAACGAAGGTACCTTGTAAGCTTAACCGCAGTGAAGGTTTTACCACGAGCTGGTAGGCCAACCTGATACGGGAGTAAATATTTTCAGATGGAGATTCAACTTTTGGGAACAAGCACTGAAGAAAAATTTAGGAACATATTCAAGCAGATAAGCATTTGACCATTTTATGCTCAGCAGCAAGAAAACTGTACTTCCTCAAGATGGCTGACAAGTGCTGATTCGAGATTGAAACTTAGGAGATTTAGATTCGTACTTTCTTTAATACTCTGTTAATTACATCACATAAGATTTCTAATTATTTGTTTTGTTCACTTACATGCTTAAACGGCCAATGCTTCAATCCTTTACCTAGCAGTATAAAACACAAATTGCATAGCATATTGATGGTCCTGTTCACAGACAGCCACCACCAGTACAATACTATTCAAAATTCGATTTAGTTTTCCATGGAAAAACCATCAATTTAAATTCATCCATACAGTAAAAAGGACATGATAGGTAGCAAAAGTGTAACAAACAAAATTTGCTTATCTTGTTGACAAAAGGATCACAAAGAAACACTCAAATCACATAAGAGATGAAGAATATTTAAAACTATATCACACGATTTCAACTAGTATTTACCAAAACAATGGCCAGCTTCCGGTCCTCCTTTGACCCATGCAACCGATCAGCTACAGCTGCAGCTGCAACAGCTCCTGCTGCTTCTGGCATTGTCTGTAGAAATGTCAACAATAGTCAAAAATTAAAATACAAACTTCATTCTAGATTTTTTTCTCAAACTACATCAATCATCAATGCCCATTTAATTAATTAACTACAGTCATGTTGATTTATATCAAAATACTATCTCTGTTAGTCCAACAACATTAAACATATGCAGATTCATGCCTATTATCTATCCTTTTTAGCTTGTTTAATGAACACACAAGAGTTGTGCAGCAATATATCCCGAAGAAGAAAAAATGGGTTTGGAGAAACCCATACAGCACATACCCACTAACTCTTAAAAGACAAAAACACATGCGCCTGTGATTACAAGAACACGGCCTCGACCTAGCATATTAACCCTCTTCTCGCGCAAGGGTAAGGACATGTGAGATACCTCAAGAGCGGCCATTCCCTACAACAACTCCTCACTAATGAATGATAACACTCCAGCTAGACTAGGACAAGCTCCGTTGAAGACAAATTGATTATGATGATTCCAAACTGACCATGATCCTACAATGATAATTGAATTCAGACCTTTCTGAACCTAGCCATCAACTCTCTATTCTTTTTACTGACTATTAGTAAAGAAGATAAACAATGCTGACCTTTGCTGATCCAAAACTAAACCCAGATGCCAGGGAGCATGCACTGGCTGATTTTGGAAGCATAGGAGAACCAACACCCCTGTCAACGAACAGCCCCTTTTGACCATCTAGCTTTTGCAGTGGTGTAAAGGTGCCAACTGATTTTGATTCATTGAGTCCAGAATTTTGAATTTTCTTAGAAGAATCTGTTGCCAAGGCCTCAATATTCTGTAGAAGAAACATGTTAATTTTCAGTAGCATTTTGATTTACAGAGATACAGAATATAAATAATTAAAAAAGCATGTAATACAGGTATTAAATATGTGCAAGTCAGAGCAATTATAGTTCATTGTATGAAATGATAACCACCTAGGACCGGACTATTTCCATGATGGTAGAAGGATAAAATTCAGGCATAGAAGTTAGAATTTGTTTTTCACACCAACTTTTCCAGATAACAGCCAACCTTATTGTCGTTACTATGATCTTCTAATTTTGCAGAAACACTACTTGGACTCTGAATCCCATCACTTAAGAGGATATCATTTGTCCACAATGCCCCAGTTTGAATCATGGATGCTGGAGTCGCAGCAAGGTTTGCAGCATATCCATTTGGTGGTGCAGTTGGTGGGGACGGAACAACATAGTGTTCCAAGTCAAGTTCCAAAGTAGCCGCTGATCCTTCCTGTAGAAAGACAGGAAACAGAAACCTGTGAGAACCCATAACACAAGTAGAAAAGGATGAGAAAATGGTAAGGAGATATTCTTTTTATAGGTCTAGGATATAGAAAAAAAAATATAAAGAAGATTGCCAAACGGTAAGGACGAAAACCAAACAGTAACAAAAAAGAACCCACTGATTTTCTTGCTATCAAATGACATGCCATTTGAACAAGCAGATATCCCCGTCTAATTGTATTGCTTTAGAGAATAAGATATTGATAAGGCAGTTACACATGTTGCACAAAGAAGACACAGAACTTTGCAACCATATGCATCCACAACAGGGATGCATACAGTATCAAGCAGAAATGCAATTACCTCAGTTGCATTAGTGGGCGCGACATTGATACTTATATCAGGGATCCCCCGGACTTTGGAAGGCTGAAAGTTCTCCTTGTACACCCTCCAGCTCGCAGCAAGTTCGAGCGGTGACACAGTGTCAGCCTTGTTGAACACCCTGAACTCGAGCACCTCATCATCTCCATTGAGCTTGAAATGCGCAACCCTCACATCGCCCTCGAGCATGCCTCCGGTGAGGAGCCGCGTGGGCCCTTCCTCAATGATGCAGGGGGTTTCGGCGTCTTTGGGCTTCAGCAAGAACTTGAAGTCCAGTGTTTCTACAGCCAAGTCCAGAGAATGATACATAAAGAGCAATCCATGTACGCTTTCATAAGAGCTTGACATTTCACGCCCTGTTCATTCGGCTTATCTGCCAGCGAAACAGTGTTTTTCTCACACAAGAAAACAGCCAAAAAACAGCCACAGCCGGCTTATCAGCCACCAAAACGACCAAGCGAAAAGGCCATTCAATTCTGTAGGTGGATCAGAGAGATAATGGGAAAAAAGGTAACATGGAACAATTACTTTTTCTTCTTTTTCTTCTTTTTTTGCGAAACAGGGAACAACAACTTATCAAAACCAAGGACAAGTTAAAAGTACAGGAAGATCCTTAAGGGTCAAACAAAAGGGTAAATAAGTACTCCGTAGGTACTAGCAAACAAACGCTAACAGCCAATTCGAAGCCATAGTTAACTGAGTAACAGAACAGGACAGCAACGAGGAGGCAGCAATACCATGGTCCGGTGGCACGACGAAGCTGAGCTCCCACATGGACGCGAGCTCCCTCTCCATGGCGAGCTGCAAACAGCAACGGGATCATTTCCCGCGGCGGAGCGAGAGTGCAAGCTCAAAAGTGGAACAGAGAGCACAAGCATCGGGTGGGGTGGCAGTGCGTGCGTACGGCGCGGGAGGGGTCCCAGGTGCCGATGATGGGCTCAGAGCCGTAGACGTGCGGGACGAGGTCGCCTCTGATCTCCGCGTTCTCCATCTTGAGAGACACGTACAGCTGCGCCCCACCGTGCCACGCCTCCGTGGCGCCGCCATCCCCGCCGGCGCCGCCCAGCCCCGCCGCCGCGGAGCCGACGCCCGAAACGGCGCCAACGCCGTCGATGCTCTTGGACCCTGACGTCCCCATGGCTAGAGCCTAGAGGGGTGACGTGGCGGCGCAAGTGGAGCAGCACGTGGGAGTGGAATCGAGGGCGGTGGTGGTGGTGGTGGAGGAGGGAGAGGCCTTTTAATGGAGGAAGGCCGTTGCCGTTTGGATTGGGGCGAATGCAACCAGGAGCAGGAGAGCGATGGGACTGGAGCCGCAGGCCTCGGAGTCCGCAAGGGACGGAGCGTGCGGGCCCCGCCGAAGGGGATAAGGGGAGACGTCCCCGCCTGCAAACGCCGGCGTCCGAGCTGCTGCGGCGGCGGCTCCGCCGCGTCTGCGCGGACGTCCTGACTCCATCCTGCTTGCTCTGTTTTCCTGTAAAATTCCTCTCTCTGCATTATCCGATACATTCAAAATTCTAAAATTTTACGAGATTACCCGTCACATCAAATATTTAGACACACACAATAACTAATTTATACTTTACCTATAATTTACAAAATGAATCGTTTGAACCTAGTTATTTTATAATTAAATAATAATTATTAAATATAAACAAAAGTGCTACCAGAATTTTAAAAGTTTTTTTTTATCTAAACACCTCTAGTATAAAACTCCTTGGCATATGTAAAAGTGTAGTTTTATATTAATAAATCAATGTAATTTTATAAGAAAAATTGATTCATCATTTCAAAAGCAGTACTGCGGGTCATAATCAGTTGAGTTGTATTGTTATAAGAGAAAAATATTATATTATAATTGATAAATTTAAAAAATAAATATACGAATGTGCTATAAAAATATTTTACAACTCTAAGAAATATGATAAAATTAGATGCTAAATTATGAAATTTAGCTATTATGTAAAATAGAAAGTACATCTAAAATATAGAGTTTTATAATAATTTAGCTAAATTGAAAACACATATAGCAAACATGACATGTTAGAGTAAATGTGGACGGTAAGAATGATGGGATAGTCGGTTGAGAGAAATGGAAAACAATATAGATAAGTTGTTGGAGTATTTTTTTTAGGCACAATAGTCATAAATATCTTCACAAATACGTTTACCCAGTCTACTGAAGTTACTCTTTATCTCACAAAGATATATCATAGGTAATTTCCAGCGTTGTTCTTAGATTCCCTTTTATCTCCTCCACACGTGTATATATATACACACACGCTTTAGAAGATGTGAATAGATTTTTTTTGAAAGATTAAGAGGAGCCGTGGACTCCTACTGAGATACGAATAGATTATTCTAAAATGCTTTATACATAAAAAAACGTATATATATTGTATATCTATACTACACCTAGGTGCATTCAACGTAGCAAATGCATCCTGGTCCAACACCGACTGACCCGCGCGATCCCAACTAACCCGATCGGGCCGCTCCACCCAACCTGGCTCCATCTCGCGTCGTTCCGCGCGACCCACACTGCACCCGGCAGCTGTTCGCAGTTCCGCGACCTATACCTCCATCCGGCAGCTGTTCGCATGCGCTCGCCACAGCCACGCCGCAGGGGCCACCCAGCCGAGAGGACGCTGAACCGCCGCGCCGCCGCATTTGGTGAAGCCAAGGCCGTCGAGAGGCTGCTCCCGTCGCCAGTCGCGGGCTTGGATTCGCGCTAGGGCTGCCGGCCGCGAGCAGGATGGGGCAGCGCTGGCCGCCGGGCCGCCGGGCCACCGCGAACGGACGAACGGCCACCAGACCACCGCGAACGGATGAACGGAGGTACAGACGAACGGCGGAACGGCCGCCGGGCCACCGCGCGGACCCAGTGGAGGTTCATCATCCGCTTCTGGAAGGTTGGTTGCTCCGCTTTCTATCTCCGCCCTACCTACCTCTGCCTTGATTTGGATTGTGACATGCCGCGAATTCGTTCTGATGTTGTTACTGACACGACGGGATTATTCATTTGGAGCCTGCTCGGTCCGCTATCTGACTGGTTGTGGAACTTTTAGGTGATGTACAATGCTACACGATTCAGTTAGTCAGTTGAGGCACTTGGTACTAGTACATTGCGCCAAAGCAGTGAGCTTAGTATGCTACTCTGCTTCTCTCGTTACTGTGTTTGATATGAACATTTCCGTTCATTTTGTTGATATATGAGTTGTCAATTGGAGCATGATTGGTCGCTATCTAACTGATTATGAAATGTTTGGTGATGTACAGTGCTACACAATTTAGTCAATCAAGGCACATGGTAGACTGCACCACTGTATTGAGGTTTCTAGAAGTCTGGTACTCTGTTTGTCTCATTACTGCATTTGATTGAATATTCATATGTAACATTTCTGTTCATTTCGGTTATTTACAAATCTACTAGTCAGTTAACGTTTGGAGCATGTCTGATTTCTATGTGTAGTGCAACATCGGATTCATTTTGGTTCAGTTCCCACGTTATGCTTACGATGTTGAACCCCACAATATTGATCTTTTGAAAAAAAACTCCACAATATTATGTGCTTCGTGTCAAGGAGCACCTGTGCACTAATGTTGTATGGATGGCCAGTGTTTCAGATGATTTTAGGCAACTACTGTCTTTACCATTTATCCAAATAAATACATAAAAGATAATTTTGCAAGATTATTAGGTAGTGGTTTGTTCTGTTCTGATGTTGTTTTCTTATCGACTTTTTATTGTTTCAGTCCATAAATGGGATTTAGTCCTTAGGTTCTGCAAGTTAGTGAGTCTACCTTAGTAATTTCTTGATTTTACTACCTCATCGGTTTAGTGATGTCTTTAATTGTTGTGCCATCAGATATTTGAATACTGGCCTGCACGAGGAATGCTCCAGATTTTGTAAGTATTCTTTATGACCATATGTTTCTGTTTCCTCTAATTTTGTTTGCAAGACTCGGCAATCAATCTGTGTATATTCATTTGAATGCATAATTGAGTAAACCACTTATGCTTGGTGCTCATCCAGATATAGGAGGTGTTTGTTATTTTAGGTAGTACAACAAAATAGACATTGATTTGTATTCTGTTTATTGTTTTGTGAAATACAAATTTATTTGCGTACAATGTCAACCCAAATCTCAATTTGTCCATAAATCTGGGCCAAGATTTGGTGAGCAACAATAATCTTCATACATTAGTTTGGTATTATGGCCATAGTAGTGCTGTGTTAATGTCAGGTATGATCAATTCCAACCTTCATACAGTATTTCAGCATTCTCTTATGGCATATAAATCCTATATCAATGTTAGTTTCATACAGTGTTGATGGATTATTGTCCTCACATGATCAGACTTTAGACCTCTCCTATCTATGTTAGCGTGCTCTGTTGCGAGAATACTTTTCTGGTTAATCGAATATGCGAGTGCACTGGATCAGATGTGTTGCAATTACTTTCGTCAAGTTGCAATTGTGTCATAATCATGATGGCAACTCATAGTACATTGAAGTTGCAATTACATACTTAAAAAAAAGTTCATCAAATATAGTCTTGTTGGATCTCGTTTTGTTAAGCACTTTTTTTTTCAACAACCTGATGCAAACGGATCTGAAGTAGGGCTACGGTTTAGGAGATATTGCATTTTTTCGATTCGAAATAAAAAAGATTCTCTGCATGCGCGGGAGCGGGACGCGGACGAGCACGGGAGCATGCACCTTGTTGCATTTTAGCCTGGCCGTGTTATGGTATATTGCACCTGGGATGCACCCACCCTGATTATTGCAACTAGTTTCTTGCCTAGTTGCAATTGGTTTTTTGCCGAGTTGCAACTGACCCAACTCTAGTTGTAATTGGATCGCGTCAGGTTGCAACTGTTTCTTGCCTAGTTACAACTGGTCTGACTCTGGTTATAATTGGATCGCGTCAGATTGCAATTGAATATTGCCTAGTTGCAATTGGTTATTGTCTAGTTGCAACTGTGCCGACTCTAGTTGTAGTTGGATCGCGTCAGTTTTACAACTGTTGCCCAGTTGCAACTAGCTCGACTCTAGTTGTAATTGTATCACGTCAGGTTGCAACTACATCAGGTCCAATTGTACTGGATCAGATCTGTTACAATTACTTCCGCTAAGTTGCAATTGTGTCGTAATCATGATGACAACTCATAGTACATTGAAGTTGCAATTACATACTTTAAAAAAGTTCATCAAATATAGTCTTGTTAGATCTCGTTTTGTTAAGAACTCATTTTTTCAACAACCTAGTGCAAACGAATATGAAATAGGGGATATACGGTTTAGGAGATATTATATTTTTTCGATCCGAAAATAAAAAAGATTCTCTGCATGCGGGACGTCTCTGCATTCGATACATGTTGCAAACAGAGAACTACCAGGTTTGCAATTGCTACGCATTACCTGTTGCAATTTGTTTTATCGGTCCGGACCAGGGAGGATGACTGGTTGCGCGCGGCCCACGGCCCGGGAAGGGGCACGTTCGCGCGGGAGCGGGACGCGAGGCGAGCGTGGGAGCCTGGGGGCGGAGGGTCTGTGCATTTGCTACAACAAATGCACCTTGTTGCATTTTAGCCTCGCCCTATATTGTATAGTATAACGCACCTGGGTGCATTTTCTATAGAGAATGCACCCACCCTGATATTGCAACTAGTTTCTTGCCCAGTTGCAATTGGTTTTTTTGCCGAGTTGCAACTGGTCCAACTCTAGTTGTAATTGGATCGCGTCAGATTGCAATTGGTCTTGCCTAGTTACAACTGGTCTGACTCTAGTTGTAATTGGATCGCGTCAGATTGCAATTGGTTATTGCCTAGTTGCAACTAGGCCGACTCTAGTTGTAGTTGGATCGCGACAGTTTTGCAACTGGCTCGACTCTAGTTGTAATTGTATCATGTCAGGTTGCGACTACATCAGGTCCAGTTGCAGGATCAGATCTGTTGCAATTACTTCTGTCAAGTTGCAATTTGTGTCGTAAACATGATGACAACTCATAATACATTGAAGTTGTAACTACATACTTAGTTAGATTGCAATTGGTTATTGTTCCCCTAGCTGTGGTCCAACTGGGCCGGAGGGCGACGTCAGGATCGCCTCAAGGACCGCGGCGCCATTCGCGCCCGCGCTGAGCAGCGTCGTCACGACGCGGCCCAGGTCCTCGGCGACAAGAGCGAGCACGAGGGCCTCCCTGGCCTCTGCGATGCCGTCCGCGGACAGGACGGTGGCCAGGGCCTCCACCGCCGTACTGACCCTGCCGCGCTTCTCCGTGCCATCCCCGGTGACCGTGAGGTAGGAGACCAGCTCGGCGGCCACGGTCGCCAGGACCCTGACCGCGTCGGCGCCCGCCCTGCCCTTGGCGAAGGAGAGGAGCGCCGGTACCGCGGAGTCGAGATCGGCGGACGCGACGGACGCCCGCTTCCCTTTCTCCGGCGCGATCTTGGCCGCCAGCGAGCGCACGGCCTTCTCCGCGGCGGCAGGCTCCCGTCCGCGGCAGCGAGCTGCGACAGCACCGCCTCGGGCGACGGGGAAGGCGGCAGCGTGGCGGCGTGCACGTGGATGAGGCGGCGCAGCAGCAGCAGGTTGGGAACCAGGTCGGTGGACGCCAGCGGCAGTCGCGCGTGGCCGGGCAGGTGCGGTGGCCGGAGTCCAGCCAGCGCTGTATGGACGCGCGGTCGTACGTGGCGCCGGTGGGGAGGCTGACCGGCGACCGCATCACCTCCAGCGAGATCGGGCACTCGGAACGCTGCGGGCGTCGGCGGCGCCGCGGCCATCACGAGCGGCTCCAGTGGCCGGATCCGGCGCCTCGCCTGCTTCTCGGCGATGGCCGCGTCCATAGTTTGGCTGGCAAAGGTAGATTTGCAAACGGCGCGGGCCACGCCGTCAGCCCGCTGGGTTAGACCGCGCCGCAAGCACATAGAAACCCGCACAACAGCCCACCTATCCGAAGTGGGCATACGCGGTGGACTCATGCAGCCCGACGTCGCCGCTCAACCCGTCACGACTCATTCCACCGAGATTCATCGCGTCGCGGCCGCCAAAAGCGACTCAGTCGCTGTCATCGCAAGTTGAAAACTCAAAAGTCGCAACCTGGCTCGCAACCTCCATGGAAGCGTATTGAGAAGTTGTGAACTTACATGCTTACGAAAGATGTTAACTTGCATGTTTTTTTTGATAATTCATGAATGGTGAAAAATATATAAAAAAATAATCGTATATTCTTAACGGTACACAGTGTTTGTGTAATTTTCGTATATTTTTTAGCTAGTATATGAATCACTAGAAAAATTTATAAAGTAGATAGGAAAATGAACGGACTAGTACGTAACTACTCTTCTCGTTTCCATCTAAGCCAGCAAGCTCGCGACACGGGATTGCGGCCGCCGCGACACGCCGCATGCGTTACGCGGCTGAAAACGGGCCGCCGTAGAAGCCCACCAACGACGATACGGCGCTTGCGGACTGTTGAGAGACGAGGGGAGGAGCGAGAGTGTGTGGCGGGCCTTACGTCGGCGAGTGTGTGACGGAGGGTATGCACATCTTTTTGTTGCATTTTAGCCTCGCCGGATTTATATATATATTTAAACGGGTATAACAGTAATCCAATAGCATCGCTGGGTTACTGTTGGCGCACAGAGATTCTCGGGCAGTCGTACGCGCATTGGATGGCAACAAGATTCGTTGATGTCTCCCATTGGATGTCAACAAGATTCGTTGATGTCTCCCAGAAAATTTGGGTGTTGGCGTGTAGTACGGAAGTATATGAAATTTCAGTTCACATGAAGTATATACTTATTTGAATTTTAAGGTTACACACTTTAATTTTCCACTAGACTTTTTGGCTGCATAGACCTAACTTTAAGCAGTATGTGTCCATACTAGTTTTTTTAGTAGAACATATCCACTCATACTGAGTATATACACATACCTTTTCATATTAGTAGTACATTATACATTTTCATACTTTTTGAAGGAGTATGTACGTATACTTTTTTCTATTAGTTTTTTAAGGAGTATGTATGCATACTATATATTTTATAAGGAGTATTTATTCATACTTTTTAAAATCTGTATGTATGTATACTTATTAAAAGGAGTATGTATGCATACTATATATTTTATAAGGAGTATTTATTCATACTTTTAAAATGTGTATGTATGTATACTAATTAAAAGGAGTACTTTTAGATTTCCTAGATGTTTATCAGGAGTATATATTCACTGGATCTCCTCTCATCCCAGATTTTTTATTTTTACATGGAAAATTTACATACATCATACGTGAGAATACGTACACGTACTGACATACTTGCAGTCAAGGAGTATGTGTACATACCATAAAATTAAGATTTCTCATCCAAAGAAAAGAGTATCGGCTGATACTATATCTAAAAAAAATAGTATGATTACATTCCTGCTGATCTTTTTTCGGTAGTGACATAGATAATGAATTGTTCTTTGATTTGGAATATGTGAGAAGGAGAGGAACAGAGCTTGCAAACCAGAGCTGATTAGAAAGGAAATAATCAGAACCTATACGGGAACAAATATACTATATATGTTAATCTGATGCAGATCTGATGTTCACATGGTTGTCAGGGGCGCCGGAGAGGAGATCCAGTTCCATGCGTCGTTACCCAATGATCGCCAAGGAGGCAAGGAAGCAAAAACAATAGTGCAGGTTCGCTGTCTCCGGATCTGCTTGCCGCGTTTCCTATCGATTTCAAAGACCTGAACTTACGGACTGTAGTTGCTGGTGGTGGGAGAAGAGACGCCGCGAACGGCCTGGGAGTGGGAAGCGACGAAACCATCGGCGGCGGTCAGGAAGGCAGCGCGGCCATCAGGTCGACGAGGGGAAGCTGCGCGCCGCCAGGGGCTACTGTCACCGCATCGCAGGGGAGAGGGAACGTCGAGCCTGCAGGTCAGTCAATCCGTTGCCGGAGCCGCGTGTCAGTGGTGGGACGGAGCCGCCATTGATGACGAAGGGGAGGGGCAGGGAGCGCCGCCGCCGCCGCCTGCTGATGGTGTACGATGAATGTGTACCGATAAAAGGGGATCTCGGGATTGGAACGAGAATTTATTAGGAGGCTCTTCGGGTCTCCTACCCGCTCGCCCGGTAAGTATCGCTACCCGTTTTGTGGGACTAGCTGGACGTCGGGTGCCTATAATACCATACCAGATGAGAGTAGATACACACGAGAGTAAAAAGAAATTTTCATATATATATATATAGCTATATATATATATAGCTAAAAGAGTAAAAATTGTCTTATTTTACAGGAGTATCTGATTCTATATATATATATATATATATATATATATATATATATATATATATATATATATATATATATAGCTAAAAGAGTAAAAGTTGTCTTATTTTACAGGAGTATCTGATTCTATAAAAAGTGTGAGGTAAAGATTAGACACGTTGAATATTCTTTTAGTGCATATATAAATCAAATAGAGTACAACTTGACGTCAGATGGATGGTAAGATTAGGCACATTGAATACTCCTTTTTAGGAAGGACGTAATCACAATTTCATAAAAAAAACACATAAACATTTTGAAAAGAGTTTAGTTTTCTAAAATCGGGGGAGTTGTCCCATACTAGATTTTACTAAAACATTAAAAAGTGTCAGGGTACTGTTTAAGAAACAAAAAAGAAAAAGAAGAAAATAAACAGGATTAAAGAGTAGATATATGCTTCTCCTTTGCTCTGAGTATAACCTGAGCAAATTCCTCCTTGAAAATTACTTTACTAAAAAAAAGAGTTTTGTTTGAAATACTACATTTAATTTTTAAGGTGAAAAATGACTCTTGATATTCATTTTATGTGGCGTAGCCAATATGGATTCCGATATTCTGTTAGGTCGTTAGATGGTGATAGCTATCCATTGCTTATTATCCTGATATAAAAAAGTCAAAAATAGTTATGAACTAGTCTGCGTAATAATTGAAAATAGAAGTATCGTTGGCTCGTAGCACATAAAATGTGTCGGATGAACTCGGGCCAAGAATACAAAAGCTTATGCAATCGAGTCCTATTCCTCCGGATATTCCCCACTAGTGGACACTACGGTTTTGGATTGCATTATTCAACCCTTCGCCTTCAGAAATTGTCGTGGGGTTGGATTCGTTAGTAAGTTCACGTCATCCAGTATTATAAAATAGATTCGTCGCAAAAAAAAGCATTTCATTAAAATTATAAGATATTTTGATATATCTAGATACATCCTTATGAGGGTTTAGATATATAATAAAATTGAAATTACTACAAGAAAAAAAAACTAGAAAAAAAACCGTCTTATGTTTAAAATGTCTTATAATCTAGAATGGAGAGATTACACTGTTATTACTGTATAAATATATTTTTTTATCCAAAATGAGGTATCTAGAGACACCTAGTAGTCGTTTTTAATATGGATCCAAAAGGTAAGTATGACTCATTTTGTTTGAATCTAACGTTATAACTTTTGTAGTTTTGAATTTAAAGTTCTTCCTAGAATACATTCATTTCGTTCCGAATTATAATTTTTTCTAACTTTTCTAGATATATAGATTTTTATCATATATCTATACATAGTCTATACTATTTAGATACATAGAAAAAAAACAATATACTAAAAACCAGAATGACTTGTAAAACAAAACGGAGGGAATAGTTGTCGAACGAGTAGATATCTACAATTTCATACAAAGTTTCAAGTTTGTATATATCTGATTCCATATGAAAAAAGATAATGTTTTTGAGCTAACTATTTCTAAAGACAAATCTGTTAAGAATGTCGTTTCTGTTAATGAATTTATAGATGTGGTCATATAAGAATCTATACCGGTGCTCATATAAGAATCTTATACCTGATGAAAATAGTCATTTACAGAGATAGTTACCTTAAAAATGTCCACTATTACTGAGTTCCCTATATGTCTGACTAACCCGTCATGGGCTTGGGCCAACCCAAGATCTGCTTGAAGATACAGAAGAAGGTGGCACGATCTCCATGTTATTAAGGACCGACCTAATCATATTCTTAAGAAAATTAGTTTCAGTAATAGAGCTAGGACTCTCATGTTGTAACGGATTAGGACTATATCAATAACCCCTTGTATCGAATAAATCATACAGAACACCATGACATAATGGCATACGTCTAACTGAACTAGGATATTACGCTATTCTAGGTCTCGAACCAGTATAAATCGTGGTTTCGCGTTTTAGTTCTGCACATGATCGGATTCCCCCTGAACAAACGTCCCGTGTAGCCCCACGACCGAGTTGCTGATCATTAAACACCAATAGCTACGCACCAGTAGGGGCTTTCGGCACAAACCGATCAAAGAGCTCGACAAACTCAATCAGCAAGATGATCTTCCCGCAAGATTAGTTTTCGTCTTTGGTTCATGGGTCTGCATTGCAGACGATCACGGACATCTCCAAGGAAATCTCATGTAGGCTTCTTCACTTCAATCTCTTCCAGCAACTTCGGCCGGTGCGATGGAGGATCTTGTCAAGAAAATTGATGATTTTTCAATATCCAAAATCACCGGACTCGGAAATAGGCTCGGGAGTTCGATTCTTACTCGGGCACGTCTTCATCCACCCCAATTCTCAGATTGAGGAACTCGACCTCCGTTCACACAGAGTTGTTCGCTAAGGCAATGTATGAGGCTCGTCAGATCTCGTTGACAGAGGCTCAGCGAGGGCTGGTTTTTTCAGTAACTATGGAAGGCGGCATAGTTCATTGGCCACTTCATGATTCGGCATCTCCATCTAGGGTCGTTGGCACAATGTCACAATGTCCTAATTGCCGTTTTAAGTTGGCTTCGATTTGCCAACCATTTTGATCAAGAAGGCTCCATGGAGGTAATCTCCCACGCTTCGACTGTTGAGTCATGCACTAATAACGACACTATCTGCCATACTAGATTTTCATGATACAGGCATGATGCAGCGTCCAGATATTAACTCGGATGACGAAACTCCAAGTCAGGTACCTGATGAAGACCCGGCGTCGGTTGGCCAGACCGACGAGGATGCTGCTGATCGTATCAAGAGGAAAAGGGCTAAGAATGCTCGTTGCAGGCGGACCAAACATCGCAAAGAAGCTATGCAACATAGAAGGGCTGCTCTTGTAGAGTATGAAACTGAGCAACAACGCTTATGCCTTGAAAACGAAGCAGCAACGCATCATCAATCAATAAAGTGAGCAAGAGAGTGTCAACATGAATCGGGACCAAATAAGGCACGATGAAGTTTTCCGCAAACTGAATTATACTTCTATCCTTCTAATACAAAGATACGCATACTCTGCGTATTCGGAAAAAAAAAATCTACTTTCACTCCGATCTAAAAAAAACTTCAAGTTTTTTCTAGCTCTCTTTTTTTTTCTCTAAAAAACACTGAAAAACAGACGAAATTTGTCCAAGTTAATGATGTCTGATTTAGGAAAACAAAACCAGATACAAACTTATATTTATATAGTGTTATCATGAAAAATATTCTTATATATATGTCTTATATGGATGAAAACAAGATGTCTTTTTAAGAAGTTACTATTTATATGGTTGGACACGCTCTCTTGTATTTGGCACCACATATGACATCTGCGGCGAGAAAAAGAAACGCCAAATATTTTTTTGGCAATAAGAAGAAACGCCAAATATTGTTTGGCAATAAGGAGCAGGAAAAGTACTGCAGCTTGTCTACTTGAGTTGAATGTGGCGCGCCACATGCACGGCACCACAAATTCAGCCCATATATAGAGGAAACACTGGTGGGACGTAAGCATGACAACTCATGACATGTTATGGATGGATAACTCTTTGTAAGGTCACTTCGAAAAAGAAAAAGGACGCTATCCTTTCACCATCCGCAAGTGCAACTGCACTGCCGACCAAAAACGAGGGAGCCAAAACCGAAAAACGAAAACGCTCTTCTTGACCTCTCTTCTCGATCTTCCCCTTCCCATGTGTCAATCATATCCTTCTGCTGCCTGGCTAGCGTGCTCTCCGCGCGGTCCCGACAGGCTGCCGCTGCTCTTCCGCTCCGACACTCGCTACTACCTCAGGCCCTCGTTCATGCGTTTTTCCTATAAAAAGGAATTGATTCCAGTAAAATTTATACACAGTTCATGTAAAATTCATGCATTCTAAACAACACTCAACCGCCGCCTGCTCCTGAGGCCTGGGCGCCTGGCCACGACGCCAACCTCTGCGTCGCCACAAGGCAACAAAGCAAAGGCTAGAGCTTGCTCTCATTTATGATCCCGCCGCATGCATGCAGGCGTCAATGTATGGCCTGAAGCTTGGAATTGGTTGCCGCTAGCTCCCTCCGATACAAACGAAAGCTTGCGCCGCTCCGCGCGTCACTCTCGCTCCGTTTTGCATTGGTGTTTGCTTCTTGGGGTTTTTTGTGTGAACCATGAAGCAACCAACTCGAGCAGCTAGCTGCTAGCGTTCTGCTCTTGGCGGCGACGGCCAGGAAAGTAGAATTTTCAATTTTTTCTAGTAAGGTTCTTTTAGTGTTTTAACATTCAAAATTTTGATGTGCTAGACTAATAGTAGCTAGTATTTTATTAGTACATAAAATACTAGAAGAATTTCATCACTTTAGTAGTGTCGGCTGTATTATCATGCTTTTATGCCTGCACTGCAGTGTCTATGGCGGCTGGGGTGAAGGTGGAGGCCGGAGTGGAGCACGCGGTGGTGCTGGTTGCCACCGGGCGGCCTGCTGTTCGGCTGCATATGCTTGATCCAGCCGTCGATGTCCAGCGGAACCTAAGTGGTAGTGTTTACATTCTGTTTGATGAACATGGAGACGGAACAAGAAAAATGAACGAAAAAAAACATAACCATTAACTACGAAAAATAAGATTTTTTTTTTTGGATATTGGACGAGCATCTAATCGACCTCAAACCCTATGATTATGTAGGTTGTAGGGTGATCTAGACTTTGAGCTTTAGATCAATCTAAGTACCGATCCAATTACAATTTGTTTTCCCGGTACTTATCTCTAGGTAGATGCATGTTTTTTGATTTTTATTTTTATTAGTAAATATATCTGTGCGTTGCAACGGTCTTCATACTAGACAATTGAGGAAGTGAAGAGAACTCTTATGTTTAAGCATGACTACCTCCACTTCCATAAACAAGATAGCACTAAATATTTCTTACTTTATCTCTTTGCTCATATAAATAGTCATATAAGATTTTTCATAAAAAATTCAGGAATTGTAGTTTGTACCAAGCTCATTTAATTTCCAACGTATTGAGTGGCACTGAAACTTCGGAAGAGACAAGCATAAAAACAATAATGTCCTTGTATCATAGAGAGTTTTTGTGATCATTCAAAACATGCAACTGATTTGATACGCATATGCTTTGCTGCTGTTGGCGTCAGAATTTTGGCAGTGATGTTGAGATTTGTCTTGTTCGTTAACTGTTGGTGGCGTAGGTTCGGGCATACTCGTAAAAAAAAATGACGTTTGGGCCGCATGCACGTCAGCCCGTTCATCGTTGTGCCTGGGCAGCGGAGAACCACAGCGCTGGCTATGTAACGGGCCGTCCGTTGGCCCATTGCAGTACATATTGATAGCAGCGGTGCCTTGTTTTTTTAATCCCACATCGCTTGCTAAGCGAATGCCAACAGCCAGACCTGCTATTTGTGGGAGCCCGTGGGCCGCTTTCAAAGGTCAGCCAGCTGCGCAGTGGACACAGAGCGAACTAATCTTTCGCCTTTTACTCAAGATTACCGTGTGTCGGTTGCAATAAGCAGCATATGCCAAATTTTGAAGGGTTCCTTCTTTTTGGGAAGGATCCCAACAAATCCAAATAAATTTTGCACTTCTATCTCGTTTTTTTAGATTTTACTAGAAACGTTCTTGTTACAAGCCAAACGTTAACGTTAATTAAAATGTAGACATATTGTATATTTATTCATATTTATGTTTTTTTTATATTTTACTTTTTATATCTCTTTTAATCTATTTTTTTCATCATCGACTCATTGCATTGCTATTTTTCAAACTAAATATATAATATTTTCATAATCTCGAATACAAACTTATTTTTAGTTTTATTCTTTTCTCTATAATATGTGTCATTGTTTTTTTCTACAAACAAGAGTATATAACGGAGTCTGTTGCTATCTTTTTCATTACCATTCTTTTTCCCTTTATGCATCATTGATTTATATTGGAAAACTGTTTTTTAAAAGAATTGGCTCAAAAAAAATAATGTTATCTTTAGTCATGAGTCGTGTCAATCTTTTTATTACCATTCTTTTTCCCTTTATGCATCATTGATTTATATTGGAAAACTGTTTTTTAAAAGAATTGGCTCAAAAAAAATAATGTTATCTTTAGTCATGAGTCGTGTCAGAATAGAATTCGTAAAAGGTAGTTGTTTCTGAGTCCAGATCACATACACGACTCCATAGTTTTTTTTTTGACAAGAACTCCATAGGTTTTGAAGTATCATGCTAGACAATAGCTATTAAAACTTGTATGAGCACTATATAGAATTGGAAATAGATCTCTGCCTCTTGTCTTTTACGGTTTGGATTTAGATTTGGATTAGGATTAGAATCTCTATTCATTTTACTCGGAGGTATTTCATCATGAGCCATGTCAGAATATAAATCATATGAAAAGCTGGTTGTTTCCGAGTCCATATCATATGTGTGACACAATAAATTTTGGAATCAAACTTCGTATCATGCTAACAAGAGCTATTCAAACTTGTATAAACACGAATTATATATATAGAATTAGAAATAGATCTCCGCTCTTGCCTATTTAGATTTAGAATGGGATCCGAATCCCCATTCATCTTACTCACGGGTATTCTATTTGAATTAGAATAAAATATTTAACTATACTCGTGTCCAATCCCTATATATAAAAATAGAAGTGTTGTAGTATACAAATGAATGGAGATATCTATATTCACGTAGTTAGTTAGGAAATGTCATGCCAAAAAGAATGGTGATTTTTTTTTTGTATTTTTATTATTAGGTAGGTATAGAAATAAAAGATCGGATTTAATAATAAAAAAAGGGAAAACCCGGCCGGCACTTCCATTTCCGGCCCTATTCCTGACATGCTAGCAATCTTTCACCTGAAATATTGTTATAACCATTTGGTATTTTGTTGTTCTGATTTTGCACTCCTCAACTTTAAAGGTTGTTCCCAAAGTGATAAAGAAATATATAGAGCTATATAGAACCATGCAACAAGGAGGTGAATGCCTTCCATTTCTTGTGGTCATAATTTGATCGCCGTGAAAGGTACTTTCTTGAATTCATGCCACTTAGTTACTACCTCGGTTTAAATATATGATTTTAGGTGAAGCTAAATATTTGAACTGGTAAGTTTGGCCTAAATGTAATATGTTTAAAAATGGAGGAGTATTCACCTTTTTGAAAATTATTCGTACTTAATTCAGAGTTTATAGTTATGCCCTTGAAATGGGCTATTGTTGTGCGGCCATTATAATTTGTGTGTGCACCACTACCCTCGCCATTCCTGTGCCGCACACACTAATTTCACTGTCATACACACAAGTTTTGAGAGGAAAATTGTGGACTCTTGTGGCATACACATTTTTCTTTACGGAAGTGACGGCACGCATAAATTTCTTATTTCAAGCTAGCTAGCTGTTCCGTCCAAGGTCTTTATCCTAGATATATATAGCGGCTTGAAAAATATCTATTTCAAAGACAGAGAATTGGAAGCGGATTGGAAGGAACCTGTGACTGATCCTAGAGTTGTGAATAGTGAAAAAACAACCGGCAGAATCAATCACTAATGGAGAAAACAATGGGAACGATTTTATGTTGATCCGAATCATCATTGTATCGAATTATTTGAATGGTATACACAATTAATTCTATTTACTAATATTATGCATGCATTTTGCGAAAAGGAATTAATAAAATTGTGTAAGTTTCTTCCATACATGGCGCTACCTAGCACGTCAAATGAGACCTAGAACTCATAATTCTCATCGTAAAATTGTGTGGCTAGAACTCATAATTCTCATCGTAAAATTGTGTGGCTAGGCACGACCACTACAAGTCCATGTCCGGCTGGTCCTAAGGGTGGTGGCGATATGGTTGACGTCGCGGCGGCTGCTGGCTTTTCGATGATGGCGCGCTGCTCCTCATGGCGGCCACTGATATGGAACGGGCGAATAAGGGCGCTAGGGCAACAATTGAGGGGAAATCGACAAGTAAGGCTGCCTTTGGTTTGGCTTCCGGGAGAGGCTTTTGCTTTTGATAAGTCACAAGCGAACAAGCTGTATTTTTTATCAGCAGCTTCCTGTAAAGCCGGGCTTCCTCGCAGTGCAATGCAAACACGACAGCGCCTCTAGAGCAACTTTCGTCGGCTCGACAGCGCCTCTAGAGCAACTTTCCTCGGCTTCGGGTGGGAGAAGCTGCAGATATTTACCCGCCTTGCCACTGTTAAGTGAAAAATAACCCATCGTTCTTTTTCCTTTCCCCTTCCCACCGACAGACCTCAGGCGGCTTCCTCTCCGGTCTTCCCCGTTGGCCCGTGGCTTCCTCTCCTGTCTTGTTCAGGCACAGAACAACAGCAATATGAGGCTCCCCTCCTCTCTTCTCTGATCTGCATCATTTACGGCCGGATCTACAAGCTAGGTATTTGGAACTGTCCTATTTTCATTCTTTAATTTGTCAGTAATTGCAGCATGCTTGATTCGTAGAAAAAAGGATCTATGAGATAATGTTGCTTGCATGTTTTGTACTGGGAGTTTGCTATGCGCATGATCAAGTTGATGATACATTATTATGGCCTGGGTAACTAGATTGCTGATACCTGCAACTAGATTGTCTGAACTAGATTGTCTGAGTATTTTTTACTTGCTTCAAGAATGGCTGATAAGGCAGATTGGAGTGGTTTCTATTTGAGGTATTTGATTGATGTCTGCAAAGGCGAGATAGAAGCTAGGAATAGGCCTTTAGGACTTTACACTTCAATTGGATGGAAAAATATTATATCAAAGTTCGAAGAGAAGTCTGGCTAGAAGCGAACCAGGAAACAATTTAAGAATAAGTTGGACAGTATGAAAAAAGAATATGCATGCTTTATGGAATTCAAGAATTACGCCACCGGTCTTGAATGGAATGAGGCAAAGCAAACTGTTGATTGTCCTGATACATAGTGGGCTCAACACCTAGCTGTAAGTTTTGTTCGATGTTTATTTTTGTCAGCGCTTGGTAACTTTCATTGTTTTTTGTAGGATCTCATTTGCTATTTTTTCTATTTATTTTCAAAGATGCAATAATATTGAGAAATAAATCAAATAAATGCAGCCATGTCAAGTTTTAAGAAACAAGGGCCAAAGTACCTTGACGAGCAGCACATATTGTTTGACAAGGTACATGTTACGGGGGGCTACCGCATCATGTCCTGGAGATATATTGTCCGACGAGTCAAGTGATGATGATGTGACTGAGGCACAAAAAAACTACTAATAGTGATGATGTCAAGCTGGCTGCTTTGAAGACACAAAAGCGAGGCAAAAAGAAAGGCAAGGAGTCCTCAAGTGCTATTGAAGACAAGGAAGATAAGAGTCCATTCCTTCGACAATACATGAACACATGTTTAAGGATACAAACTGATTTTTCTTGTATAAATTGGTAATTAGATGTGAATATCTTAGAATTTTATAGCAAGTTACATTTAATCAGCATTTGATGCACGCATGGGCATTACAGACTTTTTACAGAGCTCATCGCTCACAACAGCTTATCCACATCTGCTATAGCCATACGACTTTCAGCTTTTTCACAGCTGACATCCATAGCAGCTTTTGTACAGCTCACAACACACAACAACTTTTGTTCACATTCACAAACTTAACCAAACACACCCTAAGTTTGTGGTGGTGGCTACAAGAAGAATGTGATAACGGAGCGACAACTAGGCTATTTAAAGGCCCAAAGACGACTAGGGTTCGGGCACAAACGGCGATGCCTCGACGTCTGTACATGCACTGCCCTTTAGCGAACAACTTGGGCTGAGCCACAAATGCCACGTCTGCCGCAGCCACCCACGCCATCGCTAGGGAGAGTGGAGAAGAGGAGCACGACAATGGGAGTGGAGTGGGTTTGACCCCGAGCTGGACTGGCTGGGGCCAAAAAAAGAATGCAGGGCAAGAAATATTTTTGCGTGCCAATTTAGGGCTCCCAGGGGCGCTACCGCACAAGCATGCCCACATGGTGTGATGACAAATCCATAGGTGCATGGCAAATAGTTAAATCTTCTAAAAAAAATATCGAAATCTTTGGAGGTTTTTTCCACCTAGTGCGACCGTGACCGGCTCAGCTATGGTAACTCTCGAAGCCACTCCAGCCATGGACAGGCCGAGTTGGACGGAGGAGGTGGACGACCTGGTCGCCGACGATGTTCGTCGTCTCTGGCCTCTCAACCTTCATGGCTCCCCCGACCGCTGAAGCCTGCCTAGTCATGGGGCTCGGCGACCTCGAGGTCCTGCATGCACCTTGCGGCGATACTCTCCACGCCGATGAGCACTTGACTCTGTACTATGTAGTTACCCCATTTGTGTCGCACATAGTATTTTGTGTCGCATTGGACGAAGGGGGTTTTACCTTTTTGAAAATTGTTCATACTTAGTTTAGAGTTTGTAGTTATGCCCATCAAATGCGATATTGGTGTGCATGCCACTATAATTTGTGTGTGCACCACTACCCTCGCCATTCCTATGCCGCACACACTAATTTCACTGTCAGACACTCAAGTTTTTGAGGAAAGTTGTGGACTCTATGGCATACACACATTTTTTTACATTTTTAATATAGATGTGACACTTATGCACACCAATTTCCTACTTCACTATGCATCCTGATGTCGATTATCTAGTGAGTAGAGCATCTTTGAATACAAAGGAGTTAAGTGTTGCACATGCTTGTGGAAGGTGTCGACTCACGTGCTCGCGACGACTGCAGTAGAGCACCGTGAAGGAGGGTGGGGGCACACTCCTGGCGGCATGTACGGGCATGGTCTACCACTACTAGTGGCTCTTGTGTTGATGGGTGGGAGTTGAGGTTTAGGGATTGTAGGTAATTTTAGGCCAAACTTTCATAGGAGTTGGCTGCCTATAGGGTGCCAAGGGCAGATTATTATTTAGCGACGGATGGACTGATCCAATTAATAGGTTGTCAGTCGAACAAAGCGAAATAGATATTGTGACAGACAGACCATCGAAATATGTAGAAGCTTTGGGTCCACAAGAATTCTTTGTGCCCTTGAGAAATATCTCAACCCGCACATGCGGTGGGTCACAAAATCTCGGTGTGAGGTCACTTGCCTCTTTTAGCAAGGGTCATGCTACATACCACTCGTGAGCGGCGGCTCATGCAGCCTCACCACACCACACCACACCACTCCCCTCTCCTTCCTCCCCTCACTTGTCTGTTTTGGCAAGGGTCATGCCTAGGGAATCACGCTAGATACCACTCGCCACTGACGGCTCACATAGCCTCACCATATCACTCCCCTCCCCTCCTCCCCCTCCTCTCTCATTAGGCAAGGACCACGCCTAGGGGATCACGCTACATACCACTCATGATTGATGGCTCAGGCGACCTCACCATACACGCATTGGATCATGAAATCTCGGTGTGAGGCTGCCTGCCTCTTTTGGCAAGGGTCACACCTAGGGAATCAAGCTACATACTCCCCATGACTGCCGGTTAACACGGCCTCACCACACCACTCCCCCGCGCCCTCTCAACCCCGCCCTTCCCTAATCACCTACATCGCGATGCCCCGCCGTTAGCTCCGCCCTACCATGATCTTCCACTGCCTCGGTGGGCAGCGCCTTTGATGCCCTGCTCGGCCACCATCTCGCCTGCAACCACCGCGTGCATGACTGCTGCCCTCCAAACCTCCTTCTATAGACGCCAGTGAGTGGATTACCTCTCGAACCCTACCCTTTTTCTTTCTCCACAGCAAGCAACGCCTTCTACAGCCACCAGTGAGTGGATTCTCTCTTAAACTCTACCCTTTTCCCTTCTCCTCGACGAGCAGCGCGTGGATAGGTCATGTGAAGTGTGATAGAGTTTACCACTAAAAAGTCAAGTAATGAAATGAAATTTTCGCACGATGAATAAGAGAACATTCACGTCACTACTAATGCCTTCGTTAATTTTTTTCCTAGTTAAGATTTTTTTGTACACTTGGAGATGGAAATGGCACCCAATGGTATCACCCAAAAAATATTTAATTTCACCAGATTTCTCCTATGGACGCTACATGTGAAGCTTTTATGTGTTTCCTTCTCTCTTTGGTTATTTGATTTTGAAAGGATCAAAATGCCCAAGAGGGGGGGGGTGAATTGGGCTTGTTTTAAATTTCTAAAGCAAATATGAAAACCTATCAAATGCCAATCACCCCCTAGTGCCTACCGTCCATGTGTCCTAGCTAGAAAGCGGTAGCAGTTCATGGAATTTAAGAACAACCTAAGCAATTCTAGTAGGAAAGATAAGAACATAGCTCAAAGTAAATGCAATAGAGTAAAGAGCTAGGGAAAAAGAATCTCAGTGACGCAGTGATGTTTTCCCGAGGTATCGA
This sequence comes from Microstegium vimineum, assembly GCA_022036555.1. Lineage (NCBI taxonomy): Eukaryota > Viridiplantae > Streptophyta > Magnoliopsida > Poales > Poaceae > Microstegium > Microstegium vimineum. The sequence continues at coordinate 46,495,442 of CM039127.1, read as the reverse complement.
GGTGTCGACACACCCCCTAGTCCTCGTTGGAGCACCTCGCAAGGTATCGCTCCCCCTCTACCCGCGCAAGGGTAGAGTGCTCTCTACTGGCTAATTCTTTGCCACTCCGGCTCGGTGAATCGCCCACAACCGATCACAGAAGCTTGGAGAAGAGCCGCCGACAATCTTCCGGCGATCACTTCCTCCGAACACCACCAAACCATCTAGGTGCTGTCGAACACCAAGAGTAACAAGCACAAGACCTTCACTTGACCAACTCAAGGCTAGGAAGGTGGATGGATGCACACAAGTCACTCCTAATCACTCTAGGAGGGAAGAACAAGATGAACTCTCTCAAATCTCTCCCTCACTAGGCACTTGGCTCTCCAAGGATTCTCTCAAGGTGTAACCAGCTGAAACAATGGCCAAGATACCTCCTAAGGACGAAGGGGGCAACTATAAATAGTCCCCACCTCCAAAACTAACCGTTTTTTGCTTTTTCTTTTCTCTATGAAGCCACCGGACTAGTCCGGAGCTCACACCACCGGACCAAGCACACTGGTCCGGAGCTCACTCGTAAATCAAACTCAGGCATCGTCAGACCACTTGCCTTAGTCCGACGCACTGGTCCGGAGCCAGGGTGCTCACTGAGTGAAAACATTTTCTCTCCTTCGAACCACCGGACCACTCTCCTTGGTCCGACGCACTGGTCCGGAGCCAGGGAGCTCTTTGCATGGAAACGACCTGCTGACTTGAAGCGTCGGACTAGCCGTCGAACTCACCGTCGGACTAGTCCGGAGCCTTCTCTTAGGCTCTCTCTCTCTGTGACAAGAGCCATTGGACCACTCTCCTATGGTCCGACGCTCTCCAGACAGGTGGTCCGGAGCTTCTCGAGCTGGACTTTTGCCTAAGTCAGGGACCGTCGGACCACTCTCCTTGGTCCGACGCCTACTTGGCAGACTGGTCCGGAGCCTCTTTCTCCCCCTATTTCAACTTTTTTCTCTAAGTCTTTTCTAGGGGTTTTGCTCCTACCCTTTTTAGGGTTAACTAAGGGCTGAAAGCATGGTCTCTAGGACTTGTTGTGACAAGTGTGCATATGTCCACTTTCCTAAAATCTCCTAGGTAAAGCTACTAACCTCATACCCCCCCTTTATAGTACGGTCAAAGGAAAAACAAAGTCCTAGCTATACTTAGTGCCCTTCTCAACCTTATGGCACTAAGGACTAGTCACTTCAACTCGAATCAACATCCTTTGAAACCGAAGCGATTTCCATCTTGGGGGCATGAATATCCATCAAGCCCATTCAAATTGTATCACTAATGACCTACCACAAATGACTTTGCCTCTGCAAAACACACGTTAGTCATAGTGACCTAGCATTGTCGTTAATCGCCTAAACACAAGGGTCCATGATTCTTCAATCTCCCCCTTTTAGGTGATTGACGACAATACATGCTCGAGTAGAGAATAATGAGTGAATTTTGATAAGAGAGAACATGAATTGACATGAGATAGGCATGGGTTAGAGAAAAGAGAGACATAAACATGCCTAACCGTTCAAGCCATGAAAAGCACAATAGATATGAATTGAGCATAGTACTTAATTTCAAAAGGATATGCTATAGCCAAAAGATCAGAGATTAGAGCGGAAGCAATATAGCATAACCAAGTGACATGATATATGTAAGTGAAGGTCCACACATGTCATACAACCATCAAGTCTTAGACATCACACACATATCTTACAGTGCATAAAGACGGTAAACGTGATGCATGATGCGATGGAGTTAATACACATCAAAAGAACGAATCCTACTAGCTCCCCCTGAAGCTAGCCCATCTACTCGACTCTTCCTCTCCCCATCGAAGCACCAAAACTAAGCATCTGGAGGCGGAGTGGAAGCAGCCGTGGAGCGGTCAAGGACCCTGAACTCTGACAAGTAGGCCTCATCATCTGAATCCTCCCCCTGAGTGTCTGTCGCTGGAAGTGAAGCGGTCTGGGGGACAGGAGCTGACGTGTCGGCTATCTCTGTTATCGAAGAGTCTGGAGCTGTAGCTGGGGTAGGAGTAGGAGCAGAATCCGGTGCCACTGTCTCTGCTGGAGCCTCTGGAGTTGCGACGTCCGGTTGGGCCTCATGCACGGACTCGACTGGAGTCTGAATAACCGGAAGCTGCGGAGGCTGTACTGGAGTCGTAGTAACAAGAGTGGCATCGGTAGCAACAACAGCTGTGGGTGGAGTGGATACGGCTGGAGCCCGACTGTCGTGTGTGGCTTCTGAGGAAGCAACTGAGGAACGGTGCTGACCAGCTGTCGGTGCAACCATTTCTGCCTCAACTTCTGCTGCTATCTGCTGACCAGTGGGGGACGGCTGCCCTGTGATGTCGCTGAACGACGCAGAGAGATCTCTGGCAGTAGCACCCATCGTAACAGAGAGCGGCGTGAAACCAGTAGTGAGAGGGGTGAACTACTGCGTCGGGCTGAAGGTGTCCAACCACTGTGTGACCTGAGTCGCCGGGGACTGGAACGGGTGGTCATTCCGGCACCCTGAAGTCCACTGGACTGTACGGCTGGGGTGGGAGTGACTGTCTGTCCGGCGGAACTTGAAGGGGCCACTGAGGGGCCAACTGAGTGCTGTGGTCCTGCTATCTGACCAACTGACTGAGAGGGCTACGATTGACTCATCATCTGGATCTGAGGTGCAGCTGGGAACTCAAGAGGAGGTGCACCCGTCCACTTCATCATGTGAGCCATAAAGGCCATGTTCTGCTGTTGAAGCTACTGAGATTGTAGCTATAAGCGCTATGACTCCAACTGCATGGTAAGCATCTGTCACTGCATCTCAAAGTGGCGCTCCTCAGACTGCCTTTGCATCTCATCCTGTATCTGCTGAACCTGAGTAACTGCAGTGACTAAGGAGCTCTGCTGCTCATTGAGACGATCAAGTATCTTTAGCATCATAGTCTCTGTAGTGGAGCCAGAGCCGCCAGCCTCAGTGTCGTGAGCCCGTGGGGGCATAGGAGGAACTGGCTGGAAGTTGGCGTCTGAGCTGTCGGAAGAAGTATCCTTAGGGGTAACATCAGCTCCAATACCCAAATTATGAAGCTCCTGCTGCTCAACACCTCGAATCAACTCATCCTGAGTATCCACATCATCTCTGTCGGCTGGAGCAGTCCTCTCCCTGACGAGGCATAGCACCCGGTTCCTGAACCGGCTGTCAAAAGAACCAAGAACCCTGTAGGCTGGGAAGGAAGTCGGTGACTGATCTAGCAAGACACGGAGTCCGGGCTTGGCTCCCTCAAGCTCAATAGCCATGATAGAAGAAATCCAGTGAGCATATGGAAACTGACGTCGTGCCCTTATACCATCAGCGATCACATCCTCAATCTCTGACACAAGAAAGTCTGCTATGTCGAATGGTGTCTGAGAGACAAGGGCCTGAAGTAGTAGCTGCTGCATGTTAGTCAATCCTTCCTTATAACCAGTGCGAGGCAGCAAGGTACGCCGGAGAACTTCGTTTAGATGGTGAACGGTAGGACGGAGCTCTGCCGGGGTACGACGCGAACCCTCTGAGAAAGGTGGCTTGAAGAGAGGAGCAACCTCCTGAACTGTCAACGTACGGCCACCTCGAGCTCGGCGAGGCACAGAGACGCCTCTGTAGCAGTCATAGTGTAGGTTGAGCTCTCCGGCTGTCTGAGTGAGGTGAAGGATCTCTCTGAGCCGAGTCATATAGAGCCTATAACGCTCTCCTCTGAAAGTGTACTGAAGAAAATGATGCTCTAGATCAATCCACACTGAGGCATAGAACTCCCGGACCCACCTCTCAATATAATTCCCGGAACAACCAAGGAGGTCGGCAAGTCCCGGAAGATATGTGATAAAGGGTCATATCTCTTCTCCAGCCAACTCAACAATGCTCTCCAAGCAGCAAACTCTGTGAGGTCTGATCTGGATGCTGGTAAGCTGAGCTGCTATGTAGAAATCCTCCATGAGAGGTGTGTGCCATCCTGGTGAGGCTCTAGGGTCACGCTGATCAGGGCACCACTTCTCAAGAGCCACAAAATGAAGCTTCTTCACCTGCTTTGCTGTGAGATGCCTCAAATCAAGGTGAGCGGATGCTGAGGCTGCCGTAGGAGCTGCTGAGGCACTCTGAGGTGACTGAGCTTCCTGAGAACGAGTAGCTCGCCCCCAGGAAAGAGGTGCCAATGGTGTACCAAGAGCTTCTATGATAAGCTCTAGCTCCTCTGGAGCTTCCTCGGTTTATGACTTAGTAGGAGGAGTAGACGGTAAATCCCGTGGAGGGGTGCCAAGTCTGACTGAACCTCGGCGACCACCTCGCGTTGCACAGTCTGCTGCATCTGCCACTGCCTCTGCTTTCTCAGTCTCTATAAGCTTTCGCTTCTTCTTCTTGGGCTTATCAACAACTGGCTTCTTGCCCTTGTCCCTTGAAGGACGTGGAGGAGGAGGAGGAGTGTCATCACCAGAACCACTGACACATGCACGAGAGCCACGAGCCATCACTGATCAATCAAAGAAAGCACTGCCCTCTGATAGAAACCACTGACAGACACAAGAACCACTGCCAACTGCAAGAACCACTGCCAACTGCAAGAACCACTACCCACTGATCAATCAAGCAACAACTGACAGAGAGGCATGCAAGCCACTGGACTGAACCTTCTGAGGCTTTGCCTCAATCCTTACTCGCGAGCTTTGCCCCGAGTTTAAGCTGCCACTGACTGCTGCTAGATAGAATAGACAGGATATATATAAGCATATATAAAATCTAGAGATAAGAATCCACATGGAAGCAAGCATCTAGATAAGAAATAGAATGAAATCTGTCACGGTACCTGAGGTAAGGGAGCGTATCTAATCAGAGCAATTCAAGTTCCAAACCACACTCCACAAAGAGGATAGCCAACTGTGAATTGCAATTGACAAAGTAATTTAGAGATTTGGAGTGAATATGGATTTGCAAAGAATCATCCTAGGACATGACTTTATCCATGATACGACAAAATGCGTAGTCAAAGATTGAAACCATACCCTAGAAGTGATGAGGCGAAGTCGACGATCGAAGACGAGGTCGGATTGACGATCAAGACCAAAACCTAGGTTTTAGGCAAATCCTAGGTGGGAATCACTTCTTGGCAATGTCAATGGCAATGGGGGGATGGGTGAAACCGTAGCTTGGCACAGGCAGGGAGGAGGTGGTGGTGTAGCTGATCGCCAGCGAGGGGGTCCTTGGCGGCGAGTGGTGGTGGAGGTGGTGGCAGATGGTGGATGGCGGCGCTGCTGGAGCAGGGGAGATGCAGGGCGGAGCGGTGGAGGCGGCGGCGCTCCGGTGAGGGGCACACCGGCGGCGAGTGGCGAGGGCGCGGGTGAGCGGCGGCGCGACGTACAGACGTCAGAAGAAAGGCAACTGCCGAGAGAACCAGCCGGTGCGGGGGGGGGGGGGTTATCACAAAATTTCAGAGCGTTGGACGACTATGCATGGTCCGGAGGCTGGTCCGACGGAGGGGTCCGACGGAAACCAGAGAAGAAAAAATTCATGCAGAGAGCACCCGACCACCGGACTAGGGCGTCAGACTACTCACCGGACTGGTCCGACGGTCCTTTGACTATACTATTGGGCGCTGACTGAGGCACCGGACCACTTGCCTATGGTCCGGAGGAGCGTCGGACGGGTGGTCCAACGGATTCTGTGTTTGAAAGAATGGACGCAGAGAGGGACAGGGCGCCGGACTACTCGGCATCGGACCAAGCAGAGTAGTCCGGTGGGTGGTCCGATGCTTCAATTTGCTCTAAAGTTTCCTGTTTTTCTCTCCAATCTTTTCTCTTAGCCAAGTACCAACACAAAAGAGCAAAAAGGAACACTTGTTGGACTTAGCATAAGAATCAACTCTCAACCCCTCAATTTAGAAATAGTTTGCCATAGGCTAAGATTAGTTTTCATAGAAAAATAGTTCAATAAAGCTCCAAAGGTCACCATAGGGGCACAAGAGGGGTATTAGCTGAAGCTAGAGCATTGAATTGCTCCCCCTAAGTGACAGACCTAGAGGATGACCAAAACTTAACCTAAAAGAAACGACGAAGCAACACACATGCATATGCAATGCAAAACAGAATTTGAATCTAGGTTGCTTGCAAGTTTAAACCACGGTTAAGCTTTGTCACACGCTTTGAGGGCGGTTATCTTAACCGCGTTAGCCAAGCCTATGTGCATTACCAAATTAAACATGTTATATTACATATGAATGCATGGTTCACACAATCTCATCTTTTAGTGAAGTTAGAGTGATCAAGCACATTCAACTCGCTTCTCAACCTACAAAAGGTTGTTTCATCGAGTGGTTTAGTGAAGATATCCGCCAATTGATCTTCGCTCTTAACTCCAACTAGTGTGATGTCTTTCCTAGCCACATGATCTCTAAGAAAGTGATGGCGAATATCTATGTGCTTGGTGCAAGAGTGTTGAACCTGGTTGTTAGCAAGCTTTATGGCGCTTTCATTATCACACAAAAGTGGAACCTCTTTTAAAACAACGCCGTAATCAAGAAGTGTTTGGGTCATGTATAAGATTTGTGCACAACTTGCTCCTGTGGCAATGTATTCCGCCTCGGCGGTTGACAATGCCACGCTGTTTTGCTTCTTTGAGGACCAAGAAACAAGTGATCTTCCTAGCAGGTGGCACCCGCCGGAGGTACTCTTCCTATCAACCTTACACCCGACATAATCCGAATCGGAATAGCCAACTAGTTGGAAGGGAGCTCCTTTGGGACACCAAAGACCCATGCTAGGGGTGTGCCTTATGTACCTAAGGATTCTTTTAACTGCACATAGATGCGACTCCTTAGGGCTTGCTTGAAACCTAGCATACATACACACACTAAACATGATATCCGGCCTAGATGCGGTGAGGTAAAGTAAACTACCGATCATAGAACGATAGAGAGTTTGATCAACTGGTTTACCTCCCTCATCAAGGTCGAGATGTCCATTAGTAGGCATTGGGGTCTTGATTGGCTTGCAATCCTCCATCTTGAACTTCTTAAGTAGATCATGAGTGTACTTTTCTTGAGAGATGAAGGTCCCTTCTCTCATTTGCTTCACTTGAAAGCCAAGGAAGAAGGTGAGCTCGCCAATCATTGACATCTCGAACTCCTTGGACATCAAGTCACCGAATTCCTTGCAATGGTCTTGGTTTGTTGACCCAAATATAATGTCATCGACATATACTTGGCAAACGAAGATCTCTCCATTAAGTTTCTTGGTGAATAGTGTTGTGTCGACGATCCCGATCTTGAAGCCCTTCTTGAGTAGGAAGTCCCTTAGCCTCTCATACCAAGCTCTTGGAGCTTGCTTCAATCCGTAGAGTGCCTTGGACAACCTATACACATGATTTGGCAAGTTTGGGTCTTCAAACCCGGGAGGTTGTGAGACATAGACAAGTTTATTGATGAAACCATTTAAGAAAGCGCTTTTCACATCCATTTGAAAGAGTTTCATTTTGTGATGTGAAGCATATGCCAAAAGGATACGTATGGCTTCAAGTCTTGCAACCGGAGCAAAGGTCTCTCGAAAATCAAGTCCTTCTACTTGGGAGAACCCCTTTGCCACCAATCTTGCTTTGTTCCTCACAACCACGCCTTGATCATCTTGCTTGTTCCTAAACACCCACTTGGTGCCAATGATTCTTGCATCCTTTGGATTCTCTTCAAGTGTCCACACTTGGTTCCGGGTGAAGTTGTTGAGTTCTTCATGCATGTCATTCACCCAATCCGGATCCGCAAGTGCTTCTTCAACACTAGTAGGCTCAACAAAGGAAACAAACGAGTGATGTTTAACATAAGATGCAAGTCTAGAGCGAGTCATAACTCCCTTTGATGGACTCCCTATAATTTGATCATGGGGGTGAGCTTGAAGGATTGGGGTTGATCTTCTATTTGTCTCTTGAGGAGGGGGATGCGGTGCTTCAACATTGCTTGCTTCGGCCTCAGCTTGATCTTGAGGGATGTGAGTGTCTTCTTGAGCTTCCCTCACTTGATCTTCTTCATCAACTTGAGGCGTGTGAGGAGGGGAAGGATCTTGATTTGCTTCATCTTCAACTTCTTCCACCTCTTGCGGGTTGATAGCACCAATTGGCATATTCTTCATTGCCTCCCTCAAGGGTTCATTACCTACATCAATATCCTCAAGTGCTCCTTGGGAGCCATTAGTTTCATCAAACTCCAAGTCATACGTTTCTTCAACTAAGCCGGTGGCTTTGTTAAATACACGGTATGCCTTGGATTTATGTCAATATCCAACAAGGAAACCAATGTCACACCGCCGTTGGAATTTACCCAAGTGTTGGCACTTCTTGTAGATGTACACTTTGCAACCAAACACCCGGAAGAATGAAATATCCGGCTTCTTCCCATTGACAAGCTCATAGGGGGTCTTCTTAATAGCCTTTGGACGAAGAGATGGTTTGCCGCATAGCAAGCGGTGTTGATTGCCTCTGCCCAAAACTTCTCCGGAGTGTTGTACTCATCAAGCATAGACCTTGCTAGAGTTATGAGCGTCCGGTTCTTCCTCTCTACAACACCATTTTGTTGTGGAGTATATGTGGCGGATACCTTATGCTTGATCCCCACTTCATCACAATAATCTTCAATCTTTGTGTTCACAAATTCGGTGCCATTGTCACTTCTAATCTTCTTGATCTTCACATCAAATTCATTTTGAGCTCTTGTAGCAAACTTCTTGAAGATGCCTTGTGTCTCTCCCTTATCTTGAAGAAAGAACACCCAAGTTTACCGAGAGTAGTCATCCACTACCACCAAGCAATAGAGATTTCCTCCAAGACTAGCATAGGTGGTAGGGCCAAATAGATCCATGTGTAGCAACTCTAGGACTATTGAGGTTGACATGAAAGCTTTGGTTGGATGAGTGTTTGCCACTTGCTTGCCGGATTGACATGCACTACAAAGTTTGTCCTTCTCAAACACCACATCCTTGATTCCTCTAACCATTTCCTTCTTGACAAGCTTCTTCAAGGTTGACATGCCCACATGTGCTAATCTTCTATGCCATAGCCAACCCACAGAATTCTTGGAGAATAGACAAGTTTGCAAGTTAGCTTCATTTGAAGTGAAGTCCACTAAGTAGAGGTTGTTGTGCCGGAGCCCTTTGAATATCATTGATGAATCTTCAATCTTGGTCACAATCACCTCATTTGGAGTGAAGAGACATTGAAACCCGAGATCACAAAGTTGACCAACCGATAGCAAATTGAAGCTCAATGATTGTACTAGCAAGACATTGGAAATTGATTGATCCTGGGAGATAGCCACTTTGCCTAAGCCTTGAACTTTGCCCTTTGAATTATCCCCAAAAGTAATCTTGTCTTGATTTGCACAATCCTCATCAAGTGTGGTGAACATCCGGGGGTCGCCGGTCATGTGTTGAGTGCAACCACTATCAATTACCCAATGGCTCCCACCGGTCTTGTAGTTCACCTACACACAAGCAACTTGGAGTTAAGCTTGTTGTTTGGGAACCCCCTTAGTGCGGGGCCCCATTGCCTTGTCAACCAACTCCTTAGCAACCCAATGAACCCTAGGCTTGTTCTTCATTGGTGGTCCAAGGAACACCACAAGTGGTCTACCCTTGGAATCTTTGTTGATGACATAGTGAGCATCATGAGCAAATGGCCTAGTGTGCTTGGGCAAGGTCTTGGGAAGTGGAGTCTTGCATTGAAACTCGAAGTGACCAATTTGTCCACATCCAAAGCACCTCTTAGGCTTGGGCTTTGGCTTCTCTTGATTGTAGCCATTGTACTTGTTCTTGTAGTAGTTCTTGGCTTCAATCTTGACCTTGGCCTTCATCACTTGGTTTTCCTTGAACCCAATACCGGTCTTGTCATTCTTCATGACGGTGCTCATTAGAAGCTCACTTTGGAGATTGTGGCCCTTGGTGAACTTTTCAAGGCCACTTGTAAGCTTGGTCTTGTCATTCTTGAGCTTGGCAATTTCTTCTCTAAGAGAGTTGATCAAAATGATAGCATCTTTGTCTTCTTATTGAGCCGGCTTGATGGTGAAGGGCTTGTTTGCCTTGAGGTTGATTAGCTCTTCCTTGAGCTTTGAGTTCTCTTCCCTCATCTTCATATAATCATCATACTTGTCGGCTTCTACAACTCTCTTGCCCTTGCACTTAGCACTTTTCTCTAGAGCCACATCATCAAGCTCGATTTCACAAGAGGTAGCACTTGCACACTTAGCACACGGGTTAGTAGCAACATGTGTAAGATCTTGAGTAAGCAATTCATTTGCTACCACTAGTGTGCCATGATCACTTTTCACTTGGTTGTAGTCATCTTTTAGCAAGTTATACCTTGTGTGGAGCTCTTGGGATGACCTCTCAAGCTTATCATGTTTCTCATTTGCTTGCTTAAGAGAGGCTTTGAGCTCCCTAGTGCTAGATGTGAGAGAATTAATCTCAAGCTTCAAATCATCATTAGCACTAGACAAGGTGTCAAGCTTATCATGTAAGTTTTCTTTGATCTCAAGAAGTTTGTCATTTTTACTCTTGTACTTCCTTATGATGCTAGCGTACTTGTTGCAAATTTTAATTAGCTCATCATAGGAAGGTGCTTCTTCATCGTCACTATCATCACTAGAGAGGTCATCACCATCATCCTCTTTTTGTACCTTCTTGTCACCTTTAGCCATAAGGCATAGATGTGTAGAGGATGAGCCCGGCGATGAAGGAGGAGGTGGCGGTGGAATAGAAGAACCAATCACCAAGGTGGCCACCTTCTCTTCTTCACTTTCATCATCGGAGGAGTCACTTGAATCATCAATATCGGTGAGCCAATCACCCACAATGTAAGCCTTGCCATCCTTCTTCTTCTTGTGGAAGTTGAAGTTCTTCTTCTTCTTGTATGGCTTGTCTTGCTTCTTGTCATCATCACTTGAGTCATCATTGCCACCCTTGTTCTTCTTGAAGTTCTTGAACTTGTCTTTCTTCTCTTCGGGGCACGCATGAGCTAGATGACCAAGAGTGCTGCAATTGTAGCACTTCACTTGGGAGATTGGCTTCCTTGAAGAGCTTGTGAAGAATTTCTTCTTCTTTGAGTCAAACTTGACTCCATTCTTGTTTAGCCTCTTCAACATCTTGGTGGTCTTCTTCACCATAAGAGCGATGTTGTCTTCATCATCATCATCATCATCATCACTTGCACTCTCAATGACATATTGACTCTTGCACTTCTCCTTAGAAGATGCCTTGAGAGCCAAGTCCTTCTTCTCCTCCTTCTCTTTCTTCTTGGAGGAGGATGAACTTCCATCATTGATCTTCATGTACATCTCATGAGCATTGATCTTTCCCAACACTTGTGTTGGTGTAGTTGCGGAGAGATCGCCTTGATGAAGGATAGTGACGATGTGGCTATACTTGTCTATTGGTAAGACACAAAGTATCTTGCGCACCACATCGGCCGGTGTCATTTGAGTGAGCCCAAGGCCATTCAACTCCTCTACAAGCACATTCAAGCGAGAGTACATTTCATTAGCATTTTTATGAGATAGCATGGTGAAAGCATTTAACTTAGCAATGATGAGGTGATAGCGCTCTTCTCTTTCACATTTGGTGCCCTCGTGTAGAGCGCAAATGTTTGTCCAAATTTCATGCGCGGTTTTGCAATTTCGCACACGATTGAACACATCCTTGCAAATGCCACGGAAAAGAATGTTCTTTGCCTTAGCATTGTTCTTCTCAAAGAAGGGATCCTCGGCGAACATCGATCCACCTATGGTGGTGACTTTGTGAACGCCGACATCCACGGCCTCAAGGTAGGCCTCCATCCGCACTTTCCAATAAGGAAAGTCATTCCCATCGAACATCGGTGGTGGTCCAACCCCATGGGACATCTTGCTCTAGGCGGTGAAGCCTAATTTAGAGCAACCTGACTCTGATACCAATTGAAAGGATCAAAATGCCCAAGAGGGGGGGGGTTGAATTGGGCTTGTTTTAAATTTCTAAAGCAAATATGAAAACCTATCAAATGCCAATCACCCCCTAGTGCCTACCGTCCATGTGTCCTAGCTAGAAAGCGGTAGTAGTTCATGGAATTTAAGAACAGCCTAAGCAATTCTAGTAGGAAAGATAAGAACACAGCTCAAAGTAAATGCAATAGAGTAAAAAGCTAGGGAAAAATAATCTCAGTGACGTAGCGATGTTTTCCCGAGGTATCGAGGTGTTGACACACCCCCTAGTCCTCGTTGGAGCACCTCGCAAGGTATCGCTCCCCCTCTTACCCGCGCAAGGGTAGAGTGCTCTCTACGGGCTGATTCTTCGCCACTCCGGCTCGGTGAATCGCCCACAACCGATCATAGGAGCTTGGAGAAGAGCCGCCGACAATCTTCCGGCGATCACTTCCTCCGAACACCACCAAACCGTCTAGGTGCTGTCGAACACCAAGAGTAACAAGCACAAGACCTTCACTTGACCAACTCAAGGCTAGGAAGGTGGATGGATGCACACAAGTCACTCCTAATCACTCTAGGAGGGAAGAACAAGATGAACTCTCTCAAATCTCTCCCTCACTAGGCACTTGGCTCTCCAAGGATTCTCTCAAGGTGTAACCAGCTGAAACAATGGCCAAGATACCTCCTAAGGACGAAGGGGGCAACTATAAATAGTCCCCACCTCCAAAACTAGCCGTTTTTTGCTTTTTCTTTTCTCTATGAAGCCACCGGACTAGTCCGGAGCTCACACCACCGGACCAAGCACACTGGTCCGGAGCTCACTCGTAAATCAAACTCAGGCATCGTCAGACCACTTGCCTTAGTCCGACGCACTGGTCCGGAGCCAGGGTGCTCACTGAGTGAAAACATTTTCTCTCCTTCGAACCACCGGACCACTCTCCTTGGTCCGACGCACTGGTCCGGAGCCAGGGAGCTCTCTGCATGGAAACAACCTGCTGACTTGAAGCGTCGGACTAGCCATTGGACTCACTGTCGGACTAGTCTGGAGCCTTCTCTCAGGCTCTCTCTCTCTCTGACAAGAGCCATTGGACCACTCTCCTATGGTCCGACGCTCTCCAGACAGGTGGTCCGGAGCTTCTCGAGCTGGACTTTTGCCTAAGTCAGGGACCGTTGGACCACTCTCCTTGGTCCGACGCCTACTTAGCAGACTGGTCCGGAGCCTCTTTCTCCCCCTATTTCAACTGTTTTCTCTAAGTCTTTTCTAGGGGTTTTGCTCCTACCATTTTTAGGGTTAACCAAGGGCGGAAAGCAAGGTCTCTAGGACTTGTTGTGACAAGTGTGCATATGTCCACTTTCCTAAACTCTCCTAGGTCAAGCTACTAACCTCATACCCCCCTTTATAGTACGGTCAAAGGAAAAACAAAGTCCTAGCTATACTTATTGCCCTTCTCAACCTTATGGCACTAAGGACTAGCCTAGTCTTCAACTCGAATCAACATCCTTTGAAACCGAAGCGATTTCCATCTTGGGGGCATGAATATCCATCAAGCCCATTCAAATTGTATCACTAATGACCTAACACAAATGACTTTGCCTTTGCAAAACACACGTTAGTCATAGTGCCCTAGCATTGTCGTTAATCGCCTAAACACAAGGGTCCATGATTCTTCAGATTTCCTTTCTTACCTTATTATTAGAGCTGATGTGTGTCCAAATGACACCAGAAAGTATTGAATTTAGATTTTCCATTCCGCGGCTGCATGCCATTATGTTCATAATGCATTGCTGTGTTGGTGCAAATGTTGGATCTCAATTTACATCCATTTGTTTCCCTAGCTTTCTATTTATTCTTGTTCATGAAAGCAACCATTCATTTCGTTTAATCCTTCATGCGGACAATAATAACATTTTTTTGGGTCATGTGTGAACTAATAAGTAGGATGTCATCATCGTCTTCTGTGCCGATGAGGGCGGACAACATCGCAGAAGCCACGACCACCACGAGCAATAGATTCCCCATGCTCAACTCTGTCGTCAAATGATGATCATAATTATATCAGATTATTTGAATGGAATGCACATTTAATTCTATTTACTAAACCTATGCATGTATTTTGACAAAAGAAATTGATAAAATTGTGTGTGTGTGTGTGTGTGTGTTCCATACACAACGCTACATAGCATGTCAAATGAGGCAACCCATAATTCTCATAGTAAAAATGGCTGGTCAGGCATGGCCACTGTCAGTCCGTGGTCGGCTGGTGCTCGGGGTGGCAATGAGGACTGAAGTTGCGGCGCTACTGTCTTGTCGAGGACGACACGCTGCTCCTAGTGGCAACCACTGGCATGACACGAGCAAAGAAGGGTGTTAGGGCGTCGGCTGAATGGGAAAGGGACAAGGAAGGTGGTGGTTGCAGCTACGCGAGCAACATCAGAGCGGATCGACAATGAGGCTATTTATGGGCACATATCAAGACAACTAGGGCTCGGGTATGGACGGCGATGCCTTGGTGTTCGTACCTATTCTGCCACGCGGCAAACATCGCCGGCTGTGCCACCTCCGCGACATACGTTGCAGCCACTCACACCATCCCTAGGGAGAGAGTGGAGGAGAGGAGCATAACTATGGGAGTGGAGTGGATTTGATCCTAGGCTCAAGCGGCTGGGTCCAAAAGACTCGAGTGATCGGCGAGCCATTGACTCGAGATGTTGTTGACACTCCTTAAGTATCAATTCTAAGTGTCAACTAAGCAGAAGAAAGGATATATTTGCAACACACCACTTAGACATAGGGTTTTAATTAACAGAATTCCACGAGTTTTAGTGTTTATCTATTTCTACAGGGAGACAGCTGCAAAAGAGAAAAAGAGGCCCACAAGTAAGGATTACAAAGACACATAACACTTTCAAACGAAAAAGAGCAATCTAGAAGACTCCAGAACCAACCCCCTAGAAGGAGGGGCCCACCTGTCAACAGGGTAGGGCGGGCGCCCTTCCCCCTAGGGCGGCTGCCCAAGGCCAAAAGCCAATGAGGCTCCGCCTCGCGGATTAGGGTTCCACCGCCTTTGAGGATCAATCTAACCCCTCCATTAAGGTCGGTTTGATCTGATGGCTGACGTTCATTTGAGGGGGCTATATAAGGAGGACCCCTGCCTCCTAGCTAAAGGCAATCCATTATTCATTTACATATTTTCCATAGAGGATTCACCAGAGAAGACCCCTTATGGATCTATTCTCTAGGGCTTAGCATTCAAGAGAAACTATCCTTAGTTTCTATGTGAGATTAGAGTCTACTCTTCTAGATTGAGAGAGTTAGAGTGGAGGTGTGGATTGGAGGAAGCCCGGCCTGTCGGTGTCTCCTCTCCAGTTTGTATCTGCGGGATCAAGTCTCCTAACCCGAGGCTTGCTCCTAGGATTTCTTCGGTATTTCGACTTCTAATTCTAGTAAGTTCTCTGTTTTATTATTCTTTGGTTTGTGAGTTTACTTTATTCTCTTCGCGTAGAGGGTAGGGTAATCATCTCTAGCGTAAACGTGGTGTTTGAGCTAAGATACTCATAGATATCCCCTGTCTAGCCGGGCCTGTGGTAGTAGCTCGGAACGTGACAATTCCGTAGATACCTTTGGATTCCACAATCCCGTTAGGAGGATCGGTAGGGTTTATAGGCCGCGGGCTAAGCATCCTCCGTGATGTTTCTTATCTCGACGGTTCTCCCCAATAGAATAATAACACATATCTTATATAGACTAGAACGAGAGTGCTATCGCGGTCTTCTCTAATCGCTCATATCAAGATCACCTTGTTTGTAGCCTAAAGGTTAATAGCAATAGATTTGGTTAGTCAGATGCACCCTTTCTCCCTGCGGAAAAACAAATTACGATACTCTGGATAATCTCCCGGGTGAAGTGCTCACCGGTATCCGTGCGCTTGCGGATTACTTCCCAGTGATTCTTCTGTTTGCGTTAACAAATATCAACAGATGTCCACAAGGATACCATGACAAGTATTGGGTCCATAAGAGATCTTTGTCGTGGTGGGTCACAAAATCTCGGTGTGAGGCCGCTTGTCTCTTTTAGCAAGGGTCATGCCTAGAGAATCATGCTACATACCACTCGTGAGCGGCGGCTCATGCAGCCTCACCACACCACTTGAATGTTTTGGCAAGGGTCAACCTAGGCAATCACGCTACATACCACTCGCGACTCACGGCTCACGCAACCTCACCATATCACTACCCTCCGCTCCTCCCCCTCCTCTCTCAATTGGCAAGGATCACGCCTAGGGGATCACGCTACATACCACTCGTGATTGGTGGCTCAGGCGACCTCACCACAAACGCATTGGATCATGAAATCGCGTTATGAGGCTGTCTGCCTCTTTTGGAAAAGGGTCATGCACAGGGAATCAAGTTGCAAACTCTGCCGAATCACGCGACCTCCGCACACCACTCCCCCATGCCTCTCAACCGCGCCCTTCCCTAATCACCTACATCGTGATGCCCAGCCATCGGCCCCGCCCTATCGCGATCTTCCACTGCTTCGGTGGGCAGCGCCTCCGCTGCCCTGCTCAGCCGCCGTCTTGCCCGCAACCACCGCGTGCATGACTGCTGCCCTCCAAACCGCCTTCTATAGTTGCCAATGAGTGGATTCCCTCTCGAACCCTACCCTTTTCTTTCTCCTCGACGAGCAGCGCGTGGATAGGTCACGGGCGGTGTGATAGAGTTTGTCAGTAAAAGATCAAGTACATGAAATGAAATTTTCGCATGATGAACAAGAGAAAATTCACGTCACTGCTACTGCCTTCGTTAATTTTGTTCCTAGTTAAGCTTTTTTTGTACACTTGGAGATGGAAATGATAACCAATAGTATCAGCCAAAAAATGTTTAATTTCACGAGATTTCTCCTATGGAAGCTACATGCAAAGTTTTTATGTGTTTCCTTCTCTTTGGTTATTTGATTTTCTTTCTTACCTTATTATTACAGCTGATGTGTGCATCCTCAGAATGACTGCAGAAGCTGTTGATTTTAGATTTTCCATTCCGTGGCTGCATGCCATTATGTTGATAATGTATTGCTTAGTTGGTGCAAATGTTGGACCACAATTTACTTACATTCATTTGTTTTCCTAAAGCTTTTTACTCACTTTCTATTTATTCTCGTTCATGAAATGACTATTCATTCTATTTAATCCTTTGTCCGGACAATAATAACATTTTTTTGTCATGTGTGAACTGAGCACGATGTCGTCGCCGTCGTCTTTTGTGACGGCGAGGCCGCACAACGTCGCCGAAGGCAAGGCCACCACGAGCAACGGAGTCCCCGTGCTCAATGCCGCCACATTGCCTTCGCCGATGGTGCATGCCATCGCCAGGTATGGCCACCCAGCCACCAGCGGCGTCAACACCGCGTTGCCTTCACCGACGGCGCACGCCATCACCGGGTACGGCCACCCGGTCACCAGCGGTGTCAACGCCAATTTGCCTTCGCCGACGGTGCACACCCTCGCCGGGTATGGCCACCCGGCCACCAACAGCATCAACGCCGCGTTGCCTTCACCGACGGCACAAGCCATCGCCGTGTACCGCCACCCGACCACCAGCGGCGTCGCCACCGCCAACGCCAAGGCGGTGCGTGCTCCCGGTGGAGAACCTGGGAGGAACACGCTGGAGCTGCTCTGGAAATTTGCACGATGGAATGAGCTCCCGCCATGGGCATAGAGCAATGCGGTGGGCAACTCCCTGCGGGGGTCAACCGGACGTCCTGTCTCCCTCCGCGACGTTCCCCACACGGCCCCGTCCTCGTTCGCCTTCAGGGCGCCGGCGGGACCGAATGGCGGTGGTGGCAGCAGTGTTGGTGGCCATAGTCGTAGTCATGTGTGAACTAATAAGCAGGATGTCGTAGTCGTCTTCTGTGCTGACTAGGCCGGACATCATTGCGGAAACCAAGACCACCATAAGCAATTGATTCCCATTCTTAGCTCTGCTGCCAAATGAGGATCATAATTATATCGGATTATTTGAATGGAATGCACATTTAATTCTATTTACTAAACCTATGCATATCTGTGTGTGTGTTCCATACACAACACTACATAGCATGTCAAATGAGGCAACCCATTAATTCTCACCCTAAAAATGTCTGGTTAGGCACGGCCACTGCAAGTCCATGGTCGGCTGGTGCTTGGGGCGTTAGCGAGGACTGAAGTTGCGGCGCTACTGTCTTCTCGATGATAGCACGCTGCTCCTTGTGGCAACCACCAGCGTGACAGGAGGAACGAAGGGCGTTAGGGCGGTGACTGAGGGGAAAGGGACAAGGAAGGTGGTGGTGGCGGCTGCAAGAGCAACGTCAGAGCGGACCGGCGACGAGGCTGTTTATGGGCACAGAGACAACTACGGTTCTGGTACGGACGACAATGCCTTTGTGTTTGTACCTATTCTGCCATGTGGCAAACATCGCCCGTTCTGCCATCTCCACCACGTCCGTTGCAGCCACCCACACCATCGCTAGGGAGAGAGTGGAGGAGAGTAGCGTGACTACAGGAGTGGAGTGGGTTTGACCCTCGGCTCGACCGGCTGGGTCCAAAAGACGAATACAAGGGCACAAAGGTATTTTCGCATGCGAGCTTAGGGCCCCAAGGGGCGATGTGGCACTGGCATGCCCACGTGGCGTGCCAGATCTGCTAAAGTGAAAAAAGAGTAGGAGTTTTACTATTTGTGATAGCAAATCCGTAGGTGCATGGGAAATTGTTAAATCCGTAGGTCCATGGGCTAGCAGTGGCCGCGCGTAGCCACAGGTCCTATTTATGAACTTGCCTCATTTGGCGTGCAATGTAGCTCTATGTATGGGAAAATGTACCCAATTGAATTAATTCCTTAATTATGATCGACATCGACACAAAATGCTGAAAATGTTTCTCTTCTTAAATATTCTTGTGATGATCCTTTTCAGGGGCTACCGATGAGAAAGGGAGTCGGAATGTATCGGAGGTGGATATAAGAGGAATGTGAGAGTGGAGCAGCAATGAGAAGGCTGTGCCACCTACCTCGTTGCGAACATCGCCGGCTGTGCCACCACCACTTCCTCTTTTGGTAAGGGTCACGCCTAGGGAATCAAGCTACATACCACTCATGACCGTCGGTTCATGTGGCCTAGCCACACCAATCCCCCACGCCTCTCAACCTCGCCCTTCCCTAATCGCCTACATCGCGATGCCTCGCCGCCGGCGCCACCCTATCGCGATCTTCCACTGCCTCGGTGGGCAGCACCTCGATGCCCTACTCGGCCGCCGTCTCGCCCGCAACCACCGCGTGCATGACTCCTGCCCTCCAAACCTCCTTCTATAGCCGCCAGTGAGTGGATTCCCTCTCGAACCCTACCCTTTTTCTTTATCCTCAGCATGCGGCACCTTCTACAGCCACCAGTGAGTGGATTCTCTCTTAAACTCTACCCTTTTCCCTTCTCCTCGACGAGCAGCGCGTGGATAGGTCATGTGAAGTGTGATAGAGTTTACCACTAAAAAGTCAAGTACATGAAATGAAATTTTCGCAAGATGAACAAGAGAACATTCACGTCACTACTAATGCCTTCGTTAATTTTGTTCCTAGTTAAGATTTTTTTGTACACTTGGAGATGGAAATGGCACCCAATAGTATCACCCAAAAAATATTTAATTTCACCAGATTTCTCCTATGGACGCTACATGTGAAGCTTTTATGTGTTTCCTTCTCTCTTTGGTTATTTGATTTTCTTTCTTACCTTATTATTAGAGCTGATGTGTGTCAAGATGACTCCAGAAAGTATTGAATTTAGATTTTCCATTCCGCGGCTGCATGCCATTATGTTCATAATGTATTGCTGTGTTGGTGCAAATGTTGGATCTCAATTTACATCCATTTGTTTCCCTAAGGCTTTTTACTTGCTTTCTATTTATTCTTGTTCATGGAAGCAACCATTCATTTCGTTTAATCCTTCATGCGGACAATAATAACATTTTTTTGGGTCATGTGTGAACTAATAAGTAGGATGTCATCATCGTCTTCTGTGCTGATGAGGCCGGACAACATCGCAGAAGCCACGGCCACCACGAGCAACAGATTCCCCATGCTCAACTCTGCCGTCAAATGATGATCATAATTATATCAGATTATTTGAATGGAATGCACATTTAATTCTATTTACTAAACCTATGCATGTATTTTGACAAAAGAAATTGATAAAATTGTGTGTGTGTGTTCCGTACACAACGCTACATAGCACGTCAAATGAGGCAACCCATAATTCTCACAGTAAAAATGGCTGGTCAGGCATGGCCACTGTCAGTCCGTGGTCGGCTGGTGCTCGGGGTGGCAATGAGGACTGAAGTTGCGGCGCTACTGTCTTGTCGAGGACGGCACGCTGCTCCTAGTGGCAACCACTGGCATGACACGAGCAAAGAAGGGTGTTAGGGCGTCGGCTGAATGGGAAAGGGACAAGGAAGGTGGTGGTTGCAGCTACATGAGCAACATCAGAGCGGATCGACGATGAGGCTATTTATGGGCACATATCAAGACAACTAGGGTTCGGGTATGGACGGCGATGCCTTGGTGTTCGTACCTATTCTGCCACGTGGCAAACATCGCCGGCTGTGCCACCTCCGCGACATACGTTGCAGCCACCCACACCATCCCTAGGGAGAGAGTGGAGGAGAGGAGCATGACTATGGGAGTGGAGTGGATTTGAGCCTAGGCTCAAGCGACGGGGTCCAAAAGACTCGAGTGATCGGCGAGCCATTGACTCTGGATGTCCACAAGGATACCATGACAAGTATTGGGTCCACAATAGATCTTTGTCGCGGTGGGTCACAAAATCTCGGTGTGAGGCCGCTTGCCTCTTTTAGCAAGGGTCATGCCTAGAGAATCATGCTACATACCACTCGTGAGCGGCGGCTCATGCAGCCTCACCACACCACTTGAATGTTTTGGCAAGGGTCAACCTAGGCAATCACGCTACATACCACTCGCGACTCACGGCTCACGCAGCCTCACCATATCACTACCCTCCCCTCCTCCCCCTCCTCTCTCATTTGGCAAGGATCACGCCTAGGGGATCACGCTACATACCATTCGTGATTGGTGGCTCAGGCGACCTCACCACACACGCATTGGATCATGAAATCGCGTTGTGAGGCTGTCTGCCTCTTTTGGCAAGGGTCATGCACAGGGAATCAAGCTGCAAACTCTGCCGAATCACGCGACCTCGGCACACCACTCCCCCACGCCTCTCAACCGCACCCTTCCCTAATCACCTACATAGCGATGCCCAGCCATCGGCCCCGCCCTATCGCGATCTTCCACTGCTTCGGTGGGCAGCGCCTCCGCTGCCCTGCTCAGGTGCCATCTCTCCCGCAACGACCGCGTGCATGACTGCTGCCCTCCAAACCGCCTTCTATAGTTGCCAATGAGTGGATTCCCTCTTGAACCCTACCCTTTTTCCTTTTCCTTAGCAAGCGATGCCATCTACAACCACCAGTGAGTGGATTTTCCCTTAAACCCTACCCTTTTTCTTTCTCCTCGGCGAGCAGCGCGTGGATAGGTCATGTGCGGTGTGATAGAGTTTGCCAATAAAAAATCAAGTACATGAAACGAAATTTTTGCACGATGAACAAGATAACATTCACGTCACTACTACTGCCTTCGTTAATTTTGTTCCTAGTTAAGCTTTTTTTGTACACTTGGAGATGGAAATAACGCCAATAGTATCACCCAAAAAATGTTTAATTTCACGAGATTTCTCCGATGGAAGCTACATGCAAAGCTTTTATGTGTTTCCTTCTCTTTGGTTATTTGATTTTTTCTTTCTTACTTTTTTATTAGAGCTGATGTGTGAAAGAATGACTACAGAAACTATTGAATTTAGATTTTCCATTCCGTGACTTGATGCCATTATGTTCATAATGTATTGCTGTGTTGGTGAAAATGTTGGATCACAATTTACATCCATTCGTTTCCCTAAGGCTTTTTACTTGCTTTCTATTTATTCTTATTCATGGAAGCAACCATTCATTTCGTTTAATCCTTTGTCCGGACAATAATAGCATTTTTTGGGTCATGTGTGAACTAATAAGCAGGATGTCTTCGTCTTATTCTGTGCCGACAAGGCCGAACAACATCGCGGAAGCCACGGCCACCAAGAGCAGTAGATTCCCCATGCTCAACTCTGCCGTCAAATGTTGATCATAATTATATCAGATTATTTGAATGGAATGCAAATTTAATTCTATTTACTAAACCTATGCATGTATTTTGCTCATAGAAATTGATAAAAGTGTGTGTGTGTGTTTGTTTGTTGACACCAGAAGTGGCAAATGGGTAAAAGACCGCAAGCGTACGATTGTCAAGTGTAGCTTTCATCGGGAGTATTCCAGGTATCGTATTTTCCACAGGGAACAAGAAGTGAATTAACTAGTGATCAAGGTTGTCCTATGATGAGACAAAGGAGTCTATGATATTTGAGTAGAGAGGTTCATTGTAGCAAATATATCTAACTAGGCAAATCTGGTTGGCTTTATCAGCTCCTCTTTCAAGAGGCGATGTGATAGATCAGTAGGAGATAAAACTCCTACCAGACCGCGCCATCATGTTGTATTGAGGCCCTACCTTTTAAGAACTTATGTTACACACGTGGTGAAATACAAAGACTAGACATGGCTGTCACCACTTGCTAGCTACCACAAACAGTCCGTGCCATAAGCGGTTTACAAAGGCAAGATCTAGTCTAGACACCACGTCTACACTATTCTTACTACTTTAACCCCAGCTAAAGGCTAAAGCACTCTACTTAAAGTAAAGCGATGAACAAGCGCAAAAAGTTGTATAATAGCTATGCCAGAATCAGAAGATCAAATACTATAAAGAACTCACATGTATCACTTACAAGTGTATAACTTACAAGAGGATCACATCCGCTGAGGTATAGCTCGGAGAAGACGCAAGATAGGCCCGGCTCTCCTCCCGGCTCTCCTCACTCTCTTCCATCCAGATAGCACGTCAAATGAGGCAACCCATAATTCTCATTGTAAAAATGTCTAGATAGGCACAACCACTGCCAGTCACGGTCGTCTAGTGCTCAGGGTGACAACAGGACTGAAGTTGCAACACTACTGTCTTATCGACGATGGCGCGCTGCTCCTAGTGGCAAGCACCAACGTGAGACGGACAAGGAAGGGTGTTAGGGCGGTGGCTGAATGGGAAAGGGACATGGAAGGTGGTGGTGGCTGCTACAAGAGCAACACAAGAGCGGATCAACGATGAGGCTATTTATGGGCACAAATCAAGACAACTAGGGTTCGGGTACGGACGGCGAAGCCTTGGTGTTCGTACCTATTCAGCCACATGGCAAACATCGCCACAATGCCACCTCCGCCACGTCCGTTGCAGCCACCCACACCGTTGGTAGGGAGAGATTGGAGGAGAGAAGCATGACTACGGGAGTGGAGTGGTCAACCTAGGCTCGAATGGCTGGGTCCAAAAGACTCAAGCGATCGGCGAGCCCTTGACTCGGGATATCCATAAGGATACCATGACAAGCATTGGGTCCATAAGAAATCTTTGTCGTGGTGGGTCAGAAAATCTCGGTGTGAGGCCACTTGCCTCTTTTAGCAAGGGTCATGCCTTAGGATCATGCTACATACCACTCGTGAGCGGCGGCTCATGCAACCTCACCACACCACTCCCCTCTCCTCTTCCCCTCTCTTGTCTGTTTTAGCAAGGGTCATGCCTAAGGAATCATGCTAGATACCACTCGTGACTGACGGCTCACATAGCGTCACCATACCACTCCCCTCCCCTCCTCCCTCTCCTCTCTCATTTGGCAAGTATCACGCATAGGGGATCACGCTACATACCACTCGTGACCGGTGGATCAGGCAACCTCACCACACACGCATTGTATCATGAAATCTTGGTGTGAGGTTATCTGATTGTTTGGCAAGGGTCACACCTAGGGAATCAAGCTACATACTCCACATGACTGCCTGTTAACACGACCTGAACACACCACTCCCCCGCGCCTCTCAACCCCGCCCTTCCCTAATCACCTACATCGCGATGCCCTGCCGTTGGCCCCACCCTACCACGATCTTCCACTGCCTCGGTGGGCAGCGCCTCCGATGCCCTGCTCGGCCGCCGTCTCGCCCGCAACCACCGCGTGCATGACTGCTGCCCTCCAAACCTCCTTCTATAGCCGCCAGTGAGTGGATTACCTCTCGAACCCTACCCCTTTTCTTTCTCCACAGCAAGCGGCGCCTTCTACAGTCACCAGTGAGACGATTCTCTCTTAAACTCTACCCTTTTCCTTTCTCCTCGACGAGCAGCACGTGGATAGGTCATGTGAAGTGTGATAGAGTTTACCACTAAAAAATCAAGTACATGAAATGAAAGTTTCGCATGATGAACAAGAGAACATTCACGTCACTACTAGTGCCTTCGTTAATTTTGTTCGTAGTTAAGCTTTTTTTGTACACTTGGAGATGGAAATGACACCCAATAGTATCACCCAAAAATGTTTAATTTCACCAGATTTCTCCGATGGAAGCTACATGTGAAGCTTTTATGTGTTTCCTTCTCTCTTTGGTTATTTGATTTTCTTTCTTCCCTTATTATTAGAGCTGATGTGTATCAAAATGACTGCAGAAAGTATTGAATTTAGATTTTCCATTCCGCGGCTGCATGCCACTATGTTCATAATGTATTGCTGTGTTGGTGCAAATGTTGGATCACAATTTACATCAATTTGTTTTCCTAAGGCTTTTTACTCGCTTTCTGTTTACTCTCGTTCATGAAGCAACCGTTCATTCCGATTAATCCTTCGTCCAGACAATAAAACATTTTTTTGGGTCATGTGTGAACTAATAAGCATGATGTCATCGTCGTCTTCTGTGCCGGCGAGGGCGGACAATATCGCGGAAGCCACGGCCACCACGAGCAACGGATTCCCCATGCTCAACTCTGCCACCAAATGAGTATCATAATTATATCAGATTATTTGAATGGAATTCACATATAATTCTATTTACCAAACCTATGCATGTATATATTTTGACAAAAGAAATCGATAAAATTGTGTGTGTGTGTGTGTGTGTGTGTGTGTGTGTGTTCCGTACACAACGCTACATAGCACGTCAAATGAGGCAACCCATAATTCTCACCGTAAAAATGGCTGGTTAGGCATGGCCACTGCTAGTCCGTGGTCGGCTGGTGCTCGGGTGGCAACGAGGACTGAAGTTGCGGCGCTATTGTCTTGTCGACGACGGCACGCTGCTCCTAGTGGCAACCACCGGCGTGACACGTGCAAAGAAGGGTGTTAGGGCATCTTCTGAATGGGAAAGGGACAAGGAAGGTGGTGGTGGCAGCTACAAGAGCAACATAAGAGCGTATCAACGATGAGGCTATTTATGGGCACAAATCAAGACATTTAGGGTTCGGGTACGGACGACGATGCCTTGGTGTTCGTACCTATTCAGCCACGTGGCAAACATCGCCGGCTGTGCCACCTCCGCCACGTCCGTTGCAGCCACCCACACCGTCGCTAGGGAGAGATTGGAGGAGAGAAGCATGACTACGGGAGTGGAGTGGGTTTCAACCTAGGCTCGAATGGCTGGGTCCAAAAGACTCGAGTGATCGGCGAGCCCTTGACTCAGGATGTCCACAAGGATACCATGACAAGCATTGAGTCCACAAGAAATCTTTGTCGCGGTGGGTCAAAAAATCTCGGTGTGAGGCCACTTGCCTCTTTTAGCAAGGGTCATGCCTTGGGAATCATGCTACATACCATTCGTGAGAGGCGGCTCATGCAACCTCACCACACCACTCCCCTCTCCTCTTCCCCTCTCTTGTCTGTTTTGGCAAGGGTCATGGCTAGGGAATCACGCTAGATACCACTCACGACTGACGGCTCACACAGCCTCACCATACCACTCCCCTCCCCTCCTCCCCCTCCTCTCTCATTTGGCATGTATCACACATAGGGGATCATACTACATACCACTTGTGACAAGCGGCTCAGGCGACCTCACAACACACACATTGTATCATGAAATCTCGGTGTGAGGTTGTTTGCTTGTTTGGCAAGGGTAACACCTAGAGAATCAAGCTACATACTCCCCATGACTGCCGGTTAACACGACCTCACAACACCACTCCCCCGCGCCTCTCAACCATGCCCTTCCCTAATAACCTACATCGCGCTGCCCGCCGTTGGCCCCGCCCGACCACGATCTTCCACTGCCTCGGTGGGCAGCGCTTCAGATGCCCTGCTCGGCCACCGTCTCGCCCGCGAACATCGCGTGCATGACTGCTGCCCTCCAAACCTCCTTCTATAGCCACCAGTGAGTGGATTACCTCTTGAACCCTACCCCTTTTCTTTCTCCACAGCAAGTGGCGCCTTCTATTGATTTTCTTTCTTACCTTATTATTAGAGCTGATGTGTGCAGCCTCAGAATGACTGCAGAAGCTATTGATTTTAGGTTTTCCATTCCGCGGCTGCATACCATTATGTTGATAATGTATTGCTTAGTTGGTGCAAATGTTGGATCACAATTTACTTACATCCATTTGTTTTCCTAAATCTTTTTACTCGCTTTCTATTTATCCCCATTCATGAAACGACTATTCATTCTATTTAATCGTTTGTCTGGACAATAATAACAATTTTTTTGTCATCTGTGAACTGAGCAGGATGTCGTCGCCGTCGTCTTTTGTGACGGCGAGGCCGCACAACGTCGCCGAAGGCAAGGCCACCTCGAGCAACAGAGTCCCCGTGCTCAATGCCGCCACGTTGCCTTCGCCGATGGTGCACGCCATCGCTGGGTACGGACACCCGGCCACCAGCGGCGTCAACACCGCGTTGCCTTCGCCGACGGCGTAGACCATCGCCGGGTACGGCCACCTGGCCACCAGCGGCATCAACGCCGCTTTGCCTTCGCCGACGGTGAACGCCCTCGCCGGGTACGGCCCCAACAGCGTCAGCGCCGTGTTGCCTTTGCCGACGCCACACGCCATTGCCGTGTACGGCCACCCGACCACCAGCGGCATCGCCGCCGCCAACGCCGTTGCCATGCGTGCTCCTGGTGGAGAACCTGGGAGGAACACGCTGGAGCTGCTCTAGAAATTTGCACGATGGAATGAGCACACGCCATGGGCTCAGAGCAATGCGGTGGGGAACTCCCTGCGGGGGTCAGTCGCATGTCCTGTCTCCCTCCGCGACGTTCCCCGCACGGGCCCGTCGTCGTTCGCCTTCAGGGCGCCGGCGGAAGCAAATGGCGGCGGCGGCAGCAGTGTTGGCGGCCGTAGTCGTAGTCATGTGTGAACTAATAAGCAGGATGTCGTAGTCGTCTTCTGTGCCGACGAGGCCGGACATCATCGCGGAAACCAAGACCAAGATGAGCAATGGATTCCCCATTCTTAGCTCTGCTGCCAAATGAGGATTATAATTATAACGGATTATTTGAATGGAATGCACATTTAATTCGATTTACTAAACCTATGCATGTATTTTGCCAAAAGGAATTGATAAAATTGTGTGTGTGTGTGTGTTCCATACACAACACTACATAGCACGTCAAAAGAGGCAACCCATAATTCTCACCGTAAAAATGTCTGGTTAGGCACGGCCACTGCCAGTCCGTGGTCGGCTGGTGCTTGGGGCGTCAGCGAGGACTGAAGCTGCGATGCTACTACTGTCTTCTCGATGACAGCACGCTGCTCCTTGTGGCAACCACTGGCGTGACAGGAGCAACGAAGGGCGTTAGGGCGGCAGCTGAGTGGAAAGGGACAAGGAAGGTGGTGGTGGCGGCTACAAGAGCAACCTCAGAGCGGACCGGCGACAAGGCTATTTATGGGCACAGAGACAACTAGGGTTCGGGTACGGACGGCAATGCTTTTGTGTTTGTGACTATTCTGCCATGTGGCAAACATCGCCCACTCTGCCATCTCCACCACGTCCGTTGCATCGCTAGGGAGAGTGGTGGAGAGTAGCATGACTACGGGAGTGGAGTGGGTTCGACCCTAGGTTCGACCGGCTGGGTCCAAAAGACGAATACAGGGCACGAAGGTACTTTCGCGTGCCAAGTTAGGGCCCCAAGGGGCGCTGTCGCATTGGCGTGCCACATCTGCTAAAGTGAAAAAAGAGTAGAAGTTTTAATATTTGTGATAGCAAATCCGTAGGTGCATGGGAAATTTTAAATCTCCAAAAAAAAATGTTGGAATCTTTTGATGTCATGTCGTCTAATGTGATTGCAACCGACTCCGCTCCGCTTAGGATATGTTTGCTAGCAAGAAATATTTTAGATTCTGAATAGATTAACTAGAATCCGGAACCTACCAAACATAGCCTGAGTTAGCTTTTCATGTGGAGAATGAAAAGAATATTTAAGAATGAAAACATTTTGACCATTTTTGTCAATCTGGAGCATAATTGTATCGAATTATTTGAACGCCGTGCACATTTAACTCTATTTACTAAACCTGGGCATGCATTTTGCCAAAAGAAATTAATAAAATTTTGTGTTGTTCACATTGCGTGCTACATATCACATCAAATGAGGCAACCCATAATTCCCAGCATAAATATATGTGGCCGGCTAGGCACAGCCACTGCCGGTCCATGGCCAACTGGTGCTCGGGGTGGCGGCGAGGGTTGAAGCTACGACGCTCCTGTCTTCGTGACGATGGCACACAGCTCCTGGTGGTGACAACCAACGTAACACTGGCAAAGAAGGGCGCTAGGGTGGCGGTTGAGGGGAAAGGGACAAGGAAGGTAGTGGTGGCGGCTACAAGAGGAACGAGTGACAACGAGGCCTTTTAATTTCACATAGATGACTAAAGTTTAGTTACGGTTGATGATGCCTTAGCGTTGGTACTTGTGCTGCCATGTGGCAAACATTGTGGGCTGTGCCACCACTATTGCGTCCATTGCCGGCACCCACGCCGTCGCTATGGAGAGAGTAGAGGAAAGGAGCATGACTTCGGGAGTGGAGTGGGTTTGACCTTGGGCCACTCCGACCGGGGCCTAAAGAAGAATACAGGAGCAGGAACATATCCTACCGCATTTTTTGGACCATCGCGCGCACAAAGCAATATGCCTGGCCTAGCCGCTGTGCCCCGCGTCTCCTGCACCTGAAACACTAGGAGAAAGGCGCCTCTATCCACCGCTGCCACTCGGATGCGGACCCTATGCTCCTGTTCACGCAGGAACAACCCCCGATGCTTGCCGCGTGGCAGCGTAGGTACCAACCCCGAGGCATCACCGTCCACGCCTCAACCCTAGCTCGTCCACTCCATTAAATAGCCATATCATCGATCCGCTCTCACAATCCTCTGCTAGCCGCCACCACCATCGATGAACTAAAGCCCTTCTTCGCCTGTGTCATGCCGGTGGATACCATCTGGAGAAGTGCATCGTCGTCGAGAAGCTACAAGCCGCCACGACATCGACTCTCGCTGCCACCAAGAGCCCAAGCCGTCCACGGGCTAGCAGTGGCCACGCGTAGCCACATGGCCAATTTATGAACTTGCCTCATTTGGCATGCAATGTAGTTTTATGTATGTATTTAATTCCTTAATTATGATCGGGATCGACATGAAATGCTGAAAATGTTTCTGTTCTTAAATATTCTTGTGATGATCGTTTTCAGGTGCGACTGATGAGAAAGGGACTCGGAATGTATCGGAGGCGGCTATAAGAGGAAAGTGAGAGTGGAGTGCCAATGAGGAGGCTGTGCAACCTACCTCGTTGCAAACATCGCGGACTGTGCCACCACCGCTGCCTCTTTTGGTAAGGATGATGCCTAGGGAATCAAGCTAAATATTACTCATGATTGTCGGTTCACGCGGCCTAGCCACATTAATCGCCCACGCCTCTCAACCCCGCCCTTCTCTAATCACCTACATCACGATGCCCCGCCGCCGGCACCACCCTATCACGATCTTCCACCAGTGGGCAGCGCCTCGATGCCCTGCTCGGTCGCCATCTTCCCCGCAACCACCGCGTGCATGACTGTTGCCCTCCAAACCTCATTCTATAGCCGCCAGTGAGTGGATTCCCTCTCGAACCCTACTCTTTTTCTTTCTCCTCAGGAAGTGGCGCCTTCTACAACCACCTCTGAGTGGATTTTATCTTAAACCCTACCCTTTTTCTTTCTCCTCGACGAGCAGCGCGTGGATAGGTCACACGCGGTGTGATAGAATTTGCCAGTAAAAGATCAAGTACATGAAATGAAATTTTTGCATGATGAACAAGAGAAAATTGACGTCACTGCTACTGCCTTCCTTAATTTTGTTTCTAAGCTTTTTTTTTGTACACTTGGAGATGGAAATGACAACCAATAGTATCAACCAAAAAATGTTTAATTTCACGAGATTTCTCCCATGGAAGCTACATGCGAAGCTTTTATGTGTTTCCTTCTCTTTAGTTATTTGATTTTCTTTCTTACCTTATTATTACAGTGTGTGCAGCCTCAGAATGACTGCCGAAGCTGTTGATTTTAGATTTTCCATTGCGTGGCTGCATGCCATTATGTTGATAATGTATTGCTTAGTTGGTGCAAATGTTGGATCACAATTTACTTACATCCATTTGTTTTCCTAAAGCTTTTTACTCGCTTTCTATTTTTTTTCATTCATGAAACGACTATTCATTCTATTTAATCCTTGGTCCGGACAATAATAACATTTTTTTGTCATGTGTGAATGAGCAGGATGTCGTCGCAGTTGTCTTTTGTGACGGCGAGTCCGCACAACGTCGCCGAAGGCAAGGCCACCACGAGCAACGGAGTCCCCGTGCTCAATGCCGCCACGTCGCCTTCGCCGATGGTGCATGCCATCGCCAGGTACGACGACCCGGCCACCAGCGGCGTCAACACCGCGTTGCCTTCACCGACGGCGCACGCCATCACCGGGTACGGCCACCCGGTCACCAGCGGTGTCAACACCGATTTGCCTTCGCCGACGGTGCACGCCCTCGCCGGGTACGGCCACCCGGCCACCAACAGCGTCAGCGCCGCGTTGCCTTCGCCGACGGCACACGTCATCACCGTGTACCGCCACCCGACCACCAGCGGCGTCGCCGCCGCCAACGCCATGGCGGTGCGTGCTCCCGGTGGAGAACCTGGGAGGAACACGCTGGAGCTGCTCTGGAAATTTGCACGATGGAATGAGCACCCACCATGGGCACAGAGCAATGCAGTGGGCAACACCCTGCGGGGGTCAGCCGCACATCCTGTCTCCCTCCGCGACGTTCCCCACACGGCCCCATCCTTGTTCGCCTTCGGGGCACCGGCGGGAGCGAATGGCGGCGGTGGTAGCAGTGTTGGCGGTTGTAGTCGTAGTCATGTGTGAACTAATAAGCAGGATGTCGTAGTCGTCTTTTGTGCCGACGAGGCCGGACAATATCGCGGAAACCAAGACCACCATGAGCAATGTATTCCCCATTCTTGGCTCTGCTGCCAAATGAGGATCATAATTATATCGGATTATTTGAATGGAATGCACATTTAATTCTATTTACTAAACCTATGCATGTATTTTGCCAAAAGAAATTGATCAAATTGTGTGTGTGTGTGTGTGTATGTTCCATACACAACACTACATAGCACGTCAAATTAGGCAACCCATAATTCTCACCGTAAAAATGTTTGGTTAGGCACGGCCACTGCCAGTCCGTGGTCGGCTGGTTCTTGGGGGCATCAGCGAGGACTGAAGTTGCGGCGCTATTGTCTTCTAGATGACAGCACGCTGCTCCTTGTGGCAACCACTGGCGTGACAGGAGCAACGAAGGGCGTTAGGGCGGCAGCTGAGTGGAAAGGGACAAGGAAGGTGGTGGTGGCGGCTACAAGAGCAACGTCAGAGCGGACCGGCGATGAGGCTATTTATGGGCACCGAGACAACTAGGGTTCGGGTACGGATGACAATGCCTTTGTGTTTGTACCTATTCTGCCATGTGGCAAACATCGCCCGCTCTGCCATCTCCACCACGTCCGTTGCAGCCACCCACACCATCGCTAGGGAGAGAGTGGAGGAGAGTAGCGCATGACTACGGGAGTGGAGTGGGTTTGACCCTAGGCTCGACCGGCTGGGCCCAAAAGACGAATACAGGGCACGAGGTACTTTCGCGTGCCAAGTCAAGGCCCCAAGGGGCGCTGTCGCACTGGCGTGCCACATGTAAAGTGAAAAAAGAGTAGGAGTTCTATGATTTGTGAAAGCAAATCCGTAGGTGCATGAGAATTGTTAAATCTTAAAAAAATGTTGGAATCTTTAGAAGTCAATGTCGTCTAATCTGATTGCAACCGACTCCGCTCCGCTTAGGATATGTTTGCTAGCAAGAAATATTTTAGATTCTGAATAGATTAACTAGAATCCGGAACCTACCAAACGTAGCCTGAGTTTGCTGTTCATGTGGAGAATGAAAAGAATATTTAAGAATGAAAACATTTTGACCATTTTTGTCAATCTGGAGCATAATTGTATCGAATTATTTGAACGCCATGCACATTTAATTCTATTTACTAAACCTGGGCATGCATTTTGCCAAAAGAAATTAATAAAATTGTGTGTTGCCCACATTGCGTGCTACATATCACATCAAATGAGGCAACCCATAATTCCCAGCATAAATATATGTGGCTAGGCACAGCCACTGCCAGTCCATGGCCAACTGGTGCTCGGGGTGGCTGCGAGGGTTGAAGCTACGATGGCTCCTGTCTTCATGAGAACGGCACACTGCTTCTGGTGGTGACAACCAGTGTGACACTGGCAAAGTAGGGCGCTAGGGTGGCGGCTGAGGGGAAAGGGGCAAGGAAGGTAGTGGTTGCGGCTACAAGAGGAACGAGTGACAACGAGGCTATTTAATTTCACATAGACGACTAAAGTTTAGTTACGGTTGATGATGCCTTAGCGTTGGTACTTGTGCTACCATGTGGCAAACATCGTGGGTTGTGCCACCACTATTGCGTCCATTGCCGGCACTCACGCCGTCGCTATTGAGAGAGTAGAGGAAAGGAGCATGACTTCGGGAGAGGAGTGGGTTTGACCTTGGGCCACACCAACTGGGGCCTAAAGACGAGTACAGGAGCAGGAACATATCCTACCGCACCTCCTGGACCATCGCGCACACAAAGCAATATGCCTGGCCTAGACGCTGTGCCCCGCATGTCCTGCACCTAAAACCCTAGGAGCAAGGCGCCTCCATCCACCGCTGCCACTCGGATGCGGACCCCTGTGCTCCTCTTCACGCAGGAATAACCCCCGATGCTCGCTGCGTGACAGCGTAGGTACCAACCCCGAGGCATCACCGTCCACGCATCAACCCTAGCTCGTCCACTCCATTAAATAGCCCTATCATCGATCCGCTCTCACAATCCTCTGCTAGCCGCCACCACCACCGAAGAACTAAAGCCCTTCTTCACCCGTGTCATGCCGGTGGACACCATCTGGAGAAGTGCATCTTCGTCGAGAAGCTACGAGTCGCCACGACATCAACTCTCGCTGCTACCAAGAGCCCAAGCCGTCCACGGGCTAGCAGTGGCCGCGCGTAGCCACAGGGCCGATTTATGAACTTGCCTCAATTGGCATGCAATGTAGTTTTATGTATGGGAAAATGTGCACAATGTAATTAATTCCTTAATTATGATCGGGATCGACACAAAATGCTGAAAATGTTTCTGTTCTTAAATATTCTTGTGATGATCGTTTTCAGGGGCGACTGATGAGAAAGGGACTCAGAATGTATCGAAGGCGGCTATAAGAGGAATGTGAGAGCGGAGCGGCAATGAGGAGGCTGTGCCACCTACCTCGTTGCAAACATCGCCGGCTGTGCCACCACCGCTGCCTCTTTTGGTAAGGGCCATGCCTAGGGAATCAAGCTAAATATCACTCATAACCGCCGGTTCACGCGGCCTAT
This sequence comes from Microstegium vimineum, assembly GCA_022036555.1. NCBI lineage: Eukaryota > Viridiplantae > Streptophyta > Magnoliopsida > Poales > Poaceae > Microstegium > Microstegium vimineum. The sequence continues at coordinate 46,461,561 of CM039127.1, read as the reverse complement.
TCACATTAATCCCCCACGCCTCTCAATACTGCCCTTCCCTAATCACCTACATCGCGATGCCCCGCCGCGGGCGCCACCCTATCGCGATCTTCCACCATTGGCAGCGCCTCGATGCCCTGCTCGGCCGCCGTCTTCCCCGCAACCACCGCGTGCATGACTGCTGCCCTCCAAACCTCATTCTATAGCCGCCAGTGAGTGGATTCCCTCTCGAACCCTACCCCTTTTCTTTCTCCTCAGCAAGTGGCGCCTTCTACAACCACCTCTTAGTGGATTTTATCTTAAAACCTACCCTTTTCTTTCTCCTCGATGAGCAGCGCGTGGATAGGTCACCCGCGGTGTGATAGAGTTTGCCAGTAAAAGATCAAGTACATGAAATGAAATTTTCGCATGATGAACAAGAGAAAATTCACGTCACTGTTACTGCTTTCGTTAATTTTGTTCCTAGTTAAGCTTTTTTTTGTACACTTGGAGTTGGAAATGATAGCCAATAGTATCAGCTAAAAATGTTTAATTTCACGAGATTTCTCGGATGGAAGCTACATGCGAAGCTTTTATGTGTTTCCTTCTCTTTGGTTATTTGATTTTCTTTCTTACCTTATTATTACAGCTGATGTGTGCAGCCTCAGAATGACTGCAGAAGCTGTTGATTTTAGATTTTCCATTCCATGGCTGCATGCCATTATGTTGATAATGTATTGCTTAGTTGGTGCAAATGTTGGACCCACAATTTACTTACATCCATTTGTTTTCCTAAAGCTTTTTACTCGCTTTCTATTTATTCTCGTTCATGAAACGACTATTCATTCTATTTAATCCTTTGTCTGGACAATAATAACATTTTTTTTGTCATGTGTGAACTGAGCAGGATGTCGTCGCCGTCGTCTTTTGTGACGGCGAGGCCGCACAACGTCGCCGAAGGCAAGGCCACCACGAGCAACGGAGTCCCCGTGCTCAATGCCGCCACATTGCCTTCGCCGATGGTGCATGCCATCGCCAGGTACGGCCACCCGGCCACCAACGGCGTCAACACCGCGTTGCCTTCACCGACGGCGCACACCATCGCCGGGTATGGCCACCCGGTCACTAGCGGTTCCAACGCTGAATTGCCTTCGTCGACGGTACACGCCCTCGCCGGGTACGGCCACCCGGCCACCAACAACGTCAACGCCGCGTTGCCTTCGCCGACGGCACACGCCATCGCCGTGTACCGCCACCTGACCACCAGCGGCGTCGCCGCCGCCAACGCCATGGCGGTGCGTGCTCCCGGTGGAGAATCTGGGAGGAACATGTTGGAGCTGCTCTGGAAATTTGCACGATGGAATGAGCTCCCGCCATGGGCACAGAGCAATGCGGTGGGCAACTCCCTGCGAGGGTCAGCCGCACGTCCTGTCTCCCTCCGCGACGATCCCCACACGGCCCCATCCTCGTTCACCTTCGGGGCGCCGGCGGGAGCGAATGGCGGCGGTGGCAGCAGTGTTGGCGGCTGTAGTCATAGTCATGTGTGAACTAATAAGCAGGATGTCGTAGTCGTCTTCTGTGCCGATGAGGCCGGACAACATTGCGGAATCCAAGACCACCATAAGCAATTGATTCCCCATTCTTAGCTCTGCTTCCAAATGAGGATCATAATTATATCGGATTATTTGAATGGAATTTACATTTAATTCTATTTACTAAACCTATGCATATCTGTGTGTGTGTGTGTTCCATACACACAACACTACATAGCATGTCAAATGAGGCAACCCATTAATTCTCACCGTAAAAATGTCTGGTTAGGCACGGCCACTGCAAGTCCGTGGTCGGCTGGTGCTTGGGGTGTCAGCGAGGACTGAAGTTGCGGCACTATTGTCTTCTCGATGATAGCACGCTGCTCCTTGTGGTAACCACCGGCGTGACAGGAGGAACGAAGGGCGTTAGGGCGGTGGCTGAGGGGAAAGGGACAAGGAAGGTGGTGGTGGCGGCTACAAGAGCAACGTCAGAGCGGACCGGCGACGAGGCTGTTTATGGGAACAGAGACAACTATGGTTCGGGTACGGACGACAATGCCTTTGTGTTTGTAACTATTCGGCCATGTGGCAAACATCGGCAGTTCTGCCATCTCCACCACGTCTGTTGCAGCCACCCACAACATCGCTAGGGAGAGAGTGGAGGAGAGTAGCGTGACTACAGGAGTGGAGTGGGTTTGACCCTCGGCCCGACCGGCTAGGTCCAAAAGACGAATACAAGGGCACGAAGATATTTCCACGTGCGAACTTAGGGCCCCAAGGAGCGATGTGGCACTGGCATGCCCACGTGGCATGCCAGATCTGCTAAAGTGAAAAAAGAGTAGGAGTTTTACTATTTGTGATAGCGAATCCGTAGGTGCATGGGAAATTGTTAAATCCGTAGGTCCATGGGCTAGCAGTGGCCGCGCGTAGCCACAGGTCCTATTTATGAACTTGCCTCATTTGGCGTGCAATGTAGCTCTATGTATGGGAAAATGTACCCAATTGAATTAATTCCTTAATTATGATCAACATCGACACAAAATGCTGAAAATGTTTCTCTTCTTAAATATTCTTGTGATGATCCTTTTCAGGGGCTACCGATGAGAAAGGGAGTCGGAATGTATCGGAGGCGGATATAAGAGGAATGTGAGAGCGGAGCAGCAATGAGAAGGCTGTGCCACCTACCTCGTTGCGAACATCGCCGGCTGTGCCACCACCACTTCCTCTTTTGGTAAGGGTCACGCCTAGGGAATCAAGCTACATACCACTCATGACCGCCGGTTCATGCGGCCTAGCCACACCAATCCCCCACGCCTCGCAACCTCGCCCTTCCTTAATCGCCTACATCGCGATGCCCCGCCGCCGGTGCCACCCTATCGCGATCTTCCACTGCCTCAGTGGGCAGCGCCTCGATGCCCTGCTCGGCTGCCGTCTCGCCCGCAACCACCGCGTGCATGACTGCTGCCCTCCAAACCTCCTTCTATAGCCGCCAGTGAGTGGATTCCCTCTCGAACCCTACCCTTTTCTTTCTCCTCAGGAAGTGGCGCCTTCTACAACCACCTGTGAGTGGATTCTCTCTTAAACCCTACCCTTTTTCTTTCTCCTCGACGAGCAGCGCGTGGATAGGTCACGCGCGGTGTGATAGAGTTTGCCAATAAAAGATCAAGTACATGAAATCAAATTTTCGCATGATGAACAAGAGAAAATTCATTTCACTGCTACTGCCTTCGTTAATTTTGTTCCTAGTTAAGCTTTTTTTGTAGACTTGGAGTTGGAAATGATAACGAATAGTATCAGCCAAAAATGTTTAATTTCACGAGATTTCTCGGATGGAAGCTACATGCGAAGCTTTTATGTGTTTCCTTCTCTTTGGTTATTTGATTTTCTTTCTTACCTTATTATTACAGCTGATGTGTGTCAAAATGACTGCAGAAAGTATTGAATTTATATTTTCCATTCCGCGGCTGCATGCCATTATGTTCATAATGTATTGCTGTGTTGGTGCAAATGTTGGATCTCAATTTACATCCATTTGTTCTTGTTCATGGAAGCAACCATTCATTTCGTTTAATCCTTCGTGCGGACAATAATAACATTTTTTTGGGTCATGTGTGAACTAATAAGTAGGATGACATCATCGTCTTCTGTGCCGATGAGGCCGGACAACATCGCGGAAGCCATGGCCACCACGAGCAACAAATTCCCCATGCTCAACTCTGCCGTCAAATGATGATCATAATTATATCAGATTATTTGAATGGAATGCACATTTAATTCTATTTACTAAACCTATGTATGTATTTTGACAAAAGAAATTGATAAAATTGTGTGTGTGTGTGTGTTCCGTACACAACGCTACATAGCACGTCAAATGAGGCAACCCATAATTCTCACAGTAAAAATGGCTGGTCAGGCATGGCCTGTCAGTCCGTGGTTGGCTGGTGCTCGGGGTGGCAATGAGGACTGAAGTTGCGACGCTACTGTCTTGTCGACGACGGCACGCTGCTCCTAGTGGCAACCACTGGCGTGACACGAGCAAAGAAGGGTGTTAGGGCGTCGGTTGAATGGGAAAGGGACAAGGAAGGTGGTGGTTGCAGCTACGCGAGCAACATCAGAGCGGATCGACGATGAGGCTATTTATGGGCACATATCAAGACAACCGGGGTTCGGGTATGGACGGTGATGCCTTGGTGTTCGTACCTATTCTGCCACGTGGCAAACATCGCCGACTGTGCCACCTCTGCGACATACGTTGCAGCCACCCACACCATCCCTAGGGAGAGATTGGAGGAGAGAAGCATGACTACGGGAGTGGAGTGGATTTGAGCCTAGGCTCGAATGGCTGGGTCCAAAAGACTCGAGCGATCGGCGAGCCCTTGACTCGGGATATCCATAAGGATACCATGACAAGCATTGGGTCCATAAGAAATCTTTGTCGTGGTGGGTCAGAAAATCTCGGTGTGAGGCCGCTTGCCTCTTTTAGCAAGGGTCATGCCTAGAGAATCATGCTACATACCACTCGTGAGCGGCGGCTCATGCAGCCTCACCACACCACTTGAATGTTTTGGCAAGGGTCAACCTAGGCAACCACGCTACATACCACTCGCGACTCATGGCTCACGCAGCCTCACCATATCACTACCCTCCCCTCCTCCCCCTTCTCTCTCATTTGGCAAGGATCACGCCTAGGGGATCACGCTACATACCACTCGTGACCGGTGGCTCAGGCGACCTCACCACACACGCATTGTATCATGAAATCTTGGTGTGAGGTTATCTGCTTGTTTGGCAAGGGTCACACTTAGGGAATCAAGCTACATACTCCACATGACTGCCTGTTAACACGACCTCAACACACCACTCCCCCGCGCCTCTCAACCCCGCCCTTCCCTAATCACCTACATCGCGATGCCCTGCCGTTGGCCCCGCCCTTCCCTAATCACCTACATCGCGATGCCCTGCCGTTGGCCCCGCCCTACCATGATCTTCCACTGCCTCGGTGGGCAGCGCCTCCGATGCCCTGCTCGGCCGCCGTCTCGCCCGCAACCACCGCGTGCATGACTGCTGCCCGCCAAACCTCCTTCTATAGCTGCCAGTGAGTAGATTACCTCTCAAACCCTACCCTTTTCTTTCTCCACAGCAAGCGGCACCTTCTACAGCCACCAGTGAGTCGATTCTCTCTTAAACTCTACCCTTTTCCTTTCTCCTCGACGAGCAGCGCGTGGATAGGTCATGTGAAGTCTGATAGAGTTTACCACTAAAAAATCAAGTACATGAACAAGAGAACATTCACGTCACTACTAGTGCCTTCGTTAATTTTGTTCCTAGTTAAGCTTTTTTTGTATACTTGGAGATGGAAATGACACCCAATAGTATCACCCAAAAATGTTTAATTTCACCAGATTTCTCAGATGGAAGGTACATGTGAAGCTTTTATGTGTTTCCTTCTCTCTTTGGTTATTTGATTTTCTTTCTTACCTTATTATTAGAGCTGATGTGTGTCAAAATGACTGCAGAAAGTATTGAATTTAGATTTTCCATTCCGCGGCTGCATGCCACTATGTTCATAATGTATTGTTGTGTTGGTGCAAATGTTGGATCACAATTTACATCAATTTGTTTTCCTAAGGCTTTTTACTCGCTTTCTGTTTATTCTCGTTCATGAAGCAACCATTCATTCCGATTAATCCTTCGTCCGGACAATAATAACATTTTTTTGGGTCATGTGTGAACTAATAAGAATGATGTCATCGTCGTCTTCTGTGCAGGCGAGGGCGGACAATATCGCGGAAGCCATGGTCAGCACGAGCAACGGATTCCCCATGCTCAACTCTGCCACCAAATGAGGATCATAATTATATCAGATTATTTGAATGGAATTCACATTTAATTCTATTTACTAAACCTATGCATGTATATATTTTGACAAAAGAAATTGATAAGATTGTGTGTGTGTGTGTTCCGTACACAACGCTACATAGCACGTCAAATGAGGAAACGCATAATTCTCACCGTAAAAATGGATGGTTAGGCATGGCCACTGCCAGTCCGTGGTCGGCTGGTGCTCGGAGTGGCAACGAGGACTGAAGTTGCGGCGCTACTGTCTTGTTGACGACGGCACGCTGCTCCTAGTGGCAATCGCCGGCGTGACACGGGCAAAGAAGGGTGTTAGGGCGTCTTCTGAATGGGAAAGGGACAAGGAAGGTGGTGGTGGCAGCTACAAGAGCAACATAAGAGCGGATCAACGATGAGGCTATTTATGGGCACAAATCAAGACAACTAGGGTTCGGGCACGGACGACGATGCCTTGGTGTTCGTACCTATTCAGCCACTTGGCACACATCGTCGGCTGTGCCACCTCCGCCACGTCCGTTGCAGCCACCCACACCGTCGCTAGGGAGAGATTGGAGGAGAGAAGCATGACTACGGGAGTGGAGTGGGTTTCAACCTAGGCTCGAATGGCTGGGTCCAAAAGACTCGAGTGATCGGCGAGCCCTTGACTCAGGATGTCCACAAGGATACCATGACAAGCATTGGATCCACAAGAAATCTTTGTCGCGGTGGGTCAGAAAATCTCGGTGTGAGGCCACTTGCCTCTTTTAGCAAGGGTCATTCCTTGGGAATCATGCTACATACCATTCGTGAGTGGCGGCTCATGCAACCTCACTACACCACTCCCCTCTCCTCTTCCCCTCTCTTGTCTGTTTTGGCAAGGGTCGTGCCTAGGGAATCACGCTAGATACCACTCGCGACTGACGGCTCACACAGCCTCACCATACCACTCCCCTCCCCTCCTCCCCCTCCTCTCTCATTTGGCAAGTATCACGCATAGGGGATCACACTACATACCACTCGTGACCGGCGGCTCAAGCGACCTCACCACACACGCATTGTATCATGAAATCTCGGTGTGAGGTTGTCTGCTTGTTTGGCAAGGGTCACACCTAAGGAATCAAGCTACATACTCCCCATGACTGCCGGTTAACACGACCTCACCACACCAGTCCCCCGCGCCTCTCAACCACGCCCTTCCCTAACCACCTACATCGCGATGCCCCGCCGTTGGCCCCGCCCTACCACGATCTTCCACTGCCTCGGTGGGCAGCGCCTCCGATGCCATGCTCGGCCGCCGTCTCGCCCGCGACCACCGCGTGCATGACTGCTGCCCTCCATGATGAGGACATTGCTACGCTGGACACGCATACGCCGTCGCCTTTCCCAAGTTGTAACTCATCTCCAACTCAGCTGCCACGTCGACTTCGAGTCTGTTTCGGAGTCCAGGACCAGGAAGGAGTAAAACGGACGCCCAGGATGCATACGGACTCCGTTTTTGATGATCCACCCAGGGATGGAAAGATAATTTCATAAGGAAACCAATGGAATTGGTTTGAGGTCCAAATGCCTTCCGAGTCATTGGGAATTGTGGAAACAACTCAGCATCCAGAATCTGTTTTGGTGCTGCGTCACTGTTTTTGGTCCGTTGGGCCGTGTATCGTCGTTGAGCTCATTAGGGGGGCGTGTACAGGGGTGGCGACGACCCTCAGACTTATATAAACACCCGCCGCCGCTCTCGTTAGGGTTCGGGTTTTGCTTTAGAGTTTAGTTTTCCATCGAGAAACTGAATCGTTCATTATAACTGTGTCGATTAGTCCTTTTACAGTGATCCAGGGCCCCTCGTTCTTGATCTCCTCCACTGTGTCGATTAGTCCTTTGGAACCGAGTTCTTGAACCTTCTGTTGATATTCGCATCATTCATATTTGCAATTTCAGATTGCATGCTTATACCCTCTTGCTTGTGTTCTTCGATTCGCTTGCAGGGATAGCCTCATTGGCGAGGTCAATCAAGTTGTGCTTGGTTGATAACCAACGGAGCAGTGGTGTAACGGTTGCAGGGTTCGAATCGTGTCTGATTTGAAGCCGGATCGCGAACGTCGATTTCTCCACCAATCGAACTTATCGGTTACCTCATGGAAGATCGGGTCACTCCTCATCACTCCAAACCTCCTTCTATAGCCGCCAGTGAGTGGATTACCTCTCGAACCCTACCCCATTTCTTTCTCCACAGCAAGCGGCGCCTTCTATTGATTTTCTTTCTTACCTTATTATTAGAGCTGATGTCTGCAGCCTCAGAATGACTGCAGAAGCTATTGATTTTAGATTTTCCATTCCGCGGCTCCATGCCATTATGTTGATAATGTATTGCTTAGTTGGTGCAAATGTTGGATCACAATTTACTTACATCCATTTGTTTTCCTAAATCTTTTTACTCGCTTTCTATTTATTCCCCTTCATGAAATGACTATTCATTCTATTTAATCCTTCGTCTGGACAATAATAACATTTTTTTTGTCATCTGTGAACTGAGGAGGATGTCGTCGCCATCGTCTTCTGTGACAGCGAGGCCGCACAACGTCGCCGAAGGCAAGGCCACCTCGAGCAACAGAGTCCCCGTGCTCAATGCCGCCACGTTGCGTTCGCCGATGGTGCACGCCATCGCTGGGTACGGACACCCGACCACCAGCGGCGTCAACACCGCGTTGCCTTCGCCGACGACGCACACCATCGCCGGGTACGGCCACCCGGCCACCAGCGGCATCAACGCCGCTTTGCCTTCGCCGACAGTGCACGCCCTCGCCAGGTACGGCCACCCGGCCACCAACAGCGTCAACGCCGCGTTGCTTTTGCCGACGCCACACGCCATTGCCGTGTATGGCCACTCGACCACCAGCGGCGTCGCCACCGCCAACGCCATTGTCGTGCGTGCTCCTGGTGGAGAACCTGGGAGGAACACGCTGGAGCTGCTCTAGAAATTTGCACGATGGAATGAGCACCCTCCATGGGCACAGAGCAATGCGGTGGGCAACTCCCTGTGGGGGTCAGTCGCACGTCCTGTCTCCCTCCACGACGTTCCCCGCATGGGCCCGTCGTCGTTCGCCTTCAGGGCGCCGGTGGAAGCGAATGGCGGCGGCGTCAGCAGTGTTGGCGGCCGTAGTCGTAGTCATGTGTGAACTAATAAGCAGGATGTCGTAGTCGTCTTCTATGCCGATGAGGCCGGACAACATCGCGGAAACCAAGACCACCATGAGCAATGGATTCCCCATTCTTAGCTCTGCTGCCAAATGAGGATTATAATTATAACGAATTATTTGAATAGAATGCACATTTAATTCTATTTAATTGTGTGTGTGTGTGTGTGTGTGTGTTCCATACACAACACTACATAGCACGTCAAAAGAGGCAACCCATAATTCTCACTGTAAAAATGTCTGGTTAGGCACGGCCACTGCCAGTCCGTGGTCGGCTGCTGCTTGGGGCGTCAGCGAGGACTGAAGCTGCGAAGCTACTACTGTCTTCTCGATGACAGCACGCTGCTCCTTGTGGCAACCACCGACGTGACAGGAGCAACGAAGGGCGTTAGGGCGGCAGCTAAGGGGAAAGGGACAAGGAACGTGGTGGTGGCGGCTACAAGAGGAACCTCAGAGTGGACCGGCGACGAGGCTATTTATGGGCACATAGACAACTAGGGTTCGGGTGCGGACGGCAATGCTTTTGTTTTTGTGACTATTCTGCCATGTGGCAAACATCGCCCGCTCTGCCATCTCCACCACGTCCGTTGCATCACTAGGGAGAGAGTGGACGAGAGTAGCATGACTACGGCAGTGGAGTGGGTTCGACCCTAGGCTCGACCGGCTGGGTCCAAAAGGCGAATGCAGGGCACGAAGGTACTTTCGCGTGCCAAGTTAGGGCCCCAACGGGCGCTGTCGCACTGGCGTGCCACATCTGCTAAAGTGAAAAAAAGAGTAGAAGTTTTAATATTTCTGATAGCAAATCCGTAGGTGCATGGGAAATTGTTAAATCTCCAAAAAAAAATTTCAAATCTTTTGATGTCATGTCGTCTAATGTGATTGCAACCGACTCCGCTCCGCTTAGGATATGTTTGTTAGCAAGAAATATTTTAGATTCTGAATAGATTAACTAGAATCCGGAACCTACCAAACATAGCCTGAGTTAGCTGTTCATGTGGAGAATGAAAAGAATATTTAAGAATGAAAACATTTTGACCATTTTTGTCAATCCGGAGCATAATTGTATCGAATTATTTGAACGCCGTGCACATTTAATTCTATTTACTAAACCTGGGCATGCATTTTGCCAAAAGAAATTAATAAAATTGTGTGTTGTACACATTGCGTGCTACATATCACATCAAATGAGGCAACCCATAATTCCCAGCATAAATATATGTGGCCGGCTAGGCACAGCCACTGCCGGTCCATGGCCAACTGGTGCTCGGGGTGGCTGCGAGGGTTGAAGCTACGACGGCTCCTGTCTTCATGACGATGGCACGCAGCTCCTGGTGGTGACAACCAGCGTGACACTGGCAAAGAAGGGCGCTAGGGTGGCGGTTGAGGGGAAAGGGACAAGGAAGGTAGTGGTGGCGGCTACAAGAGGAACGAGTGACAACGAGGCTTTTTAATTTCACATAGATGACTAAAGTTTAGTTACGGTTGATGATGCCTTAGCGTTGGTACTTGTGCTGTCATGTGGCAAACATCATGGACTGTGCCACCACTATTGTGTCCATTACCGGCACCCACGCCGTCGCTATGGAGAGAGTAGAGGAAAGAAGCATGACTTCGGGAGTGGAGTGGGTTTGACCTTGGGCCACTCCAACCGGGGCCTAAAGTCGAATACAGGAGCAGGAACATATCCTACCGCACCTCCTGGACTATCGCGCGCACAAAGCAATATGCCTGGCCTAGCCGCTGTGCCCCGCGTCTCCTGCACCTGAAACACTAGAAGCAAGGCGCCTCTATCCACCGCTGCCACTCAGACGCGGACCCTGTGCTCCTGTTCACGCAGGAACAACCCCCGATGCTCGCCGCGTGGCAGCGTAGGTACCAACCCCGAGGCATCACCGTCCACGCCTCAACCCTAGCTCGTCCACTCCATTAAGTAGCGCTATCATCGATCTGCTCTCACAATCCTCTGCTAGCCGCCACCACCATCGACGAACTAAAGCCCTTCTTCGCCCGTGTCATGCCGGTGGATACCATCTGGAGAAGTGCATCGTCGTCGAGAAGCTACGAGCCACCACGACATCGACTCTCGCTGCCACCAAGAGCCCAAGCCGTCCACGGGCTAGCAGTGGCCGTGCGTAGCCACATGGCCAATTTATGAACTTGCCTCATTTGGCATGCAATGTAGTTTTATGTATGTATTTAATTCCTTAATTATGATCGGGATCGACACGAAATGCTGAAAATGTTTCTGTCCTTAAATATTCTTGTGATGATCGTTTTCAGGGGCGACTGATGAGAAAGGGAATCGGAATGTATCGGAGGCGGCTATAAGAGGAAAGTGAGAGCGGAGCGGCAATGAGGAGGCTGTGCAACCTACCTCGTTGCAAACATCGCGGATTGTGCCACCACCGCTGCCTCTTTTGGTAAGGATGATGCCTAGGGAATCAAGCTAAATATCACTCATGATCGACGGTCCACGCGGCCTAGCCACATTAATCTCCCACGCCTCTCAACCCCGCCCTTCTCTAATCACATACATCACGATGCCCCGCCGTCGGCACCACCCTATCACGATCTTCAACCAGTGGGCAGCGCCTCGATGCCCTGCTCGGCCGCCATCTTCCCCGCAACCACCGCGTGCATGACCGTTGCCCTCCAAACCTCATTCTATAGCCGCCAGTGAGTGGATTCCCTCTCGAACCCTACCCTTTTTCTTTCTCCTCATGAAGTGGCGCCTTCTACAACCACCTCTGAGTGGATTTTATCTTAAACCCTACCCTTTTTCTTTCTCCTCGACGAGCAGCGCGGGGATGGGTCACGCGCGGTGTGATAGAGCTTGCCAGTAAAAGATCAAGTACATGAAATGAAATTTTCGCATGATGAACGAGAAAATTCAGGTCACTGCTACTGCCTTCGTTAATTTTGTTTCTAAGCTTTTTTTGTACACTTGGAGATGGAAATGACAACCAATAGTATCAGCCAAAAAATGTTTAATTTCACGAGATTTCTCCGATGGAAGCTACATGCGAAGCTTTTATGTGTTTCCTTCTCTTTAGTTATTTGATTTTCTTTCTTACCTTATTATTACAGTTTGTGTAGCCTCAGAATGACTGCAGAAGCTGTTGATTTTAGATTTTCCATTCCGTGGCTGCATGCCATTATGTTGATAATGTATTGCTTAGTTGGTGCAAATGTTGGACCACAATTTACTTACATCCATTTGATTTCCTAAAGCTTTTTACTCGCTTTATATTTATTCTCGTTCATGAAACGACTATTCATTCTATTTAATCCTTCGTCCGGACAATAATAACATTTTTTTGTCATGTGTGAACCGAGCAGGATGTCGTCGCCGTCGTTTTTGTGACGGCGAGGCCACACAACGTCGCCAAAGGCAAGGCCACCACGAGCAACGGAGTCCCCGTGCTCAATGCCGCCACGTTGCCTTCGCCGATGGTGCATTCCATCGTCAGGTACGACCACCCGGCCACCAGCGGCGCAACACCGCGTTGCCTTCACCGACGGCGCACGCCATCAGCGGGTACAGCCACCCAGTCACCAGCTGTTTCAACGCCAATTTTCCTTCGCCGACGGTGCACGCCCTCGCCGGGTACGGCCACCCGGCCACCAACAGCGTCAATGCCGCGTTGCCTTCGCCGACGGCACACGCCATCGCCGTGTACCGCCACCCGACCACCAGCGGCGTCGCCGCTACCAATGCCATGGCGGTGCGTGCTCCCGGTGGAGAACCTGGGAGGAACATGCTGGAGCTGCTCTGGAAATTTGCACGATGGAATGAGCTCCCGCCATGGGCACAGAGCAATGCGGTGGGCAACTCCCTGCGAGGGTCAGCCGCACGTCCTGTCTCCCTCCGCGACGATCCCCACACGGCCCCATCCTCGTTCACCTTCGGGGCGCCGGCGGGAGCGAATGGCGGTGGTGGCAGCAGTGTTGGAGGCCGTAGTCGTAGTCATGTGTGAACTAATAAGCAGGATGTCGTAGTCGTCTTCTGTGCCGACGAGGCTGGACAATATCGCGGAAACCAAGACCACCATGAGCAATGTATTCCCCATTCTTAGCTTTGCTGCCAAATGAGGATCATAATTATATCGGATTATTTGAATGGAATGCACATATAATTCTATTTACTAAACCTATGTGTCGGTGTTTAGAAACTAGCAACGGGTAAATTTGTACGTGTGCCGGGTTCCGAATGGTGAGACAAAGAGACAAGAGGTTTATACTGGTTCGGGCAAGAAATCCCTACGTCCAGTGTGTAGCTGCTCGTGTTCCTTATCTCTGCTTGGAGGGGGTATACAAGCTGGGTCGAGAGAGGGAGTATGAGTCCCAGGTCTTTGAATGCTTCGGTGAGTGAGAGAATGAGTGTGCTCTAGCTCTATCGTTGTGCGAGGTCCGGCGTCGTCCCCCCTTGCTCTCCTTTTATAGTCGCAAGGAGTTCAAGGGAGTTACAGGCGTGGGCCGAGAAGGATCTACGTGGGAAGCTGCGCCTTATCCTAGTCTTCTTCCAGAAGGATAGTGGACACTCATAATACTATATTCCTATTGCCCTTGTACTTGGTTGGAGGCTGGGTGTCGTGTCGGCCCTTCGTCGCACCGCCGGAAAGAACGGGGGGTGTTTCCGGTTGAGCTCGTCGTAGGATAGAGGCATGGTTATCCATTGTCCCGTCGGCGGGTACACCATAGTACCTTCGTCCAATTCTTTTTGTATACGGCAAGATTCCTTCGTGCCTAGCCAATGGACTCCTGTTACTCTATGGGGCCCCTGTACCCGTTGTACCCCTGTTCGGAGGGTTCCTGTAGGGGCCAGGGGTATGTGAGACTGACTCTGCTCCCACGAGAGGCATGATTCTCGTCTTTCCACAAGTCTTGCTCCACCCCATTCCCGATTGGGGAGCTCGACACGTCTCCGTTTGGGCAGAAGCCAGAGCATTATCCTGAGCCCCGGATTACACGGGGTGTACGATTCTTTGTACCTCCGTTCTTATCTTGTGGAGAATGCATCGCCAGCTGCTAAGGACTAGCGCCTCTTCCTTCGCGAAGACCTGGGCTGATTCAGGCTGGTGGGGCGTTGGTATGAGTAGAGACGCGGGCACGTCTTCCTGAGTGGCGGAGTCGCCTTGCCTTCGACATCGGGCGAGGCGGAGTCACGTCTGCCTTCCTAGGCCGGCTAGATTGTGACCCCCGCACCTCTTCCTTTGTGGGCTCTTGGCTGTGGCGATTTAACCCTGATGGGCTTCCCATCCTTTCTCGGATGGTTGCCAATGGGTCTTTGGTCGTTGATTATTTTTGAAAGTTTTGCCGTTAAATTAGGTATCCGACAGTAGCCCCCGAGCCTTAGGAAGAGTTTTTTATTACCTTGCTAAGGCTTTGTATACTTTGTTGAGTTATTTTTTTATCCTTCGCCGAGAGGGTGTAGCCCCCGAGCCTGGGTGAGAGCGTAGGTCTTGCGCAGGCTTTGATTTGTCATGTTGATCTTAACGCTCTGGTCGCGGGCGACGGATACACTTTGATTACTTTGAATCGCAATCTTCTGATAGCGTGCACGCCCCAGGTTGGATCAGATTTGGTTTTTCGACTTGGCAACTTACTGCCGCTGTCGATAACATTATTTAGTAATGATGTTGTGCGCCACTCGCCGCTGAGCCTTGTAACTTGTCCACCTCTCGTCTGTCGCCACGTATTGTACTTTCTTGCTGTCGATGCCTTGGCTCGTCCGTCGTGATTAGATGTAGCAGGGCGGTCGTCACGCCTTCCTATGCATTCATTAATGAGCTCTCTGCGTACGGTGATCTTCTGCGGTGTGAAGCCCCCGAGCGCGTGCTGGCATAGGGCTCCCTTGTTGCCATTACCGTTTGGTCGGGCCATACGGATTAATTTGTGCCTGAATCGGGGTTGGGGTCGTGGTAGTGCTCTGTCAGCAACCTGGGCTTAGTTGTGATAGGCCTAATGGTTAGGGCGACTCGCGCCGCACCATAGCCTTATGGCGTTTGTCGGTGCTCTGCGTGTCACGCCCCCGGCATGCAACGTATCGGCCGACTCACCATGACATGACTTGTCGCAGCGCCCCTTGCACTTCTCTGACCATTCTTGTAAGATGAAAATTGGGAATGGTGGGCGCTAACTAGATGCGGAGTGATCCCGGCCTTGCTGACTCCACTCCTTGGCCTATTTAGGGTGGCGCGGCGGGTGAGTTGGTTCGCTCCATCTTGCTTCTCTGTTTCTACTCCCTGCTTAAGCTCTTTCCCGCTTGGGTTGCTGCTTGTTGGGCTATGGACCGTGGCAAACGCCCATGGAGGGTGGTTTCGTCGAAGGAAGCGTGTCCGACCCTCGGAGGCTTCGTCGTCGGATGACCAAGGCGGGATGGTACTTGTATCATGCCACTCCTAGTCACTTTTTCCTGCTATTGTCCGTGTACTTACTAATCTTTGCGCTTTGATTAGGAGGCCTTATCCGTCCTATGACGCCTCCCTTCCTCGTGGCTTCGAGGTCTGGGTGGCGCCATCCGATGTGCTCGCGCCGGCTCGTTCGATGCATCATGCAGGTCCGGGAGCCGTTCTTCGTCCGGTTGCAGTTCCAGCCCCACCGGGGCCTGCGCTTGCTCCTCCTACGCGCAGGTTCCGGAGTATGTTGGAGGAGCTGCTTAGTCGTCCAATGCAGAACCTTCGCCGGGTTCAGGACGCGGAGCTGCTTTATCGGATGCTCGAAGGTTTTCGCCAGAGCCTGTTAGGGTCTGTTCAGGCGGGCTACTGTCTCCACGATCAGCTGGCTGAGGCTGACGGGCGTGTCGTGGGTAAGCTCTATCGCTCCTATCTAAGTGCGTTCTATTATGACCTTCTCGTGACACATCGTATTGTTTCCTTTTCGTAGCGCTGGAGGAGGAGCTGCAGGCGCTCCGTTCTGCCGCGAATGACATCACCGGCCTTCTCCGCGCACCCGGGAGCACCGTGGTCGAGCGTCTTCAGGCTACTCCTGCGCGCGTCCGCAATGTCGTCGCGCGTGCCATCTTCCGCGGGGCTGGGGTCGCGTTCGTCATGGCCGAGGTCCGTTCTGGGACGGACATGGTGGATGCCGCCGGGTTCCCACACGGGCAGAGCATCAACCAGTATGTCCACCTCATCGAGCGGCTTTCTGATGCAGCTGAAGCCGTTGTTGACGTCGTGCCTGCGGAGGAGGTCCTGGTGGAGGGTCCGAGGGCGGAGGTCTCGTGACTTGTTAGTTCTTCGTTGAGTCGGATGCGTTGCGTTGGTCGAGGTGCTTTATTTTGCTTGTATGGACTGGGCCTGCTGAGCCTCCCTTTTAAGCTTCTGTAATCGTCATTTTAGCTATCGTTTCCGTTTCCTAGGCCTTTGTTCGTTACCTATCGTGTTTGTTGGATCATGCATTTTGGGACTGCCATCGTGCAGCTCCCATATTTCTTCCTCGCACCCCCATGATCTAGGATTTGGAAGTGAGCGGCCTTGTGTCTTTCCTCGATGGATGAGATCGAGCGCTCGGCGAGCTACAATCGGGTAGTTTAGGGGAGACCCCGGGTCCTCATCCATGGAGGCTCGCACCGGCATAGGTCCATCGCGGACCGATCTCTAATCTCCAACAGTCGATACGTATAGTACCCGGATCCGTTCGCTGGGATCTGAGGGCCCGATGCCACCCCTCGAGGGGTTTACCACATATCCTGTTATCTGTTGAAGCCTAAACACGTTTACTAAGCGCGTTCGATGTGAAGACGTCTACGTTTCGGCCGCTAGGGCCCGCTTAGCAACGTCCCTCACTCTTCGATTTTGGCCGAGGAGGCTGTCGAACCCGCGAAGTCTTGGGCCAGCACACGATCCCACGGCCCCTGATAACTCATTTGGCATATGAGCGTAGCGGGTAAAAGACGGTCTTTCGACCGTTACCCCGTTGCCGTCCTTGCATTTCACACAGAGGGAATAAAAAGAATTGAACGTTCTTTAGATGGACGTACTTACCGGTCGTTCTCACCTCTTTTGTTGAGCATGGTGGGTTGGTTACGCTCTTGTGGTGCCTGGCCTGTCTGTTTCTGGGAAGTTGACGCCGTTTGTGACCCGCGAACCCTTGTAGTAGCCATCGTTTGGTTCCGATGACCTGCCCACATGTCACTGGTGGTTTGCTGATGTTGTTCACGCCCGAGATACGAAGAGTCGCGTCTTCATGACCCTGAGGGGCGCGCACAGGGTGCGAGGAGTTGTGTTTTTCGCGACTCAGGGGGCATGTGTGCGGAAGGCAGAGGGACGACGGTTCTGTGTTGTATATCCTGGAGGACTGGGGTGACTCTCAACCGCTCTCTTTAGTTTCTTCCATTCACCGACTGAGAGGGGTAAGAAAGGAGAGGCTTCGTCATTGCCAAGAGGGGTCGCGGGAGGCGCGTCAACTTCCCTGCGGGATGGATGTTGACCACGGTCGCCTTGCCATGGCGTTCAGTGCTCTGCTGATGCTGCCGAAAGAGCTTCTCTTCCAGATCCTTCTTTGCGTCATCGACCATGGAGGTAGCTTTCTTGACTACATGCGCCTTCGCCAAGTCTGCGGTGTTTTTTGGAGGATCTGCAACGATGGCGCAATGGTTCGGTTTTTGTCCCTCTGGGAGATTCAACGTTACTGTTGGTCCTACTACCGATTGCGGGGGATCATCCTTGAGCGGCGCTTCTTCGAGGTCGGCCATCGGGAGGCCTTGTGCTTTCATGGCGTGGAAAGCTAATGGTGTGTGGGGCAAGACCCCTCTGGCCAGGCGCTCATCGGTCAAGCGATCCTGGCCGAGGATGCTGGAGCGATGTACTTCCAGGTCATGATGCTGTACTTCGTAGATCCGACGGACCCTGAAGCTCTCGTTCTCATCAACCGGATCACCGGCAGCGCGTATCCGGACGGTAGATGGGGCAACCGAGGCTTAAGTCCGCTCCGTTACGACTCCCGCGACGATCTTCACGTCATCGCGCGGCGGAGGATGATTTCCTGCCCGGAGGATGTGTCGGCGTTAGCAGTCGATGACCCCCATGTCTGCGTTTGGGAGCTGTGTAGACACTTTGGGCCGGCGAGCGAGGGTCTGGCCAGGGTCATTATGTACTGTAGCCCGGAGTGTCGCCTTCGCCATGAGTTCGAGCTCTGGACTAGGAATGTTCCCGATGTGGTTGCCTATCACATCGGTAGGATGAAGTTGTAATATTGAGCAACTTATCCAAACTCTGATCCCTTTGCTTTTGATGTTTTGGAATGGTTGTAATGAACTTGGGTTGTGTATATTTGTTCGAGTTTTTTCTTTTTATTTCGTACATATCGAGTAGTAGGACCCAGGTAAGAGGTTTCTTTGTATGTCGTGTGTGGAAGAAAAGCTCTTTCCTAAGACTTTACGATGTGTGAAAAGAAAAATTTCGACTGGAATGCTGTTATGAGGGATTTTTAGGGGTAGAAACGACGTAGCTGTTGTACGTTCCAGGCGTTGGTGAAGATTTTGCCGGCGAAGGTCTTGAGCCGGTAAGCCCCTAGTCTTATCACTTCATGGACAATGTAGGGTCCTTCCCAGGGTGATGTGAGCTTCCGCCACTCCTTGTTGCTTTGGATTCTTTGGAGTACTAAATCCCCCGGCTGGAAACCCCTTGGTTGGACACGTCGATCGTGGTATCGTCATAGCGCCTGCTGGTACTTGGCCGAGTGTAGGAGGGCGGCGTCCCTAGCCTCGTCGACCTAATCTATGGCATCTTCTAGGAAGGTTTCTGCCTTCTTAAGGTCATAAGCCTCCACCCTTGGGGACCCGTACTCGAGGTCGGTGGGTAAGACGGCCTCCAAGCCGTAGACCAGAAAAAATGGTGAGAAACCGGTGGCCTTGCTTCGTGTCGTTCTGAGGCTCCACAGGATGGAAGGGAGCTCTTGGTGCCATTTTTTACCATACTTGTTCAGTCGGTCGAAGATTCTCGCCTTGATCCCCTGTAGCATGAGCCCGTTGGCACATTCCACTTGCCCATTGACGGGTGCACGACGGAGGCCCAATCAACCCGTATGTGGTGCTCGTCACACCACTCTAGGAATTCATCTGCGGTGAAGTTTGTTCCATTATCGGTGATTATGGAATTGGGCACTCCAAAGCGATGGATGATGTTGGTGAAGAAACTGATAGTTTCCTCAGCCCTGATGTTAGTGATGGGGTGTAACTCGATCCACTTGGTGAACTTGTCTATGGCGACCAGCAGGTGGGTGTAGCCCCCGAGTGCTTTCTCGAATTTACTGACCATGTCGAGCCCCCAAACTGCGAATGGCCACGTAAGGGGGATGGTTTGGAGTGCCTGAGCGGGCATGTGGATCTGCATGGCGAAGAATTGGCAGCCCTCGCAGGCGCGAAACAAAGCCTGTGTGTCAGCCATGGTCGTCGGCCAACAGAAACCTTGCCGGAACGCGTTCCCTATGAGGGTTTTGGCTCCTGCATGATGTCCGCAGGCCCCCTGGTGGATATCATGCAACAGTTTTTCCCCTGCTCGATTGGGACGCATCGTTGCAGAACGCCTGTCGCACTTCGTCTGTAGAGCTCACCGTTGACAAGGACGAAAACCTTGGCTCGTCTGGCGAGCCGTTTACCCTCCACCTGATCTGTGGGGAGCTCGCCCTTGGTCAGGCGATCTACGTACGGTTGTCTCCAATCTCTCTCTTCTGGCGTCGGCTCTTCCTGTTCTATGTTCAATGCCTCTGCCATTTCGTCGTTGCAGGCGGTCGAGGCCTCGGTGGCCCTTGAGGCCGCTGAGGAGCTGGTGCCAGGAGAGCTAGAGACCTCTGATTCCCCGGTGCTGATGGACGGTTTTGGTTGGTCATTTGCGAACACTCCGGGAGGCGCGGGTTCCCGGCCCGAGGCTGCCATAGCCAGTGCGTCGGCCTCTTCATTTTGTCGTCGGGTACGTGGTTGAGCTCGAGGCCATCGAACTTGGATTCGAGTTTTCGCACCTCCTGACAATACGCAGCCATGTGTGGGTCGACGCAGTTAGATTGCTTCATGACCTGGTTGACTGCCAGTTGGGAGTCCTTGCGAGCGTCGAGCCGCCTTACGCCCAGGTCGATCGCGATCCGCAGTCCACTAAGCAGGGCTTCGTACTCCGCCTCGTTGTTGGACGCAGGGAACAACAAACGCACCATGTACCTCATTGTCACCCCATGGGGTGACATCAAGACGATCCCTACACCTGCGCCGGTCTTCATGAGGGACCCATCAAAGTGCAAAGTCCAATACTCCTGCTCAACAGTTAGAGTGGGGAGGGTCGCATCCGTCCATTCCGCGATGAAGTCGGACAGGACCTGTGATTTGATAGCGCTTCGCGGGGCGTAAGTAATATTTTTATCCATCAGCTCTAACGCCCACTTGGCGATGCGGTGGGTGGCATGCCTGTTCAGGATGACCTCTCCCAACGGCGCATTGCTCACGACTATTATTTCGTGCGATCCAAAGTAATGTAACAGCTTTCTTTTAGTCATGACCACCGCGTATACCAGTTTCTGTAGGTGGGAATACCAGGTTTTTGAGTCGCTCAGCACTTCACTAACAAAATATACACGTCTCTGTACTTTGAGCGCGTGCCCTTCTTCTTCCCTTTCCACGACTAGGACGGTGCTTACCACCTGCCTCGTGGCAGAGATGTATAGCAAAAGTTTTTCCTCGTCGTGGGGTGAAACCAGGACAGGGGCATTGGTCAATAGCTACTTGATGTGGTCAAGAGCTGACTGAGCCTCGGACCTCCACACGAATCGCTCGGATTTTTTAAGGAGTCTGTACAGAGGCAAACTTTTTTTCCGGGACGGGAAATGAAACGGCTAAGCGACACGAGGCAACCGGTGACCCGCTGCACCCCTTTTACGTTATGGATCGGCCCCATTGTTTCGATGGCGGTGATTTTTTTAGGGTTATCCTCGATTCCCCTTTCGGAGACGACGAAGCCCAGGAGCATGCCCTTAAGGACCCCGATGACGCACTTCTCCGGGTTAAGCTTAATGTTATTCTTCTTGAGTTTCACGAAGGTGAGGGCAAGGTCGGCCACGAGTCCATCAGCGTGTTGGGACTTGACGACAATGTCGTCAACGTAGACCTCGATGGTTTTGCTCACGAATTCGTCGAAACATCGGATCATGGTTCGCTGGAAGGTAGCCCCGGCGTTTCGAAGCCCGAAAGGCATGGTGACGTAGCAGAAGGATCCGAATGGGGGTGATGAACGACATCATGAGTTGGTCCGACTCGTTCATCTTGATTTGATGGTACCCTGAGTATGCGTTGAGGAAGCAGAGGAGTTCGCACCCTGATGTTGCATCGACTATTTGATCTATGCGAGGTAGCGGATATGGATCCTTTGGACAGACCTTGTTGAGACTTGTGTAATCAACGCACATTCGCCACTTCCTGTTCTTCTTTCGTACTAGTACAGGGTTGGCGAGCCACTCGGGGTGGTATACCTCTTTGATGAACCCCACGACGAGGAGCTTCTTGATCTCCTCTTCGATCGCAGCGCGTTTCTCCTCGTCGAAACGGCGCAGTCGTTTCTTGACGGGCCGGGAGCCCAGTTTGATATGCAGCAAGTGCTCGGCGACATCCCTAGGTATGCTCGACATATCCGAGGGCCTCCACATGAATACGTCGATGTTCGCTCAGAGGTAGTCGATGAGCTCGCTTTCCTATTTGGGGGAAAGGGAGGCGCTGACGTGCACGGTCCTCTCTTCCCCATCCCGGGTGTCAAGCGTGACCACCTTCGTGGACCCTGTAGGTTCAAACGATCCGGCCCTCTTGGCGTTTTGGACCTCTCCTCGCGATGCGCTGGCCTCAGCCGCCATCTCAACCGCGAGTTGCTTTGAGGCTACGAGCGCCGATGCGTACGTGCAGCATTCGACATCACACTCGTATGCACGTCGAGGTGCCATGCCCACTGTGATGACGCCTTTCGGACCCGGTATCTTTAGCTTCAGGTAGGTATAGTTTGGAACAGCCATAAACTTCGCATAACAAGGTCGGCCGAGTATGGCGTGGTAGGTTCCCCTGAAGCCGACAACCTCGAAGGTCAGCGTTTCCTTGCGAAAGTTGCTTGGTCCGCCGAAGGTGACGGGCAGATCAATCTGACCAAGGGGGTCCACCTTCTTACCCGGGATCACCCCGAAAAATGGAGCCCCCGATGGTCGCAGACGTGACCGTGGTATTCTCATTGCGTTGAGGGTCTCAGCATAAAGAATATTGAGCTCACTCCCGCCATCCATAAGGACTTTGGTGAGGTGCTTCGTGCCAACGATGGGATCAACAACTAACGGGTATCGTCCAGGGTATGGTACATAGTCAGGATGATCGCTACGGTTAAAAGTAATAGGAGACTCCGACCACTTGAGGAAGGTGGGAACAGCGGGGGTGGTTGCATATACCTCTCGACGGGTGACCTTCAGCTGACGCCTGGAGCTGCATGACACTGGGCTGCCGAAGATCATTAGGGTCTCGTCCACTGGGATGTAGTCATCGTTCTTTCCTTTGCCATCTTCTCCATCGTCATCTTTCTTCTTCGCCCACCTTTTCTTTTTCACGCCGCCGCCAAGAAACTTTTTCATGAGGTTGCAGTCCTTCAGGAGGTGTTTGACAGGGGTCACGTGGTTCGGACAAGTCTGTTCCATCATCTTCTCGAAGTGGTCGTTAACCAGTCCATCCTATTGCCCCTCGCCTTTTTCTATCGCCGTGATGTGCGATGGATCGTATCGTGGTCGGTTGCGACCCTTCTTGTGTGGACGATTTGAGGGTCCTTCGGCCTCCACCTCGTCACGCTTGCTCCGGCTAGCTGCGCCCTGGAAGACGATGCCGACTGCTTCCTCGCCTGAGGCGTGGTTTGTGGAGATGTCGAGCAATTCCTTCGTCGTCTTGGGCTTCTTACGCCCCAGTTTGTGGACCAGAGACTCGCAAGTTGTCCCCGACAGGAATGCGGCGACAACGTCACCGTCGGCTACGTCTGGGAGCTCATTGCACTGCTGGGAGAAGCGACGAATGTACTCGCAAAGGGTCTCACCTCGCTTCTATTTACAGTTCTTGAGGTCCCAGGAGTTCCCGAGCCGGATGTAGGTTCCCTGAAAGTTCCCGCCAAAGGATTCCTTCAGGTCCCCCCAGTTTCGGATCTTTCCTTTTGGGAGGTGCTCTAGCCACACGCACGTCGTATCCGAGAGGTAGAGTGGTAGGTGACAAATTATGAAATTCTTGTTGTTCGCTCCGCCTGCTTCACAGGCGAATCGATAGTCTTCCAACCAGAGGCCAAGGTTCGTGAGCCCCGTGTACTTCTGGATGTAGGTTGGTGGTTTGAATCGTGATGGGACCCACGCGGCATGTATGCACAAGGAAAAACATCATGGTCCGATGGGCTCTGGGCTAGAGTCCTGATCCTCGTCAGGGTCGTGTCGTCGGCCCCTGCGTGGATGTCATCCGCGTCACCTGTCGTCGTTGTAGCTGTCACTCTGCCCCTGGTCGTTGCTTTCGAAGCGCACTCTGCGGCCGGTACGCCACTTGGTCGGCTCCTGGTCTCTTGCGGGGTTTGGCCTTGGTCTCTGGCGAACGGAGTTTTTGGGTGTTGGTGTGTTTTGCACACTGGAGAGAGCCCCCGCTCTCTATCATGCCGAGCTCTCCGCCTGTTGAGCCGCCACGCGGTCAAGGAGGACGCGTAGCTCTCCTCTAAGCTTCTTTTTCTCGGGCGTCGTCGGCTCTGGAAACTATCTCATGAGCATGGCGGCGGCAGCTATGTTCTGTTGCGCCCTTGGGAAAGTCGGTGGAGACCCGTCGTCCTCGACTATGCGGCGTTGCACCTCCCGAGCTCGGGCTCGGGGGCCGACCACAGGCCGAGGGTTTAGCTGCTGCTCGAGGAGAGCGTTCTCGTTGTCAATCTGGTGGCGAGCGTTGTCGAGCTCGTTCTGCCGGGCATGCATAACGTCGAGGTTGACGTGCGGTGGAGTGAGAGCCTCCTGGTTCTCGTGGAGGATCTCGTTGCCATCCTCTGTCGAGGTCGCGCACGGCTCCCTCGGGGGTGGGTTTCCTCCCGTCGCACATGAAGCACTCTCACAAGGGGGCCTCGCTGACCTCGGGCGTGATGCGCTCAGTCCCCGTACTGTCGGAGCTGGAGAGAGTCAAGTCCTCCTCGGTCAGGAGGTCATGAAACGACTCGATGGTTCCCACGAATTCGTCATCGAGGGTGTCAGTCATCTTCAGAGTTATGAGCCGCTCGAGGATGGAGGCGGCGCTGACAAGCCCGAACGGATACGTGGCAGGGACTCCTCCCTGCATCAGCGCGCCTCCCTCAATCTGGACGATGGCGTCAACATAGGAGAGCGCATGTCTCTGTGCACGGTTCAGAGAGGGTCACGGCGCCCTGCGTCCCTCGGCGCGTTGACGCGGTCTGCGCCTGCGGAGGAGCGGGCGGTCGCTGCCCTCGGAGGACTGCTCGTCCGAGGCATAGTATGTCATCCGCCTCGCGGCGGGTTCTATCCCCGCGTCGGGGTCGGGGAGGATGTTGTCAGCGCGTCCCTCGGCGTCCTGGTGGACCTTCTCCGTCGCAGTGACGGCTCTGAGGCAGTTGTCACCTGGCGGCATTTCATTGTCATCGGAGTTGGGGTCCGAGTCCAAGAGGTAGTCGTACTGGGAGCGCACGAAATGCAACATGGCATGCTTGGCTGCGTAATCGATTTTGTGGCCCTCGTCGTCAGAGTCCCCTATGCCGCTCATGAACGCCTCGAGCGGGTGGAGTCATCTGTCGTCATTCCGGGGGGTTTCTTCCCCAAGCCCGGTGAGGTTGGCTCCAGGGCCTCGCAGCCCGAGGGCCTCAATCGGTGCGTCCCTGCGTGGAGCCGGGGAGTCATTGTCTGACTGGGTCATGGCATTGACAACCTGGTCCGGCAAAGGCAGCACGCGGGTGAGGGTTCCATCCGGGGATCAAGCGAACTCCAGGCTTCCAAAGCGGATGAAGGAGAGCCCGGGATTGTCGGAGTTGTGGGAGGCCATTCGAAACCACTAAGGCATCGCGACACGCGATGCCCCCTACCTGGCGTGCCAACTGTCGATGTTTAGAAACTACCAACGAGTAAATTTGTACACGTGTCACGTTCCGAATGGTGAGACAAAGAGACAAGAGGTTTATACTGGTTCGGGCATGAAATCCCTACGTCTAGTGTGTAGCTGCTCGTGTTCCTTATCTCTGCTTGGAGGGGGTATACAAGCTGGGTCGAGAGAGGGAGTATGAGTCCCAGGTCTTTGAATGCTTCGGTGAGTGAGAGAATGAGTGTGCTCTAGCTCTATCGTTGTGCGAGGTCCGGCGTCGTCCCCCCTTGCTCTCCTTTTATAGTCGCAAGGAGTTCAAGGGAGTTACAGGCGTGGGCCGAGAAGGATCTACGTGGGAAGCTGCGCCTTATCCTAGTCTTCTTCCAGAAGGATAGTGGACACTCATAATACTATATTCCTATTGCCCTTGTACTTGGTCGGAGGCTGGGTGTCGTGTCGGCCCTTCGTCGCACCGCCGGAAAGAACGGGGGGTGTTTCCGGTTGAGCTCGTCGTAGGATAGAGGCATGGTTATCCATTGTCCCGTCGGCGGGTACACCATAGTACCTTCGTCCAATTCTTTTTGTATACGGCAAGATTCCTTCGCGCCTAGCCAATGGACTCCTGTTACTCTGTGGGGCCCCTGTACCCGTTGTACCCCTGTTCGGAGGGTTCCTGTAGGGGCCAGGGGTATGTGAGACTGACTCTGCTCCCACGAGAGGCATGATTCTCGTCTTTCCACAAGTCCTGCTCCACCCCATTCCCGATTGGGGAGCTCGACACGTCTCTGTTTGGGCAGAAGCCAGAGCATTATCCTGAGCCCCGGATTACACGGGGTGTACGATTCTTTGTACCTCCGTTCTTATCTTGTGGAGAATGCATCGCTAGCTGCTAAGGACTAGCGCCTCTTCCTTCGCGAAGACCTGGGCTGATTCAGGCCGGTGGGGCGTTGGTATGAGTAGAGACGCGGGCACGTCTTCCCGAGTGGCGGAGTCGCCTTGCCTTCGACGTCGGGCGAGGCGGAGTCACGTCTGCCTGGGGCACGTCTGCCTTCCTGGGCCGACTAGATTGTGACCCCCACACCTCTTCCTTCATGGGCTCTTGTCGGCGGCGATTTAACCCCGATGGGCTTCCCATCCTTTCTCGGATGGTTGCCAATGGGTCTTTGGTCGTTGATTACTTTTGAAAGTTTTGCCGTTAAATTAGGTATCCGACACTATGCATGTATTTTGCCAAAAGAAATTGATAAAATTGTGTGTGTGTGTGTGTGTGTGTGTGTGTGTGTGTGTGTGTGTGTGTGTGTGTGTGTGTGTGTGTGTATGTTCCATACACAACCCTACATAACACGTCAAATGAGGCAACCCATAATTCTCACCGTAAAAATGTCTGGTTTGGCACGGCCACTGCTAGTCCGTGGTTGGCTGGTGCTTGGGGACGTCAGCGAGGACTGAAGTTGCGGCGCTACTGTCTTCTCGATGACAGCACGCTGCTCCTTGTGGCAACCACCGACGTGACAGGAGCAATGAAGGGCGTTAGGGCGGCAACTGAGTGGAAAGGGACAAGGAAGGTGGTGGTGGCGGCTACAAGAGCAACGTCAGAGCGGACCGGCGATGAGGCTATTTATGGGCACCGAGACAACTAGGTTTCGGGTACGGATGGCAATGCCTTTGTGTTTGTACCTATTCTGCCATGTGGCAAACATCGCCCGCTCTGCCATCTCCACCACGTCCGTTGCAGCCACCCACGTCATCGCTAGGGAGAGAGTGGAGGAGAGTAGCGCATGACTACGGGAGTGGAGTGGGTTCGACCCTAGGCTCGACCGGCTGGGTCCAAAAGACGAATACAAGGCACGAAGGTACTTTCGCGTGCCAAGTTAGGGCCCCAAGGGGCGCTGTCGCACTGGCGTGCCACATCTGCTAAAGTGAAAAAAAGAGTAGGAGTTTTACTATTTGTGATAGCAAATCCGTAGGTGCATGAGAATTGTTAAATCTCAAAAAAAATGTTGGAATCTTTAGAAGTCATGTCGTCTAATGTGATTGCAACCGACTCCGCTCCGCTTAGGATATGTTTGCTAGCAAGAAATATTTTAGATTCTGAA
This sequence comes from Microstegium vimineum, assembly GCA_022036555.1. Taxonomy (NCBI): domain Eukaryota; kingdom Viridiplantae; phylum Streptophyta; class Magnoliopsida; order Poales; family Poaceae; genus Microstegium; species Microstegium vimineum. The sequence continues at coordinate 46,434,407 of CM039127.1, read as the reverse complement.
TAGATTAACTAGAATCCGGAACCTACCAAACATAGCCTGAGTTAGCTGTTCATGTGGAGAATGAAAATAATATTTAAGAATGAAAACATTTTGACCATTTTTGTCGATCCGAAGCATAATTGTATCGAATTATTTGAACACCATGCACATTTAATTCTATTTACTAAACCTGGGCATGCATTTTGCCAAAAGAAATTAATAAAATTGTGTGTTGCTCACATTGCGTGCTACATATCACATCAAAAGAGGCAACCCATAATTCCCAGCATAAATATATGTGGCTAGGCACAGCCACTGCCAGTCCATGGCCAACTGGTGGTTGGGGTGGCTGCGAGGGTTGAAGTTACGACGGCTCCTGTCTTCATGACAACGGCACGCTGCTCCTGGTGGTGACAACCAGTGTGACACTGGCAAAGTAGGGCGCTAGGGTGGATCAGATCTACCACCAAAGAAGACCCAGCACTTGGTGAAAACCTTGCAAAGTAAAACAACCTAGAACTCCCGCGCAGCATGAGGAAACTTCTGGTCGATAGGCAGAAAGCCACTCCTAGCAAATAAGATCGGACAGCTCCAGCTCTAGCCTTTCCAGCAACAGTTTGGTGCAAGCATGCACGGCTAGGAAAATGAAGTGTACATCTTCAATCAACTCAGAAGCGGCAACGGTCACAGCCCGGGGTTCAGCAGACAGATAGAGAAGACATGGAAGCCACATCACAAGATTTCTTCTACCTGCTACACCAAACTTCCTAGTAAAATGTAACCGAGGAGTTAGTCTATCTCCAACTCCATTCACAAGAATTCTTCTACCCACTCGACTACCAGAAAATGGGCATAAGCCCGGGGGCTGCTCAGTTTCACTCAGCGGCATGATCACCGAACCCTAAGAATCGAGCTATCAGTGCAAGCACAACGCAATATATAGCCAGGAAGAACCATCAAAAGCCAAAAGTCACGAGAAAGAAAAGCAAGAAAACAACAAAAGCTGACCAAAGCAAACAGTGAAAGTAAGATTCCACACATCCATGGAAGCACAGTACCTACCCGTGAACAAAATCAGACAGAAGCGGAGTATTTCAGAACCTTCTGTCGAGTTCTTTTTCAAAAGAACTCGGAGAAGGCTCAGGGGCTGAAAATACATACCACACAAAGTTTTTCTCGGATCCTCCGAATACTTGTATCAAGTAATCAGAGGCTCGGGGGCTACACTCAATGAGTGCACCAAAGATGCATAAATATCACAAGACAAAGAACACAGAAGATCATTTCACGATTTTGCTTCAAAAACTCGGGTCGCTTTCAAAAGCAACCTGGCATATTAAAGAAAAATCATGAGATGCTCGAGGGCTTATTGATGGGATATCCTATAGGGTACCCATGGACCGGCTTACCTAAGCTTTGGGCCCCCTTTCCTCAGCCCAAAAAGGAAGACGAACAGAAGAAACCAAATTCTACCCGGTGAAGACAACAAGACCGAAGCACAGCTTAGGACTCTAAGTTTGTAACCGAGTAGGATTAGATCAACCCTCGACCAGTTCCTGGACTATAAAGGGCTGGTGAGGGTATCACCCAAAAAACAACCTGAACATACTACGTGACACCCGATACGTAGAGCGACACACAACACATTGTATTACGATCAAGAGCAATAACAAACGACTCAACTGGACGTAAGGTTATTACTCGACCTTGTCGAGGGCCTGAACCAGTATAAACCGCATGTCCCTGCGTGTCCAACCACCAAGGTTTCATTATTCGTCGAGGCACGAACTACTGTCTCGGGTAACCCCGTGGCAGGCTATCGGTGGTAAAACATCGACAGTAACCGACGATGAAATGGCCGTGCATCCCCGTGTTTGATGTTGGTTCATGTGCGTCTCGGGCGGTTTTGAGAACGGGATGGCAGGTGCTGACGTGCACCGTTGCCGGCCGTGATCACCTTGGAGCTAACTTATTGTGATATACTGTGAGACATATGATGTTTGTGATATATATATGTGATGTTTGGGATGTGATACGTGTTGTTTGTGATATATATGTGTTGCATATCATATATATCTTTTGTTTGTCAGGATGGAATGAAAAAACAAATAAAAATAAATGTTTCTGGTCACTTTGCCAAGTATAACACTCAGTAAAGGCTTAATTTGTCGAGTGTCTTGGTCAAGACACTCATCTGACCATACCTGGTGCACCTGGGAAGGGTCTTTGCCGAGTGTGATGGCCAGGACACTCGACAAATAATGTGGCTTTGCCGAGTGCTCTGCATGATGGAGCACTCGGCCTAGGTGGGGAGTTTGCCGAGTGCCTTGCATGTGACACTCGGCAAACCCCTGACCGTTGCCGAGTGCCTAAATCAACATCACTCGGTAATCATTCCCTCTTTACCGAGTGCCTTGACTTGACACTTAGCAAAACCACCATCACAGTACCGACGCCGTAAACTGTCACTTTTCTTTGTTGAGTGTCATTTTTACTCTCGGAAACGCTTTGCCGAGTGTCCGATAAAAAACATTCGGCAAAGCCGCCTTTACCGTTAGAATCGTTGTTGTGTCCTCTTTGTCGAGTGCAACACTCAGCTCGGCAAAGGGTTTGCCGAGTGTATTCCGGGCTTGAGTCCGGTAGTGCATAGAACGCCTACATGGGACGTGGGTTTCTCGTAGCATTGTACCTAGATGTTGGTGAAGATTGCGTTCCTGGGCCCCATATTGGGGCAGCAACTTGTGTGGATGTCCGGAGTTACCCTGCTTGTCGGTGTAGATGTATGCCACTATTATTCATTGAGTGCCGGAGCTTATATTTGCAGGATTGTCACCCACTCTATTATGAATTTGTGATGGGAGTGCTTAGCTGGTCCGGGGACTGCGGTGGTGGTAGTGTCAGGCAATAGAAGCACTTGTTAGGGGCTTGCAATGATTTCTTAGTCAAGCTAAGTGACCAAGCCGGTGCTGCTGTGTTGTCCATGGTGACGATGACAGCCATACATGGTGGTGATGACGCCTGTAGTGATCAGGTGGCACCGTGATGATGGTGTTTTGGGGTTGGACTTTGGAGCCATGACATGTATCCCCTTTTCTCCTCAGCACATTCTTTCAATATATAAGACGAGTGGTCAAACTTAGAGTTGAAAAAGTCAAACGAACTATAATTTAGAACGGATTAAGTATTATTTTTACTAACAAATATATATATCCGTGCATTGTAAGAAGATTTATATCCAACGTTATCTATATTCTAATAAATATATATGTTTTGTAATAGGACTTGTATCGTGGTTAGGACACATGCGCTATCTAACTCAAATTAGTATAGCTAATGAGTTCATGTGACGACGGACGAGATATACTAATATAATTAGGTAGAAAAACATACAACCTCCGAATGGACATAGGGAAAACATAAACGTAAATATATAGATTTCACATTGGAGGATTCCTCCTCAAGTATTTAGGACCTGAAGAAACTATTTGAATTAGGATTAGCATTCCTATTATATTTGGAGGATTCCTATTCAGATATATAGGTTCCTAAGAATCTATTTGAATTAATTAGAATTAGGATTCCTATTTATGTTAAGCATCATATATGCATGTGATAAAATAGGAGGGTCGTAGACGATAGTCTTTATGCTCACAAAGTTAGTTAGAAAAGACCATACTAAAAAAATAGAGAGAAATTTTATCTCTTTATTATAGATATAGATATAGATTTGGATTTGGATTTGGATTTGGATTTGGATATAGATATAGATGTAGATGTAGATGTAGATGTAGATGTAGATACATATATATATATATATATACAAATACAGATATACAGATATAGATACAAATACAGATACAGATATAGATATAGATATAGATATAGATTGTAGAAGTGATGGTGAGTGGACGGCCTCCTTCCTGGTGACTAACACAACTTTTGTGTCCAAAAAGTGCAATAGTCTCAGCAAATTTTGTGTCCGGGACTAATAATAGACCTTTAGTCCCAGTTCGTAACATCAACCCGGACTAAAAAGTCTCCTTTAATCCCGGTTGGTGTTACGAATAGGACTAAAGGTCCCTTAATGGGTTAGTTCAAAAGGAAAATGCACCATTTATTATCAGATGTGATGTGCAGGTGGGGTGGTAAGCTACGTGCAAGACAGTGTATGAGGAGGCATTATTTTTTTAAGTTAGTAGGACTTTTAGTGCTAGTTGTAACAACTGAGACTAAAGAAAAATATTTTTAGTTCTGGATTTGTAGTCCCGATTGAGAAATCCGGGGCTAAAGTCGGTTCCTAACCGGGACTAAAGCCTAATTCTCTGCCAGTGAAGTAGTTGTGTTGAAGATGGTTGGTGCAGCTCACTGCTGTTGTGGGCTAATGATGTGGTGATGGAGAGCTCGTTCTGCGGTGCTTGACCTCTAGTTATGTTGTTGAAGATGATATTGCGCTCTCCCCTTTGGAATCTCATCTCTAGATTTGTAAAGCCCCAGAAAATGGTGCTCCAGTTAGAAAATCAAGGTGTTCTAAGGGTGACCTTATTGGTGTTTGTGAGCAAGGTATCTGGAATTTCTCGGAATTGATGTGGCGTTCTTTGAGTCTTGTTGCTCTAGCAAAATTGACGTTTGGTGTGGCGCCGGTGTTGCTTATGATCTTTGCACTATTGCCAAGTGTGGTACTGCCCTCTGAAAGCATTGTGCACCCCTCATGGGCCTCCTGATTCTGGCCGTCTAGCATGATCATAGTTTCTGATTCGTTATTTTTGTTGATGATTAGGTCCCACTTTGTTGAGTCTCCCAACTAGGCCCATTTAACTATTAGTTACTAAGGGACTCGGACCAAGTGAATAAGACTTTGCGTGCTCAACTGAAGACCTCACGCTCAAACTCGAGCGATCAACGATCCCTTAACTCAGGATGTCGACAAGGATACCATGACAAGCAATGGGTCCACAAAAGGAATATTGCTGCTCTTGGGAAATATCTCAGCCCCCATGACAGCAGTGCACATTGGGTCACGAAATCTCGGTGTGAGGCTGCCTGCCTCTTTTGACAAGGGTCATGCCTAGAGAAACACGCTACATACCACTTGTAACCGGTGGCTCACGCGACCTCACCACACGCGCATTGGGTCATGAAATCTCGGTGTAAGGTTGCCTGCCTCTTTTGGCAAGGGTCACGCTGCATACCACTTGTGACAGGCGGATCACGTGGCCTCACCACACCATTCCCACCCCGCCCCCACCCCCACCGCCTCTCAACCCCGCCCTCCCCAAATCACATATATATCGCGACGCCCCGCCGCAAACCCTGCCCCACTGCGATCTTTACTGCATCGGTGGGTGGCGCCTCCGACGCTCTACTCGGTCGTCGTCTCGCCCGCAACCACCCCGCCGGCGGCCCCACCCTGCCGTGATCTTCCACTGCCTCTGTGGGCGACGTCGGAGCGCCCTCCTCTGTCGTCGTCTCGCCCTCAACCACCCCGCCGCCGGCCCCGCCCTACCACGATCTTCCGCTGTCTCGGTGGGCGGCGCCTCTGACGCCGTGCACGGCCGCTGTCTCGCCCGCAACCACCCTGCCAGTGGCCCCGCTCTACCGCGATCTTCCACTGCCTCGGTGGGCGGTACCTCCGGCGCCTTACTCGGCCGCCGTCTCGCCTGCACCGGCGGCCCTGCCCTACTGCGATCTTCCGCTGCCTCAGTGGGCGGCGCCTCCGACGCTCTACTCGACCGTCGTCTCGCCCGCAACCACCGCGTGTCACGACTGTTGCCCTCCAAACCTCCTTCTACATCTGCCGGTGAGTGGATTCCCACTCAAACCCTACCTTTTTCTTTCTCCTAGGTGAGCGGCGCCTTCTACGGCCGTTGGTGAGTGGATTCCCTCTTAAACCCTACCTTTTTTTCTTTCTCCTCGGCGACCAGCATGTGGATAGATCGTGTGCGGTGTGATAGAGTTTGCTAATAAAAATTCAAGTACACGAAATGAAATTTTCGCCGGATGAACAAGAGAACATTCACATCATTGCTCATGTCTTCATTAATTTTGTTCCTACTTAAGCTTTTTTTATACTTAGAGATAGAAATGACAGGCAATAGTATCACCCAAAAAATGTTTAATTTCACAAGATTTCATCGATGGAAGCTGCATGCGAAGCTTTTATGTGTTTCTTTCTCTTTGGTTATTTGATTTTCTTTCTTACCTTATTATTATAGCTGATGTGTGCAGCCTCAGAATGACTTAGAAACTATTGAATTTAGATTTTCCATTCCGTGGCTGCATGCCATTATGTTCATAATGTATTCCAGTGTTGGTGCAAATATTGTATCACAATTTACATCCCTTTGTTTTCCTAAGGATTTTTCACTCGCTTTCTATTTATTCTAGTTTAGGTAAGCGACGTTTAATCCTTTGTCCGGACAATAATAATTTTTTTTTGTCATGTGTGAACTGAGCAGGATGTCGTCGCCGTCGTCTTTTGTGCCGGCGAAGCCGGATAACGTCATGGAAACCACGGCCACCACGAGAAACGGATACCCCATGCTCAATGCCGCCGTGTTCCCTTCGCCGACGGCGCACGCCAGCGCCGGGTACGGCCACCCGGCCACCAGCGGCGTCAATGCCGCGTTGCCTTCGCCGACGGCGCACGCCATCGCCGGGTACGGCCACCCGGCCACTAGCGGCGTCAACGCCGCGTTGCCTTCGCCGACGGCGCACGCCATCGCCGGGTACGGCCACCCGGCCACCAGCGGTGTCAACACCGCGTTGCCTTCGCCGATGGCGCACGCCGTCGTCGGGTATGGCCACCAGGCCACCAGCGGCTTCAACGCCGCCAACGCCATGGCGGTGCGTGCTCCCGGTGGAGAACCTAGGTGGAACCCGCTGGAGCTGCTCTGGAAATTTGCACGATGGAATGAGCACCCACCATGGGCACAGAGCAATGCGGTGGGCAGCTCCCCGCGAGGTCAGCCGCACGTCCTGTCTCCCTCCGCGACGTTCCCGGCATGGGCCCCGTCGTCGTTCGCTTCCGGGGCGCCGGCGGGAGCGAATGGCGGCGGCAGCAGCAGTGTTGGTGGCGGTGGCGCGCTCGCCGTCCAAAGCGGCGCCGTCCCCCGCAGGTACGATCTCGGTCCCGGCACTAGCGGCGCGGGGCGCGGGAAACCACCAAACGCGAGTCTCCTTCAAATGACAGCTGCCGCAACCGCAACCGCCGCCACCGGATCGAACTCAACCAGCAAGACGAAGTCGCCGCCGCCATTGGCAGGCGACAGCGCAGACCATGAACGCCTGCTGGCGCCTGTGCTCGCAATGCCGACTACCCAGGGGAAGGTCGCGGTCGCGGCGGCGGCGAATGGCCGCGTCAGGATGCGCGCGCCGCCCAAGGACGGCGTCAGTGGCAGCAGTAGTAAGCCGGCGCCGTCCAAGAAGCCAAGGCAGAGGGCCGCCAGCAAGCAGCGAACGGCCAAGGACGCGGTCCCCGCCGTCGTCGAGAACCAGCCTGCTGGCCCGGCAAAATCCGGCCCCAGCACGGCCGCACAAAGCAACGATCTTCAGGTCGTCCCTACTCCGCCGGCGGCAGGCAACGGCAGGAAGAGGAAGCTTTCCGCGGCGTCGCCGAGATTCATCAGCCTGGCCGCCAGGAGGAGCGCCGCGGATGCAGTGGCGCCGGCGGTGAAGAAGCACACCATCCTGACATGGCTCATCGACGGCGGCTTCCTATCCGACGGAGAGACGGTGTTCTACGTTCCAGGAGGGGACGGCGGCAGCCCGGGAGTGGGCGCGGTGACCCGGGCCGGCGTCCACTGCAGCTGCTGCAACGCCATGGTGCCGCTGCCGGTGTTCGAGGCCCACGCCAGACGCGTCGTCCCCAGCGGCGGCGGGCAGCAGCGTCAGCAGGCGTGGGAGAAGCTCCTGCTCGTGTCCGGCGACTCCCTGCTGCGGCGGATGCAGGAGGCGTGGGAGAAGGAGAAGGTGAGGACGTTCCAGGCGCAGGCCAAGGTGAGGGCGGCGCTGGAGCTGGAGGAGGAGAAGTGCGCGCAGGCCAAGCGGAGGCTCCTCGCCAAGCATCAGAAGAAGGGGGTCGTCGTGGAGAGGATCATGTCTCCTCGGATGGAGAAGATGAAGGCTAGTGATAAGGACTCCAGCGACGATGCCTGCGGCGTCTGCGCCGACGGCGGCGAGCTCCTCTGCTGTGACTCTTGCACCTCCACCTTCCACCCGGAGTGCGTCGCCATCGAGGTATACTCCTGTCCCAATATCTGAAATGCAATACCTTTTCAGGTTTGTCTGAAACGAAAGAACAACGCTGGAATCCTTTTCAGGTTCCGGAGGGCTTCTGGGCGTGCCACTACTGCAAGTGCATACTGTGCAGAAAGTCAGGCAACGACGATCATAACATGTCCACATGCCAACAGTGTTCACGAAAGTGTACGCGTCTGACTCGCTCGCCAAGTCACCATCTCATCACTTGGTGTTTTTCCTCTACTGCTTTCTGAAGAGAAACTAACTAACGGGGTGAACTGACAATGCAGATCATGAGAGGTGCCGTCCATTGCTGGACAGCGCGCGTGACATCGGCGCGTACTGCAGCGAGACCTGCAAGAAGGTGAAAAAAAACTTGTTGATAGGCAACTCTTTCACCATTGTATTTGGTTTCTGTTCTTGTTATATGATCTGAACATGGTGCCTTTTTCTCTTTCGATGTATGTTTCAGCTATGTTCTCGGCTAGCACAAGTGACAGGTGTGATGACCCCTATAGAGGATGGTTTTTCATGGGCGCTTTTGAGGATTCAAAAAGATGAACCATCCAGCTCCCAGGGAATGCCTACTGTTCTGGAGCGTAATGTGAAGCTTGCGGTGGCGCTCGGTGTGCTTAACGAGTGCTTCAATCCGGTGAAGGATCGGCGCACCAAGACTGACTTACTACACCAAGCTGTGTATAGCCTTGGGTAAGTCTTTTGAGTCAGAGTGAGGCGTCCACAATTTTGTACTGACCCTGAGATGTCATTCATGAGTTATTAGAGTGTTAATTCTACCACTTATTAGAAGATGTTTCATGCTTGAACGAACAGGTCGGAATTTAAACGGATAAGCTATGAAGGATTCTGCACCATGATCCTGGAGAAGGATGGGGAAATTGTTTCAGTAGCCCTCTTAAGGTTTGGATTCATTTTCTCTTTATGTTTGTACTCGATACCCTTAACAGTTAGTTTATTGCAAACTTTGTTATTATTTCCTTCTTACAAATCTGGGATTATATTACTTAGATTGGATTAGTAAAACCCATGGCTCAATGGCAGTAACTGTCATAGCTGACCATTAGTTGCATGCATCATCAAGTTGTTCACAATAGCTTTAGCTTTTTTCTGCTACTGCACTAAGGTAATATTAACCAGTTGTCAGTTGTGCGAAAGCATCACCTGAAGATTATTAAGAGTCAGCTAGTAGCATCAATACTAGCCTGTATATATGCAAAAACGTGGTAGCTAGTAGCATCAGCCATATATGCAATGTCAATACTAGCCTGAGGTTTTGCAGCTTATTATTAAGAGTCATGCCTGCAAAAGCTCAATCAGGGGCCTCTTTTTTTCCCCTCTTGTTTCCTTTAAATATATATATATATATTATATATATATATATATACACACACACAAAATTCTCAATTATCCAGGGCTTTTGAAAGCATCACCTGAAGATAAAGAGCGAACTCCAATGCTTGTCTGAACCTATATATCAGGCAATAAGACGAGAGTCATTTATGCAAAGCAACATTGTTGTTGCTGAGATACTAGAATTGATGCCTTGATTTTTTGCTGGAACAAACATGATTGTGCTGTGCATGCCTTATTGCTTCCTCTCTTTTACTAATTGTTCGTTATTATTATTACAGAATCCACAGCACTAGAGTGGCAGAGATGCCCTTCGCATGCACACTACCAATGTACCGAAAACAAGGAATGATGGGCCGTCTGGTCTGCGCTGTGGAGCAGGTGCACAAACACTACTGTCACTATTTTTACTATTTTGTAATGAAAATGATGAACCAGCTGTTAAAAGTTAAAACTACTTTCGTGTATGATCTTTGTGACGCAGCTGCTGGCATCTTTGCAAGTGGAGAAACTGATTTTACCTGCCATAGCCTCTACCGTGGACACATGGAAAGGATCATTCTTCTTCGAGCCCGTGGATCCCCAGCTCAGAGAGGAGCTCAAGAAGCTCAGCATGGTGGTGGTCACCGGCACCACCTTGCTCCAGAAACACATCGCTTCGACGCCGCTACCGCTGCCGTGGCGCAAGCACATGGACTCGACGGTGCGCCTGACCGACGTCGAGCGGGCGTTCCTGGAGATGCCATGCACGGCGCCGCCCTTCACCTACACCGACCTCATCACCGGCAAAGTGTCCCTGGAAAGGTTCTGTCGCTCCGGGAACTCGTCGTCGTCGGCCTGTGACGCCGCCGCAGTGTCCCTAGGGAGAGGGAGCATGAGCAACGCTGCCCTGATGGGGCCAGGAGCTGGTGCCGTGCAGCCGGACGATGGCGGTGGCGGCGGCTGGCATTCTTGCGGCGAGGCTGCCAGCGCCATGGGCCCCGAGCCCAGCGACGCGCGCGGCGGCCGCAGCAGTATACTCCATGGCACCAAGTGACCTCTGGCTTGCTGCAGTGCTGTGAAGTGTGAACTGGGGTGTAATTGAGCTCTGACTGAGAATGAAGATGATGCGGGCATACTGTGTGTGATAGTCTGTTGTATTAGTACTCAATCAGTATCATCATTTAGACATGGATATTGATATTACCGACATTCCGTAGGGTAATGCTGTGATTGAGTGAAGATTTGGAGTTGATAAGAGGACTAAATGCTTTACTTTAGAAGAAATTGGTGCTTAATTGGTGGTGATCAACTTCGTACTCTGCATATATATACTGTTTAGGTGTGTTTGACTGTGGGACGATGTTTGCATCGTATATTCGGATGATCGGAGGTAGACTACGTGAAATCGCATTTTAGAAAATGAGAGTATTTTGGTAAAGATTGCATGATCAGTGGATAAAAAAGAAAGTTGTTTGCTTGGTTACCCGGCGGATGCAACATATATGACATGTGAGACTGACGTGTGGACCCTGCATCTGATCTGCATCCATCAGGTCTGGCTGGCAACTGCCAAGTGAAGAGCACGGATCCAGACCTGCACAACATAGGGTTTTATATGGCTCTGCGGATGCAAGTATGGTTCCATCGGAGGAACCAAACACACCTTTACTATTTGCAAGTATAGTTGTTTTTAGCATGCTAAGGAACAATGATGATCATGATATAGAATTGATATGCCATGAACAAGGGCAATCTCAAAGCGCAAGCTCATCAAAGTCCAACATTCGGTTCGTCGGTAACCCAACAATGCTTCATTGGGAAGACCATAACTCATCCATCCGGAGTACAATTAAGATCAATGAGGACTTGATAGAAATCTTGTTTGATATGATTTGAAAAAGATATGGTCCCACCTCTAGATTACTTTAGCAATGCCTCTAAATCATCAAGACATGTTGTCATTGTTTCTCCGGGAGCTACGTCGGTGTCACGGGCTTGTGATTCACAATTGAGACCCGAGCCAGAGTTGGAGCATGAGATGGAGAACACACAAACAAAGCTCTGGGATGTCCTTCCCCTTGGATGCCTCCTTAGGACTAAGGAGGCTAGCAAGGGTTTCCAAGACAAGTTGGAGGCCCAATCCATCTAAAGTCTGAGTCCATCTCAGGCTCTAGGAGTGGTTTATAGTAAACTGGAAGCCCAGGTTGCACGGACTCCGTTGTCAAAGACATACATATGGATGGAAATATAATTTGATAATGAATGGAATGATCCCATTTCAAAATTCCTTCGGAATCAATAGGAATTGTTGAAACAAGTTGATGTCTAAAATCTGTTAAGGCATTGTGTTGCCGTCTTTTGGGTCGTTGGGCCTTTTATCGTGTTGGGACACCTTATGGACATGAATAGGGGTCCTTCAATACCCCTTAGCCTATATATTGATTAGTCACCACTTTTTGAAAAGTCGTTGTTATGGGTTTGTGAAACCCCAAATCCGAGAGCTTAAACATATATCCTCATTGTCACTTTATCTGAGTTGTGTTTTATCTTATTTTTGCTTGTGTTCCTTGATTCATAGTAGGGATTTGCCTTATTAGAAAGGTCAGCCGAATTATGACACAATTGATAACCAGAGGAGACGTGGTGCTAAGGTTGCAATGTTTGTGCTTTGTGATCTAAAGCCAGATTAATGTGTTGCTCTCCACTAAATCCATAGTTATCACGAACTTGACGAAAGATCAGAAATCCCATCCCCATCAATCGTTGTCACCATCAATTTGGAGTGGGGAAACCAACATTGGCACCTTTGACTATACCTTCTTAGATAGTTTGGAGTGGGGAGGAGTCATCTACAACAATAGAGACAACATGTTGTCTACTTCAAATATGAAAAATAATTTCTTAGAAGCACCATCCAAGAGGGGATATATAGTGAGGATCACAATGGACAACTAATCTGCTTGGAGATGCAAGCCTAGCGTGGCACCCATCAGCAAAAGTTTAAAGACATGTTGTGATCTTCTACAACTACATTGCCTGCTTTGGCAACATTGTCTAAGTTGAATATATCAACTGGTTCCATGAAGGCTCTGCCATGAAGAGAAGTCATCGAGGGCTCAAGGCTAGGAAATGGAGTAAGTTGCCAAAGGTGAACACATGGGGTTCGAGCGAAGTCCAACTACCAAAGACTAGTCGAAGACATAATAATGCCTATACTATCTCTATATAAATGAGAGTTGTGTGCATGATGTTATCTCCATATGTTTTCCCATAGGGTTTTTTCAGACAGAGGTTTTAGTGAGACACATGCATGTCAGTTGCAAAATATGATCCTCGTAGCCAAATCCAAGTTGTAATTGGGTCATGTTTAGCTATTAGGTGTTGTACTTCTAGCAAAAACTAAATAGTTGAGAGGATAATATTTGAGGTAAGGCATATGCTAAGAATTCCCCATTAGAGTGTTTACGGCCTGATTACAAATCCCCATGGCTTATTTGATAATGTTTAGTGCCCATTTGTATCCCTATAAACTCTTTTATCGAGTCTCATTAGGGGAAAAATGAAAAACTTTCCTCCCACCTCGCCTATAAAGGGGCAGAAGCCAAGGATGAGATCACCATGTGCCCTTCAGTCATTTGGCCCTCTACTTCTTACTCCCCTTCCATCTATTCACTCATTTGTCCATCTTCTTATTTCTCCCCTTCCATTTCTCATGTTCAGTGTTGTTGTACACTAGCACATGGTTTTAATGTTGTCCTTAAATTCAGCAAAGTTAGAACCATCTCTCACTAATTTGCCAACGATAAATCTGAACAAAGTTCATACCTTGCTAACGATAAACACAATTTGACGAGAGATGATTTCAACAAATGTATTGGTATAAGATTTAATTTCCATATAATTTCATCAAATGTGTTGACTAATTGGCCTCATGTTAACTAAATTAAAAAACATGCCTCAAGCTCACATAGTAATCTGGGTAATTAATTATAAACTACATAAAATGGACACACAAATAAAACAATAGGAGTGGAAAATAGAGAAAAAAGAAAAAATAAAATAGTGATAAGTTGTACATACTTTTGGTTCACTTGAGCTTTGGCTTTAACTTATAGTTGACCTTCTAGTAAGTGATCAGACCACATCATATGCTCTCAGTGCAATCTTGTTGTACTTTTTAAATTCCACATTATGAAATAATAAATGTACGATGATCACAAAGCACACCCTACTCATACTAGTAGGGTGTGATGGTGTGATGTACCTGGAGCAGATTTTGGGCCACATGTTATAGTTGTTATCATTTAGAAGCATGGGTCTCTTCTTTTTTTCAGCAGTTGACGCACGTCGGGGCGATGTTTGCTTGCTGTTGTTGCCAACACCCTGCTGGCCGCCTGCTTCATCGTCGATCGACTCTCCTGATCTAAGGCAGACGGACGGCAAGAAGACCGGAGGCGGTTGCATGGCAGCTGATGCAGGAGGCAGCGTTGTAGCCTTGGATGGTCCGGCGGCCCTTGGATGGTTCGGCGGCGACCTTAGCAGGAGTGACGTAGTCCTGTGTGGAGTGTGGAGTCCGTGAAATCGAAAAGGCTAAATACGTCTTCTTTTAAGATACTATTCCACGGAAGAGTACTCAAGTCTTCGTTCATGATAAGGTCTTCGTTCATGATAGACTTGACATAATTATGAAGAAAATTACTATAATAATAAGAAGGATGAAAAGTGGGCATATAATAATAAGAAGGATGAAAAGTGGGCATATGTGCTTACGTTATCCTTGTTCAACTCAGAGAGTGACATCTGGTCCCGTGTGCACATCTGGTCCCGTGAAATCGAAAAGGCTAAATACGTCTTCTTTTAAGATCTTCGTTCATGATAGACTTGACATAATTATGAAGAAAATTACTATAATAATAAGAAGGATGAAAAGTGGGCATATAATAATAAGAAGGATGAAAAGTGGGCATATGTGCTTACGTTATCCTTGTTCAACTCAGAGAGTGACATCTGGTCCCGTGAAATCGAAAAGGCTAAATACGTCTTCTTTTAAGATCTTCGTTCATGATAGACTTGACATAATTATGAAGAAAATTACTATAATAATAAGAAAGATGAAAAATGGGCATATAATAATAAGAAGGATGAAAAGTGGACATATGTGTTTACGTTATCCTTGTTCAACTCAGTGAGTGACATCTGGTCATCAAACCTGCTGCTACTTGCGTTGTTTGCTAGCAAGATGGCGTCACACGGTAAAAAAACATATAGTGCAAACGGCGGGAATATATACGGGAGGTAAAGGATAGTGAATAAAGGTCCGACGCACCTTCTGTCCGGCTTCAAATAGCAGCAGCCTCTGAGAGAGGAGATGAAGGACGGTCTAGCACGTTGAAGACACCTGGTGCCACGACCTTGGTCAATAGATGATTCCGATGGCGTCAGATGTGTGGCGGCGCCTTCGTTCTCTGTGTGTGTCTTCTTCTCCGGGCTCGTTCGCTTAGACGACCCTTGTCCTCGCGCGGTTGTAGGAGCTTCTGCTTCGCGACGGGTCCTCTTCCCCAAGATCGTCTCATTAGAAACGAGTTGGTCCGGAGCTTTATTAGCAGACTCGTTTGCATGTGGGTCTGCGTTCTTATGAGGCTCGCTCTTGGAAGCTTCACCCTCTGATTCGGGTGACTTCGAATTAGAGTCGCTGTCATCAGAGAGTATGAGGCGTGTGCGGCGACGTCCACCATTGCCGTTAGGAGGGTCACGAAGCTTGATCTCAAAGTTGGGCGTCGGGCTTCCATCACCATTGCGAGGCCCTGACCCGCCTGCATGTGAAGCGTCTCGATTACGCTGTAGCTTGATCTTCTTCTCAAACCGGGTATTCTGATTTTCTGGTTTGGAGGGAGGTCGGATCATGTCTCGGTGCCGTGCGCTGTGATTTTCACGTTCGCCACGAGATCTGCTGGCTTTGTCATCTTGCTGAACACCGGGATCTTCATGTTTACCGCGGCGAGGTCTGCTGGCTTCACCTTCGCGCTGAGCACTCGGGTCTTCACGCTGGCTGCGAGGTTTGCTAGAGTCACCTTCGCGCTGAGCGTTCTGATCTTCACGTCCGCGCCGTCCGATGCGAAGTCCGCCGGCTTCATCCTCGCGCTGGGCATCCTAATCCGCACGTCCGCGACGAGGTCTTCCACCATCCTCTTGCTGGACAACATCCCAATCTTGGCGTCCGCGGCGAAACATCGTGCCCTCTTGATGCGGTGTGTCACGATCTTCACGCTCGCCACGAGACTTATTGGAGTGTCGTCGCTGGCCAGCCCAATTACCACCGGGCGCCATACGTTGTAAACAAGCCAATCCAGAAGCAAGTTAGGCAAGACGACGATGACGCAACAAAGTGAGTTGGATGATACGTACTTGCCTTGCCGGTTGAGAAGGATCGGTCTTCTTGGATGATGCAGGCGATGGACGTCAACAAGACGAGATTGCAATTAAGCTGCGTCGTGCCGGGTACACGTATATATAGTACTATGGAAGTACGCCCACATAAGTTAGGACTCTAACAAATTGTCAAAATCCATGATAAATACGGCAGCAACCTGTTGATGCGCCGGAACAAAATCAATCTGTTTTTTTCACCAAGCCGAGTCCTCACTTGCTACGCATCGGCCAGACTCAACTTGGTGGGGGGCATTTGTTCGATGGGTTTTTGTCACATTAAAAATCCATGTATACAGGTGCGTTCATGTGTGTTACCGAGCGTATACAAAAGGGAAAAAAAACATATAGAGATACACATGTTTGTGTCACGTACATGCAGGCTTGTACATGTTCATGCACATAAATGTGCTTGCGAGCTGCGACAAGCACATGAAGAAGCTAGCTAACAGGCGTGGTCAAATATGTACGTACGCCTGTACACGACCGAAACCGGCCGAAAAACTAATTTGTACGACGGTCTGGGTCGTGCGTATTTCGATACGAGTATCTGTGTCAGCTGAGCCCACAAGACAGGTCCAACCTTCTGGAACCTAGGCCGGATATGCACAAGGCCGGCAGGTTAATGTTAATCCAGGCCGGGGAAGACATCACCCCAGGCCCATGCGTGCGTACGTCAGGGAGCAAGAGATGACCACGAGCCGTTCCAGCTAAGTACGTATATTGCAATAATAACTCCACTTGCTGGGTCCACGCGTCATGGACTGCATAGGAGGGACTCAGTTGTGAACCAGCAAGTCCCAGATGAAAGGATTACGACGTACTACGCATATAGCCAAGAATTATCTCGGCTAGCAAGATATCCATGAGTCGAATCCGTTTATTTATTGAAAATAAATATAAAAAAAACGTGAGTAGCAATGGATAATTATCACGTTGAGATAAGTATGCGTACCGGCCTCCACCTTGTGTGCCAAGGAAAAAAAACAAGGCGGCTCCGGGTATCTCTCGAGCTGCAACAAACTTCAGGCCGCGCGTACGTGAGTTGGCTACCGTGACCTACCTATCCTCTGCCTATATAAGGAGGCCATGGGACTCCACGCCGAGGGAGGTCTTTTTTTTTTGGCAATCTGAGAAGCAGCAGCCGGGAGCCAGGCCACGTCCATCGGCAGCAATCACAATCGGAGGAAGAGGGCAGCAGCTTAGATAGCTTTCTCTTCAGATTCCACACGTACGTACAAGCAAGGAGCGCGACGGTCAAGTTTCCTTTCGTGACTGGAGCCAGAGCACGTCCCAGGCCATCACGCACTTACACGCCGTCGTCCCGGCGCCCGAGCCGTAGCAAGAATCCACAGCCGGAGATGACAGCCAGCAAGGAGATGGCACGGTAAACCACTAATCTAATCTATCTTGTCCAATCTTATACAACAGCATGCACGCTGGCCGTCGAACAGATTGGAACGCGGTAGCCAGATAATTAAAATGGCGCCAGACTGCGAGAGTCATCGCGTCACAAGCGGATCATCCATCACGCCGGCGCCAGATGCATCTACCACGACGACCGCAAGTCTTCGTCCACTACTACGACTACAACCCAGCTGATCAAGCTCTACAGCGTACCACGACGATGCTGCCGGGAAGCTCGAAGCAATCTGATCTACACCAACCATGCAAGTGCAACCACTACAACAACGCCATGTGTCGTTCGACACCGACGAGGCGAACGACACAGGCGGGCGTAGCTGTTTTCCCCAGCTCCACTGACCGGCACATGGACCGACGAGGCCATCACGCCGACGCCACCTACATCTACACCAACACACATGCATGGAGACGTGAAGCGAAGATTGAAGACGACGACCACAGCAGCAGAATCGGAGGTACCCTGTGAGCTACTTCACAGGGGTAATTAACTGGGAACTTTCTGAGGCCCCAGGAACCATGAAGACTACCCTGTGAGCTACTTCACAGGGGTAATTAACTGGGAGCTTTCCGAGGCCCCAGGAAACATGAAGACCACAGTCGCCCAAGTCAGATCGCCGACAGCAGGCTATGGAGCGCGTTTTCTTAGGAACTTGTATTTATTAACTCATGATGATTAATAAAATACTTGTTCCTCTCTTTATTTTTGTGTACTTAGTACACTTGGCACGCCCGCATCTTTTCCCACGCGAGAAGCCGCCCGTGGCGGATTTTTCGGTGTCCAAACATCTATATGTGGATCTTGTGTGTCTTGGCTCCTCTTGATCCTCCCCATAGCTAGGAACTGAGGCTCACTCACCTTCGTGCTCACCTCCTAGTTGCCTAATCCACACATCTTCACTCTGCAGATCAAATAAAAAATTGACAAAAAATGCCATTAAAATCGAGCATGGTGCGCCCTAAGGCAAAATATCATTAAATCCCTCGCCGGATTACTCACATTCGTGTGTTGTCATCCGCCGTTTCACCTAGGATTGGAGTTGATCCACTGGAGTGTGCTCTAGATCGCCATAGAACCGAGAGTAAATAGAGAAGACGTAGAGTGAGAATGGTGGAGGAAGAGAGAGTGGGGTTGGTTAGAAATGAACATACATGTGAAAGACTTTTTCTTCCTCTTACCAATGGGCCCTCCCCGACATTCACAGGTGTTGAGGCATCCCACCTCTATGATTGTAGACGAACGGTTTGATCCAGATGTGTGGGCGTTGCGATAAACGCGCTGCCAGCTACCGTGAAGTCTTTACTAAATTGTTTTGGAAAAATATATAACCATTTATCATCACTTGTAATCTTCTCCAATCTGCCTTATGTAGACATTGTTTGTTTCATTATGTTTGTACTGATTTATTATTATAAGACGAAAATATTGTTGGTTCGATAGAAAACAGTATATCATCCATCACACTTAGAGTACTTACATCGAGCGCTAACTTTTTTTTATCGAAACTACCATCCATGCTCACCGACATGGATGAAGTCCATGACCAAGAAGTACACGATGCGACCCAACAAGCCTCTGCCTTCTGCTCCTAGTGGCGTCGTCCCATCCATACGGCGTCGTCGTCTCCGGGAACGCAGCCCTGGCCAGCGCGTGCCTGACGCCCTCCTCGAGAGCCCTCATCACGCGGCCGCCGCCCTCCTCTCTGCACAGAATGAAGTCGCATTGAGCCCTGCCTCCCAGGGAAGCCAAGTCCGCCCTGAGTGGCCTCAGCCTCATGGCACGGAACGCGGCGGCGAGGTCAGCGTGGAGCCCTGGTCGGTCGTCGCAGCTCACGGAGGCCCTGACGTACGTCTCCTGTGGCGGCCTTCCGTAGCCGGTGGCGGCGGCCGTGTAGCAGTGGACGGCGATCCCGTTGGCCTCCGCCGGGATGGTGGCCAGTGGTGGCTGCGTGGTTTCCGCCGACTTCTTCTTCAGGTCCTTGAGCTGGCAAACCACCTCGGCTAACAAGGTCGCCTTGTCCATCTGTTCATCATCGAGCAGACGAACCACAGGGTGCATTTTGAAATTTTTAACTGACTGAAATGGCAAGAAGTACCGAACTGCTGACCTGCCTAGCGTCAGGGACCATTCTCCTGAGTGTGGCGAGATGAGCATTGATCCTGTCGCGCCGCCGCCTCTCGGCCTCGCTGTGGATCTTGAGGGCCTGCTGTGCCTCTGCCGTGGTCTTCCTCGACGAAGATGACATCTCAAGCTTGGGCAGAGGCGGCGGCACCGAGCGAGTGAACGATGAGGGTGGCGAAGGCCAAGCTAGGCTACTTAAACTATTGCAACTAGTGGCATGGTACAGGAAGAACAGCAACAAACGCGTCTCTGCCGGGTTAGATGGATATGCTCGCCAAGGGGATTGTCACGATCATGATTCATGAGACATTAACTAGGAGCATGTGTGCTGCGCGCTGCTGTAGAGCTAGCAACTACCGCAGCAATGCAAGAAGCTTTAAGCACATTGTTCCCCACTAGGAGACGCGCGATCCGTGCTTTTGGACTGGCGTGGATGCTTGTGATCTTGGGATACTGTAGTCAGTCACGGCAGTACCCCACAAATATATAGATCTCCGTTTCTTTGGACATATGAAGATCGAAAAGGCTCATGTCAAATATGATGAAAGATTTGGTCTCAAAAAGAAGATTTATGAAAAATACTGTATAGCATAAGAATATTCTAGTTCCGATCGACTAAGTCGTGTTTTAGATATGGGTTGTCTACTCTGGATTCGGAGTGCTTTGAGGATTGTGGGCATTCTATCTTAGGTGCATGTTCATTATTTATTTTGAATATGTAAAAGATTTATCATTATTGCATTAAAGTAAAATGATGATTTTTTTTTTTACATCGCGCTGCCACAGGGACATATCCTAGCTACAACCCGCAATCTGGACACAGAGGCAACCAATCTTGAATGCTCGCGCGTATAGATGATGGAAGATTGACGTTGGACACAACAAAAATCGCGAGATTTTTTAGCAAGAGCAACGCTCAAGGGTGAAATGGCATGTTCGTACAGTAGAGTGGGATCCAACACAACAGTGTACTAGGAATGTTAGCTGGTTCGAGAATTTGGAGAAGAGCCCATGCATCTTTTCAAAGATAGTGATTGTTACATCATACAAACTCGAGCATGAAAAGATGGTGTATATGAAATTGCGTTGGTTTTGCATTCTTATTTCTACCAAACAGCTATCACATATTTACAAGTGAACGAGCACCTAACGGATCTATCATTTTCTCTGAATTGACATCCGTGGACCAGCTTCTCACCAGCCTCCTTGGATTTAAAAATTGAAAAAAAAAAACTTCCTTCTCGTCTTTGTTTCTCAGCTCCTTTCTCTCCGATAGGAACACTGCACCAGACATGTGGGAGGAGGCGGCGGAGGTTCTTTTTGGATAGTCGCGGCGGATGGCCTTGATGTTACCGGTCGATCGACCTTAGGGTTTTAGTCCAGACAAAGGGCTCAGATTCAATATGTTGTACTAATACTAGTAAACGTGCTCGTACGTTGTAACGGGAGAAAAAAAAATTCAAACACATTAATTAAAAACACAGACAAAATTATTACATATTCATTCATATTTTATATTTTTTTCTATATCTCTTTTAACCTATTTTTTATTATCAACTTATTGTATTGTTACTTTTCAAGGTAAATACATGGTTTTTTAGAGACTCAAATTAGAGGAGTCTATGATGAAGTTTATGCTATTTATTTTTTATTTCTACTTTTCTCTATAATATGTGTCATTGTTTTTTCTACAAACCAGAGGAGTTTGTGACGGAGTCTATTGTTATTCTCTTTTTATTACTAGTAGCAAAAGTGCTCATGCGTTGCAACAGAAGCACGAGGCATAATTTATTGTATGATCTAAAATTTGGAGATAACTTAATTTATACCAGACAATATTACTTATTTTAATAGAGCTTGAACAAAACTTTAAATAAAATATGAAATTGTAAGCCCCAAAAATAAATTAAGTGTTTGTTAACTTTGGCTCGAATCTTAAAAACAGATAGATATTTTATGACCTTTTGGCCTGCTGAAAAACCACAAGGGCATTAAGCCCAATTACCAGAGCTTGGGCCATGGATCCACACAAGACCAGGTAGCCACACCGGCCTGCTAAGACTTGGCTCAATCTAATCCCTCTAATCTCATACTAGTATATTGTTCGTGCTAACGCTATGGTGACATTTAGAAAAATAAATCATGAAACTAAAATGAATAGCATGTTTTGATTTCCTACAAATTGTAAACCATGTTTATCCTTTCAATTTCAGAACTAATTATTAAGCCGTCAATGCTATAATATAGCTGGCTACATAATATCTAATTTTGTAGCTGGACCCAACGACAAATCCGATCAACCAGACCAGGTAGCGGCAAGCGCACAGTCCGAAAACTTTATGGCCCTGGCTGACAACCCTCAACACGCCTGGCTCATAAATATAGCCATTTATTTATGTTAAAATTGGATTGGATATATAGCATTATAGCACACCCGTTAATCACGTCGCCCTTGACTTTCAGAACTCAGAAGACATCGCTTCGTCCACACGATCCTCGACGGCAAGTCGGCAACGCTTGAGCGGCACCGTCTCCCTCACCGGCGGCCATGGCTGCTTCTCCCCGACGGCGACGGGAGCTCCACCTTCCAACTAGTGGCCGCGACTGCTCCTCCCCCGTTCACCCCCGCCTTGCGCGGATGGATCCAGCGTCTGCAGCGCAGCTCGACCCGCGCGCACGGGCCGGGGCTCCCTAGCGGCGACGCGGTCCGCCTCGCTCAGATGGGCGGCCCCAGCAGAGAAGCGACTGTCTCGCATGGATGGTGGCCCCGACTGCGGGCGACTCACCTCGTAGCGTGGATACGGCAGCGGGTCGAAGATCTTTCTTCGCGGCAGCCCAATCTCTGGTGGGGCCCTCCCGGCGGTGGCACACAGACGGCGGATCTTGCTACTGGCTACTGGAGAGGGCCCAATCATCAATGCGAGGGGGCTGCTTTGCTCTTGTCGATCTCTGCTGGCTGATAAAGCTACCTGCTCGAGTGGTCGTACATGCCCAACATGCTAGGAGAGACATGCTAACGGAGGTGATTTATCTTGTCCATGATCGATACTCGTCTGCCTTCTCACTGCTATGATATTCCGTGTCCTTTAAAGGAGCTTGCTAACCTCAATAGTGAGAGCAAAGAGATATATTCCAATTGCCATTCTTCTTTTTATCAATGATATATTCCAGTATTGTGTTAGGAAAAAGATTCATATCATATCGTTTTATGGTAACTTCATCATGACATTGTGCTCAATGGATGACACCATTATGGTAAACACATACCATTTCTCTAGTGTATTCACACAACACAGTATCGTAAATATATCTTTGCATCCATACAAATCATTATTGTTATAGTAATTTTGCTTGTCGAATGACATGTGTGCACTGTTCAAGGGTTAGTTTAATTCTGATAATTGGAAGATGCAAACTAGTTCTTTCATTCTAATTGTCTCACTAAAATAATGATAAAATTCCTAGGGTTAAGAGTGTTGATCAACTGTAACATCATTTTTTTGTGGCGAGGATCTCTGCTTGTTTGTTTAGCCGTCAAACTTTGAACCATATATAGTCCACATATAGGAAACTTCATGCTCGCCACGTCAAAATCGATTTTGCGCAGCGTTGCAAAAAAGTCCTCCGTGGCGGACACTTATTTTGCCCGCTACAAAAAATAACATGATTTCCCACCGCGGGTATTTTTTATTTACCGTGACGGGCATTCCTGTCCGCTGGGGTAAATTGATTTACCGCAGTGGACATCTTAAGGTGTCCGTTGCAGTAAATACCCTATTTACCGCAGCGGACATCTTATAAGGCCCGTCACGGTTAAGGCCGAAACCCATTAGGCCTAGGGCGAGGCCCATAGCGGGTGCTGGTATAAAAGAAACTCTTAGGGTTTGAGGGCACTCACCTCTCTCCCTCCAGCCGCCGCTCCCTTCCTCTCTCTCCCAGCGACAGACTCCACTACTCCAGCCCCTCTCCCTTCCTCTCTCTCCCTCTCCCACTCCCTCTCTCTCCCTCACCGGGCAACGCGAGGAGATGCCGAGGAGGCTGCGCGGGGTCGGAGCTCGGAGTAGCTGCGGCGCGTGCGCTGGGCCGACACGCGGAGGGATGGCGGGCGAGCGCTATCGCTCGTGGGCCCCCCACCGCGGAGCACGAGGAGATGCTGAGGAGGCCGCGCGCGTCCCGAGAGGCCGCCGGTGGAGGTCCGCCGTCGCGTGGAGCAGCCGCCCGCGCGCCGAAGGAGCATCCGTCCCCGCGCCGAAGGAGGAGGTCGTCCCCGCGTCATGCGCGGCTTGCCCGCGGCTGGAGGCCCGCCTCGCCATCTCCGTCGGACGAGGAAGCTCCGCCGCGCCCGCCGACGAAGCTCCGCCTCGCCCTCGCCTCGGCGGAGGAGGAGGCCGTCCCCGCGCCCGCGCGCAACTCGCCCTGTTGCTGGAGGCCTGCTGCCCGCCGGAGGCAGATCCGCCGCCCTCGGAGCCCCTGGGAGATGGACGCCCTCAGAGCTCCGCCACGCGGTCGCAGTCTTGGGGATGGAGGTGGCCGACGCTAGGAGGAAGAAGAAGTGGAGAGAGAGGAGCGGGCGGATGGAGCTCGGAGTAGCGGCGGCACGGCCCCGGGGTCGCGGCGGCGCAGCAGCGACCGGATCGACGGCGGCGGCGCTGCTTCTAGGGTTTTTCTTTTTTTTTTATTTTTTTGAATGACTAACCGCAGCGGGCATTGTAGGGAGCCCGCTGCGGTTAAAAAGCATTAACTGCAGCGGCGTCTTATGTTGCCCGCTGTGGTTAATCGGTTTTTCGCAGCGGGCACCAGCAACCGCCACAGTAAACGCTCTATTTATCGTGACCTTGTCATCGCAGCGGACGCCATTGCCCGCTGCGAAAAATGGATTTTGACCGACACGAAAAAATGTTTTTGACGTAGTGGCTGCCCAGTTCACAAATCAGTAATTTACTGTTTTTCATCAAATGCTGATCTCTCTAGTTTCCATAGTGGTGATTCATTTAACCACATATTATACACATTCTATTGAAATTTAAATTACTATATCATGCTATTCAATTTTTCGTAACTATTTCATGCTAAATATCATTATAGTAATTTGTTTCTTAGAATTATTAGAGAAACTTGTTACTGTGAACAGTTTGAAATAAAACAGTGATTGGTTATTTACGATTGTTCATATTTTTAATGATTTCAGGCAATGAGGCTTCTCGAGCAGGAAACACACATGACCTATTGATCTCAGTTTGATCACTAGTCAGGCACTAAGATAGACGTGTTGAAGTAGTGCCAGATAGAGAATGTGCAAGAAAAGTGCAGTGTTTGCTTTGAGATGACAAGGCAGTGTTCGCTTTGAGATGACAAATGTAGTCTCGCTATGTGTAGAAATGACGTGTTGTATTTTGCGTACTGTATCTAATACTGTTATTTAGAATTTGAGCCAATATTTTACTATAAGTACAAAATACAAAATTTCGGAAATATTTGTCTTGTAAATATTTCTTATATTATTGCAGTTTCTCGTAAATATTATTACTGCAAATTCTCGTAAGTACTTAAGGCAGATTCTCGTAAATATTTGTTAATACAGATTCTCGTAATATTTTTAGTGCAAATTCTCGTAAATACTTCTTAATGCAAATTCTCGTAAATATTATTAAATAAAAATCTCGTAAATATTTCCAGTGCAGAACCTCGTAAATATTTCTTGGTGTGATTCTAGTAAATATATTTTGGTGCTCATTCTCTTAAAATACATCATCTTCAATGTAGATTCTCATAAATACTGTTAAAGATAAATCTTGTCGATATTTCCTAGTGCAGATTCTCATAAATATTTTTTGGTGTGATTCTCGTAAATATATTTTGGTGTCAATTCTCGTAAATATTTGTTCTTCAATGATGGAAAGCACAAAGCAGTATATATATCCGGGGTACATGCATGCATGGTCTAGTGCATGCAACGAATTAATTACTAGCGCCACTCAAACCTGCATGCAACGGTAATTAATTACTAGACCCCGGATGGAACGCTCCTAGCAGATCCGGTAATTTAGGAATTACGACTACCTATAAGCGCGTCTGACGGGTGGATGGCTCGGTGTCGATCTGGCCTGGCTACATAATAAGGTATTCTGTAGCTAGCTACAGATTATTCTCTCTCTCTATATATATATATATATATGATGTTCTATGATACATTTGAATATAATATTTTACGATTACTTTGGTGCATATGAGGCATTCTATGATATATTTTAGGCTATTTAAATATATCCATATAGTGTTCTATTTAATTTTCCTCTATTATGTGATTTTTTTTTCTCTCTTATGACTTATTCTAACCTTTTACTATTATTTTTATTTGTTATTTTTGTGAGGTTCACGTAAATTAAAGGATATTTATAATGATTATCTTTGATTATTATTTAGAAGATATACATGAGATGGTTTATGACATATTTTAGGTTGTTTAATTAGCACTCATGTAATGTTATTTGATGTATTTTGAGGTTTTTTTGTTTATTTTCATCTATTATTTTTTTATTACTATCTTTTTTATTCCATCCTTTTTTTATTTTTTATTTATCATATAGATTTTTATATTTCATAATATATAACACAATATATTTTCTAGAATATTGTTCTTGTGTAAGGTAGAACAAAAAATTCGAAGCTCATTAGTTCGCTCGGCTAGTGGCTAATAAGTTGTGCCAAAATTTAGCTCGTTAACTATAAAGAGCTAGCTCGAAAGCGGCTCGCGAGTCAAAAGAGTCATACTTTTAGAGAAAAAGCATTAGGATTTGTATTAGTTTTTGTATTAGTGTGACTTGTACTTTACAATTGGTTCATAATCGATCTGGACCCTATAAACTTAGGATTAATATGAATTTATCATTTTTTAATGGATGTACATGCACGCATTATGTATGGTGTAATGTCATAGTATATTATTATATTTATATATATATATATATATATATATATATTAGCACATATTTTTTCGATTTAAGGTGGTTGGTTGTATTACTTTTGTAACGTTACTATTTTCAAGTTTTAGATAAATAAAATATTATATTTTGTGTATTTTTTACATTTGGTTTACGAATTTAACGAGTCAGCTCGAGCTCAGAACGAAGAACAAACCGAGGCGAGCCGAGCCGAGCTAGCTTGTTATTTAGCACTATTCTTGTGTAAGTGATTTTTTTTATTTAAATGGTCTGATACGGCTTATAATATTACAAATATTTCATAGCTACAAAGTCATATGTCTTTGGTTCAAACTCTTTCATACACCATTATGTACTTATTTTCTCCGCCGTGGCAATCAGGAAGCTTGAACCACGGGCCATCTACCCAGCTCACGTGAAGCGCCAAGGAAGGAGCGTCGCGGCAGCGAGCTGGGCCGGGATGTGGGCCGTACCACGGACATGATCGTGAGCCAGCATCGCTACATCGGCAGCTAGCATGCCCCCGCAATCTCTGCACGTTGAGGGCGCCATCTGCTGACCCCGACTCGCGTCATCGCGTGGAGCTTTTATTTTTCGGAAAAAAATGGGAAATACTCATGAAATGGGAATCAAACCGAGAGCTGAGCGTAAGGAGTGGAGCCGCGATCCCGTGGGGCCGTGCGAGTAGGAGGATGATACACGTGATCTGGACCGTTCGATTTGAGTGAGTAAGGAGAGAGAAAATAAACAAATAAATCTTGACTGTTTAGGTTTTGTGGGTACAATTTTGTGAGTGTATGTATTGAAACTTTCTTAGTGGGAGACGTTTTTTTAGATGGACGTAGGAAAGAAAAAGATGAAGAACGCTAGCTCTCAAATCCCTAGCTCATTTATTTCCTTCTCCCTCCGTGTTTCTCGCACCAACCTCTAGAGACAGGAGCACTGCCGCGGATGGTTGGTTCTAGCGTTGGGACACGCGTAGCCATATTGATGGGCACCGTCGGCGGGAGAGCGCACAGCGGGCTGAGTTGCGCCATTGCCATGCCGCTTGTCGAAACTCACGCGCAGCGGAGGCCGCGTCGAGCCGCCCTGCAGTGGCGCTCAGGCCTCCTAACGGTCACAAGCGACGAGCCCAGGCACTCCGGCGCCAGTCTGACCCGCGTCCCTGGTGGCTACACGGGCAACATCATCTTTTCGCCGTGTAGTGGCACTCACCCGTCCGGATGGCCGCATGACCCTATGGATCCATGTCAGCTCGCGTACAACGGTGGCTGCCCGTGGCTTGGTCGAGCTGCCCTGTTGTGGTGCTCAGGCCTCCCGGCGGTCGCGAGTTGCGAGCCCATGCACCTCAGCGGCCATGTAGCTCGTGTCCATGGTGGCTTCACGGGCGGTGAGCTGCCCTACAGTGGCGCTCAGGTGCGTATCATAGCTCAACGCATCTCGCATCGCAGGGGCTCGACATGGAGGCGGCCAAGCGCGGGGCATACGTGGCAGCTCGCAATCGAGCTTGCTTGCGCCTGTGGGCCACGATGCTGCGACCCCTCGATCGACGAACAGTGTGGCTGGGCAGCATGGTGGACGACACTTGCGTGGCTCGCCCCTGGCTCGGCGGGCGGCGCGGCAACGCTTGGACGGTGTCCGACGACGGCGTAGTGGCTCACAGTCAGGCCCTCAACAGGCGACCCGAGAGGGCCCGCATAATGGTTGGGGCTGCATCGAGTTGCACGTGCGTCGAAGCTCCACGTCGTCGTCACGCTAGAACTCCTCGCCGGTGCGGCCCGCGCCTGCGCTCCTCCTGGCCGATGCATCTCGTGCCCGTGCTCCTTCTCGCCGAGATGCTTATGTCTTGTACTGTTGATTGTCCATGGTTGTTTCGATATCAATTCGGTCTCGATCTAATTGTCCGTGTTTGTTTTTGATTTGATCTCAGCTTGATTTTTGCTTTATTTTGATCCCGATCTCGATGACTGGATCGATCTGGTGCAGGGTCTCCTTAATTTGGTATCATACGTGTCATCTAACTGGACCGAATTCTGGACGGTCCAAATAAAAGAGCGTGTGCTGTTTCTTATCGGAGAGGACAGGGACACAGAAAACAATACGCATGGACAGAAAACAAATTGGAAAAAATATATTCGAATCAGAACAAATGAAAATTAGTAGAATCCCTCCCTATTCATCTTACTCGGAGACATTCCATCATAAGTCATATTGGAATAAGAATTGTATGGACAGCTAGTTGTTTTTGAGTCCAGATCATATGTGTAATCCAATAGATTTTGGAATCGAACTCCATATCATGCTAGACAAAAGATATCCAAGCTTGTATAAACACGAATTACATATATAAAACTCTACTCTTGCCTATCTTAGATTTGGATTAGGATTAGAATCCCTATTCATCTTACTCGGGGTATTCTATTTGGATTAGAATAGAACTCTTAACTATACTCATGTCCAATGTTCAATCCTTATATATAAAATAGGAGGGTTGAATAGATACATCCGCATTTACAGAGTTAGTTAGGAAGGTGAAAGGTCCTATGCGATGGCTAGAGGGGGGTGAATAGCCTAATTTAAACTTCTACAAGGAAACTTCAACAACAAGTTAGTAATAAAGGAAGCGAAACGAATGTTGCGCTAGCCTAAGCGGTGATGCGAAGCCACCTATCCACAATTTCTAACCTAATAGCCCTAGCTCACACAACTCCTACACAAGCTACTAAGACAAAGAGCTAACAACTAGCACAACCTAATATCTCTACTAAGCAAAAGAACAAGAGAGAGCAAAGAGAGATAAGGGTGATTGATATACCGTCGTGAAGAGTAGAGGATGAACCAATCAAGTGAATACCAAAGAGATCAATCAATCACAAGGAGACAATATGGTTGGCACTTGATTTTCTCCCGAGGTTCACTAGTTTTCCAACTAGCTACGTCCTTGTTGTGGCAAGACACTCACTTGGAGGTTCACACGCTGATTGGCATCACACGCCAAACCCGTCATCGGGTGCCGCACAACCAACACAAGATGAGGCTATTGAAACGCAACGAGCAATCCACTAGAGTTACCTTTGCGATCTCCCGCGGGGAAGGCACAAGAACCCCTCACAATCACACTTGTGATCGACGAAGCACAATCACCAAGCTTCTCGAATCACCACCGCTGCTTCAAACCATCTAGGTGATGGCAATCACCAAGAGTAACAAGAATACCGCAGCGAGAAACAACTCCCAAGTTCCACTAGATGAACTCACTTCATGCAATGCACTAGAATCACTCAAATCTCTCAAATGGATGATCAATCAAGTTGGAGATGAGTGGGAGTGTGTGTCACAAGCTCACAATGTGTATGCAATAGCCAAGTGTGCAAGAGAGTGAGCTTGAGCCGGCCAAACACCTTAAATAGCCCCTCACAAGGAACTAGCCGTTATGCACTTGGATCTGCTGAAAAACGTAACGTCGGACTACTCTACGAGACCGTCGGACCATACCACCTGGTCTGACTATTTGGTCCGACGCTTCCTCTGACTGCCGCGTGTCCTATGAAACTTGAATTTGACCGTTCACGCTCAAAACTCAGCACCGAGGCCTGGTCCGATGCCTTGATCAAAGGTTTCACCAAGATTATGTAGAGAGCACCCAGGCTTCAGACTCAGGTCTGGAGCGCCACCGTCGGACTAAAACATCTAGTCCGGAGACCCTTCAAGGCTTACACCAAGAGCTCCAAGTCTCCGAACTCTGGTCCGGAGCTAAGCACCAGACCATTTCTTTTGGTCCCACGCCCTTCCAGCACCTGCTAACTTCCAAGTCAACTCCACCGGACCAATGGAAATTGGTCCGGAGCTTCTGCTCAGCACTGGTCTGGAGCTTCCAGTGAAGCGGCCAAGTGCAAGGGTCAGCCACCAGACCACTTCCAATGGTCCGGAGCTATTTCTACTACTGGTCCGGAGCCTATATCTCAGTGAGAATTCACTTCTCATATCTCCCCTTGATCTCATGTGCCACCACCAAGAGTTCCACTACTTGTGCTCGTGTGTTGCCATATTTTATCAAGTTTTACAAGGATTGCTCATTAGGTCTAAATGCAATGCATGTTATGATCCACCTAATGGCATTTGACAATTGTAACCATATACCATATTCCCCTCTTTATAGTACGGTTACTTATCCTAAATGTGATCACACCCACTAGGTGTCTTGATCACCAAAAGAAAAAAGCCCTAACATATACCTTTGCCTTGCTTAGTTTAGGGTCTTTCCATTTTCACCTTCTTCTCTAAGTGTGAGCTTTAGGATTCCAACTTCCTAGCCTCCATGCTTGCTCCACCACTTGTCATCATCTTCAATAGGTGTACTTAACCTACTCAACACTTAGAGATAGGTTAGTACATAGGTTTCATCAATTGCCAAAACACTTAGAGATCTCTCAGAAGGCCATACCAAAAAATGGGGGGGGTGAAATTTTGCCTCTTTATTATTAGGTATAGATATAGATTATTTTTCCCTTTACGCGCCATTAATTTATATTAGAAAATTGTCGTGCTAGACAAAGAGCTATTCAAACTTGTATGAGCACCGTATAGAATTAGAAATAGATCTATACTCTTGCCTTTTACCATTTGAATTGGGATTAGTCTTAGAATCTATGTTCATCTTACTCGTATATATTCCATCATGAATCATATCGGAATACGTATGAAAAGATGGTTGTTTCTGAGTTTATGTCACATACATGACCCAATAGGTTTGGAATCGAACTCCATATCATGGTAGACAAGAGCTATTCAAACTTGTATGAACATGAATTATATACATAGAATTGGAAATAGATCTCATCTTGCCTTTTTACGATTTTGAATTGGATTAGAATTAGAATTCCTATTCATCTTACTCGGAAATCTTCTATTTGGATTAGAATAGGATTCTTAACTATATTTGTGTTCAATCCTTGTATATAAAAATAGGAGAGTTGTTGTAGACAAATGAACAGAGACATCTACATTCACGGAGTTACTTAGAGAAGGCCATACCAAAAAGATGAGGGGTGAAATTTTGGCCCTTTATTATTAGATATAGATATGGATCAACGATCCTCCTCTACCGCCGCAAGTCAAGCGGACACAAATCCGTTTGCATTCACAAGGGGATATCCAATTTTGGTCAAATTAGGACGCCCAGATAGAATAGATACTATAACAATTTTATAAAGTGATAAAAACATGACCAACTATCGAGCGCAATGGTACTCTTTAGTGCGACTTACTGGCTCCGGTCTTGGGATCCATTGCAACGGTTGGATGAACACGGGGTGTTTATCCAAGATGCATGCAGAAACTTAGAGTCTATTGCTATGTTTATTTTTGCTTTAAATGGTTGGAACTTTAGTTATCTCCTTGGGATTTAATTTGTACCTATGTGAGTTTCGTTTGGAGTGAGTTTGTAATAAGCTTGGTCTGATGCTTCTTTCTTGTAAGAAGCTGAATCCGGAACTTTTAGTTCTGTTATCTAAAAAAACTGTCTAGAGCAATGGTGTTTCATGTCCCATGTTTAATCCTTAGAAATCGAACTTTTTTAGAAATTAAACGCTACTGGACACTTGATCGGGCTCATGATACGTAAGTCATCGAGTCCCATATAGGTAGATGGAGAAAGTACCACGCAAAGACTTGTGACGAAGTGCAAGATTCATAGTTGAGTAATTACAGGTCCTATAGATGCTGGAAGGATGCAGGTTACAAATGCATTATTCAGTGTCCTCCCAACCTTTTTCATGTACTCTTTATTGTTGCCCAAAAGTATCATCAAATAGGTTGATAAGTTCAGGAAACACTGCATGTGGAGAGGCTCAGACATTAATTCAAGAAAACCACCAAAAGTTGTCTAGAAATTGGTTTGTGCACCAAAAGAGGAGGGAGGACGGGGAGTCATTGATATTGAGAAACAAAACAAGGCCCTTCTGACCAAAAACCAGCATAAATTCTATAATAAATTGGACACCTCTTGGGTACAGTGGTGTGGGAAAAATATTATAAGAATGGCAAGCTTTCAAGACATATTAAAAAACGATCCTTTTGGTGGAGAGACAACCTAAAGCTTCTTGCTAATTTCAAAAGCTTTACCTGCCCTCAAATTCAGAACGGTGATTCCTCTCTTTTCTAGCATGATAGATGGAATAGTCAGCCCTAACTCATGGCCTCCTTTGCTCCAGAATTGTTTTTCCGAGTAATTCACGTTTGAAATACTATCTCGTAATCATTGATGATTTCACACATTTTTGTTGGACTCATGCTCTCCAATATAATCCAAGTCTGAGGTCACTCAACATCTCTAGAATTTTCAGCAGTTGCTTGTCCATAGGCTTGCTATTAAAAGTTGTTCAGATGGTTAATGACACTAAGTTTACAAGCAATTTTCCTGGCACAATGCTTCTTCAACCATGTCATTATTCTTTCTCCTTTGTCCATATATTTCCTTTTTTTGTTGAAACTGTCCATATACTTTTTAGCAGAAAACGAGCACCCGTGTCAAGTCAAACACTTGAACTCGGATAGTCTTGTTGCACCACAAGAAAGCCAAACCAACTTATCATAGATCTATAGTCAGTTAGCCTCTTTGAGTACTACTATCAGTGAAATGTCGTGACTATCAATAAAATGTCATGCGCACACCATTCTTATACACGCTCATAGGCCTATATATGTAAAATCCCTCCTACCTTCCTGATAGGCAGCTACCAACCTAGTTGAGCCCATTTGTTAAAAAAAATAGTTGAGCCCATCGGATGACCCAGTAAAAACCTCCTTTCTTAGCCCACACCAACTGTAAATCAAGCCCAGCATCGGCAGAGGAAAAATGGTGAAGGACTTCCCCACCAGTGCCCCCACCTGTAAGTAAACATATAATCAGTACACTACTATCTCTTTTCTCATCATTAACGAGCCCGAGCGAGGTGAGCCGTGAACGTCGATGTTAGCACCACCGGTATGGGGAGGAAGATAGCAACGAGCAAAGTAGAAGAAGAACAGTAGCGAGGAGAATTGGGGAATTTCATTCTTCCATACATCATCCGATACACACAATACATCTTTTTTTTAATCACGTTGAACGTGTGCTTCATTAAGAGAAGTGGGAAGTTATAGAAACTCAATGACTGAAAGCGAGATGCCTTGAGTCACGGAGCACGACAAATGCACAAAGCAAGAAACATGAGGGGTAGGGACCCTCCACCAACAACCCCATCAACTGAGCCTAAAACAAAAGTTAAGTCAACACCTGGTAGCTAGTAGTGATAGGAGTCATTCCAAGCAAACATGGCAGCAAAGTATTTGTCGGAAAAGATGATGACCTCGATGACAAAGCATCCACCGAAAAATACCTCGGTGGCAAAGCATCCGCCGAAAACTGATTGCTCTTCCGAGTCACTTAGGGCCACAACCCCGAGGACCACGGGCGAGGAGAACCTACCTGAAGAAACACTGGCGGCAAAGCACCTACCCAAGCAGACGTCTACGGCTACCACTAGCACCAACTGACATACCAATGTGAGGATCATGAAGTGCAAATAGGCGGGAGGGGCAATAGACAGGAGACCGGCGCAAGAGAGACATGCAAAGAACATCAACGAAGCCTCTAAGAAGGGAATGACGTCCGCGGACGCCAACTTCGTCGCGAATAGCACCAAGATATTTTTCTCCGCAAACAGCCTCATGCCTACAAGAAGCAACTAGGTTCCTCCAGCCACGCCACCATGGCGTCCCTGCTTGGCTATTGTCGGCGACACCACCACGGTGTCACTGGCATCTTCCAAGCAAGCCGCTGTCAGCCATGCCACCACGACAAAGCCGACACACCTTTGCAGCTGGCCATAATGGGAATACACCATGATAATGCCTCCAGGGAGGAAAACGATGCCAGAAGGCGCCGCCATCATCTTGCCGGTAGATCCGACATGGCTTTCGCCGGTGTATCACACATCCAACACAAACGAAAAGAGGGTTTTGAAGTCACTCCGATCCGCCCCATAACGCAACGAACGCATCGCCGCCCGTAGCGGCGAGCCGTCCGACTCCGCATGGGCAAGCTGCAACCGTGGAGTGGCCGGATCCGGAGGAGCGGGAGCCGGAGCCGGAGCCGCCACGAGCCGACCGTGTAGCGTGCACCCACCAGATCCGCTCTAGCGACGTTTCCGGGCAGACGAGCACCACGCCCCCACTGGTAGCCTCCTCGCGCTACTGCCACCGTGTCCGGCCGCAGCGCCGTCCTGGCCGCCGAGCTACCTCCCCACACGGCAGCGCTCGCGACCCGCTAGGCGAGAGCCTAGCCGCCGCTGTTCGCGCCGTCACCACCACGCTGCCGCAGTCGCTTTCACCAACACGAAGGGCGGATCCGGCCAAGGGGATGCCGGATCCGGGCACAGCCAGGCAGGATCCCGCTGCCGACCGTCCTTGGGAGGAGGGGGAAAGAGAAGGGGGGGGGTTGGGGCGAACGGAGAATACCTGGTCGCCGCCGTCCTTGCCCTCCACCCGGCCGGTGTTGAGCTCCGGCGGCGGCCGGGGATGAAGGGCTTGGGCGGGGGTCGGAAGCGGGGGAGCGGCGCCGCCCGAGTCGCCCCTTCAGTGACAGCCCCGTGTTTAGATTTTGAAGAAAGAGCCGCCACTACACAATACATCTTTCATCTTATAGCTACTGGCCTACTGCTGCCACTCTGGGCCTATGTATCTCTTGCTGGGCCGAGCTTGACGACTGGGAGATGCAGCCTGGGTGCTTCCACAGTGGTGCTGGAGTAACTGCGCCGCGGCAGTTGAGGCTGCAGGCGGGAGAAGGACCACCGGCCACCCCGTAGGCGTAGCGGGTGCGCACCCACCAACGAGGCAACGACACACCCCGCGTCACTCCTGCAACGTCACAGCCACGTAGCCCAACTCTATGACAAGTGTGGCCCAGCTGCGGAACCGGTACGTGTTGCCAGCACAGCAGCAACGTGAAAGGCTTTCCGAGCGTTTCGTTTCCTTGTGGTGCCGTGCCGGCCGCTGCCACCCTTCGTTGTCCTCGTGTCCTCCCTCCCTACCTCGTCAATCCACTCACTCACACGCCTCCAGCTAGCTTCTTACTCCTCTTGGTCGGCCGGGACTCGGCGGGATCGAGCGAGCTCGCCGGATCCACGAGCAATGGGCGGCTTTGAAGGTGGGCGGGCGGCGAACCCATGGACCACACACCCACCACAACGGCGGGATCCGGTGCCGAATTGCCCGGCCGATTCATCGAATTCGTTCCTTAATTCTTGCAGGCGCTAGTGGTGGCGGCGGCGGCAAGGTCGGCCTGCCGGCGCTCGACGTGGCGCTCGCGTTCCCGCAGGCCACGCCGGCGTCCCTCTTCCCGCCCGCTGGTGAGCACCCTCGCTCGCAGCCTCGTCGTCGCTCCCGCTCTTTCTCGCTCCCACACTTTGCACTGTGCATTTCGCCGTTTGCTGAGGTTACACACGGGAAGAATTACGATTGATGTTACATCCATTGTTCAGTTCATCAGCATTGTCATGCATCCTCTTGAGCCAACTGTTGTACTAACATTTTACTGTAGTAATTTGTTGCCACTGTCTGTTGGTAGATGTACACTAAACTTTAAAACACCGGCAAGTAGACAACTTTCAGTTGTTGATGAACGTGTCTTTGGTTGAATTCATCATGATTGTCACCCATCGAGCCTCATTTCTGCTCCTTTTCTCTTATGTACTACTGTTCATGATTATCTTTGCAACTGCAAAATTTTCGCCTTGTAAAAAAAAATTCTAAAATTTCCACCATTACTGCAGTTATTATATGATGATAACACAAATGCAGATGGCAAGTCAAGGTCAATGGACCTGCCACAGTTTTCACAACACTTACTGGACTCTGGACACTGTTTTTTTTTTTTTGAAACAAAGGACTCTGGACACTGTAGAGCCAACTCAAGGGACTTAAAACAAGGGCCCACCACAGCCTGTCCAACCACAACTCCAGTGTCCACAAGCAAAACGATCGAACAGGACCGAGGGTGGCTCCACGAAGAAATTACACCTGGCCACGCCCGGCCTCTATAGCCTCCATCTGCACCTCAGCTTGGCCCAACCCAATCCAGAGCCACTCGTCACATCATACACCTTTCTTCGTTCAAACTGCAGAGGTCGATGTAGCTTAATAAATCAATTACGGCTGCTTGTAAGCTGCAAACGTTCCTTGTTTTCCATCGGAAATGGAAACTGACACTTAACTTACGGCGTTACAGGAGAATGGGAAATGCACTGATCATCCCTTTTGAAGCGGAGGATGTACTGTTCTGTTCATCCTTTCTAATCGTTTCTTCTTTGTTGCACCCTTTAATTCCAATTTCCAAATATAAGCCCATTAGCACATCCAAATACAGAACAGTACATATTTCTTTTGATCCGGTGTAAAGGAATTAAAATCTGTATTTGGTATACTCGAAAAACTACCTTCAACTGATACACCAACGGATGGGTTCCTTTCAATGATCAAAAATGAATTTGCTTTATTTCATTTGTACTTGTGACAAGAGTGCTTTCTGATTTATCATTGGGTGGCTCACTTGTGCAATTTGCATTGAACAACAAATGATGTGAACCGGTTTCCTTATGTTCTGTTGTTATCAGAAAGAACTTGACTCTTGTCTAGCAATCTAACTCCATCTAGGTTTTCGGAGTAATGAAATTCCAGTGCTAGTCAAATTAGCTAGTCAGCATTGCGTAGGTTAATTATAAGTTTTAACTAACTACTGCATATATATGTTTGCTTTTGAGCTCACCTGTTGTTGGCTGCAGTGTCGGACTACTACCAGCTTGATGATTTGCTGACTGATGAAGAGAAGGTTCTAAGGAAGAAGGTCCAAGGTGTTATGGAAAAGGAAATCGCACCCATTATGACTGAAGTATGTTCTTGATGAAGACAGTTACCTGTCTTTCTGATTTCTCAGTAGTCATAAAACACATACTAATGTGGTATAGCTTTTTAGTGAATCTTATCTTTTGTGTCAAAATCTTGTACCAACAATGCTTCTTATATTTTACTGTGACATCTGGTTCTTTACTCTCCTTTTGACTGACTTTTCTCTTGGGCTTACACAGTGTCATTTTATTTCTGCATGCAGTACTGGGAGAAGGCAGAATTCCCATTTCATGTCATTCCGAAACTTGCTACTCTTGGCTTAGCTGGAGGAACAACAAAGGTACAAACAAAACTATTTCTCTACATTCGAAAGTCTGGCCTCACCTAAATAAACAACAAATCACTGAAATGTGTATTTTGAAATTGCAGGGATATGGGTGCCCAGGGCTATCGCTTACAGCTGCTGCTATTTCAACTGCAGAAGTTGCACGGGTGGATGCGAGCTGCTCCACATTTATTCTAGTTCACGCCTCTCTTGTAATGCCGACGATTGGTAAATCTAGCATTGTTTTCCCATTTAGTTACATGGATCTTGGCTACGAACTACTTTGTACACCTGAGCAAGTGTTTCATTTTTATTTACCTTTTTTTTTGTGAAGAGTAGCTCTTTGTGGATCAGAGGCTCAAAAGCAGCAGTACCTACCATCTCTTGCCGAGTTTAAAACGCTTGGTTGTTGGGTAAGTTTTTTGTTAAATTTATATTTTTGAATTTTTTTACCCTTTGTGCTTATACAGTCGACACTCAGCTGTTCAATATTGAGGATATTTCACCTTTCTGATAGAATTGTCTGCTTTCTACAGGCATTGACAGAGCCAGATTATGGAAGTGATGCAAGCTCCTTAAGGACTTCAGCAACTAAGGTTTAATTAGTTTGAAATCATAACTTTTCTTTCATTAAAGATCAATTCGAAATATTTCGTGATGATGACAATGTGGCCTTTATGCACTGCCTATAATGTTGGTTATAATTTTGAAAGGTTCCTGGTGGTTGGCATTTGAATGGCCAGAAGCGTTGGATAGGTAACAGCACTTTTGCAGATATGCTCATCATTTTAGCCAGGAATGCAGAGACAAAACAGCTAAATGGGTACTCATATTTTTTTCCTTAGATTGTGTTGCTGGAATTTTGGTACTGTTTATATTGTTCCCTATACATCATTACATGGTTTCATTTCCCCTAAGTACCAACATGAAGCTATTTCCATTGCTCGTCAATTCGAGGATTATCCTGCTCGTTGTTGTTTTTTTTTTCTTTTTTTTGAAGAAACTATCCTACTCATTGTTACTGAATATGATACGCTTCCTCTAGTTTTATAGTAAAGAAAGGGGCTCCTGGTCTGAAAGCCACAAAAATTGAAAACAAAATTGGACTCAGAATGGTACAAAACGGGGACATAGTTCTAAATGAAGTATTTGTCCCCGAGGAAGACAGATTACCTGGCATCAATTCATTCCAGGATGTAAACAAGGTACTGGATGCCTCTTTCTACAACCTATCGTGCTCTGTGCTTTGTCAGATAATCATAGTTTTTGTTTGGTCAAGGTCGTAACTTCTCCAAGCTTTGTTGGATGAAGATTTTTATTTGGCCACATGCTTTTGACTTTTTGATTGAAACAGGTGTTTGCCATGTCTCGCGTCTTGGTGACATGGCAGCCAATAGGCATATCAATGGGAGTTTTTGACATGTGCCATCGGTGTGAAACTGAAGCCATCCTACATCCTGCATCTATCTTTTGATCGCTCCTATAGATTTCAACTACTATATCAGAATCTTTGTGTGTGGCTGAAACTGAATAGGTATTTGAAAGAGAGGAAGCAGTTTGGAGCTCCGCTGGCAGCTTTCCAGCTCAACCAAGAGAAGCTTGTCCGAATGCTGGGCAACGTTCAGGCCATGCTTCTCGTTGGCTGGCGACTGTGCAAGCTTTACGAGGCAGGCAAATTGACACCAGGACATAGTAGTTTAGGCAAGGTTCGTAAATTGCAGTATAGCCAGCAGTAATAAGGTTTATTTGGTGGTTCCTTTGCCTAGAGTCCCATGAGGTTTTCATCATTAGGTAGTTTAATTTCCTACACAATCTACTGATAGCAACTGAATGCACAGGCGTGGACGTCCAGGATGGCTAGGGGGGTAGTTTCTCTTGGCCGGGAGCTCCTGGGTGGCAACGGCATTTTAGCTGATTTTCTGGTTGCAAAGGTAATTAAGGAGCCAGGGGCCCAATACCTCCAATAGGCACCAACATCTACTGAGACTTGTCTTTTAATTATTCACAAAAAAAGACTTGTCTTTTAATCTCATCTTCGCGTTGCATAATATATATACTTGTCTATGTGCAGGCGTTCTGTGATCTGGAGCCGGTTTTCTCGTATGAGGGCACCTATGACATCAACAGCCTGGTGGCTGGCAGGGAGATCACCGGGATCGCGAGCTTCAAACCTGCCATGGTAGCGAAATCACGCATGTGAATTGTGCAGTGACTTCTCGTTTCCCTTAATTACTTTTATAATGAGTTTATGTGTTGAATTAATCGCTGGAACTGTAATAATAGGATAATTTGTGTGCCTATTTGGTAAGTATGCATGTATCTGTCTACAAACTTTTATCCGGACCCAACTAACTTTTTAAATACATAACTTTTGCTATGCGCCTAAATATGCAATATATGATAAAAGTTGTTTACCTGAAAAAGCTAAAGT
The DNA here is from genome assembly GCA_022036555.1 of Microstegium vimineum. NCBI lineage: Eukaryota > Viridiplantae > Streptophyta > Magnoliopsida > Poales > Poaceae > Microstegium > Microstegium vimineum. The sequence goes on along the minus strand of CM039127.1, from coordinate 46,394,289 downwards.
GGTCTATAAATTAGAACGAAGTATCATGCATGTCAATTTTTCCTAATTGCAAAAATGAGTTAAATACATAAGTGGTCCTCGAACTTGTAAACGGGTGTGACAATGAACTTTGAAAATCGCCCGGTGCTTATGGAAGGAGCGAAACAATCGGGTCGGGTGTTTCGCCGGTCGTCGAGGACAGTGGCCTTGGTCTGCCGTGAAGTGCTCCGGAAGCTGAAGACTGGGTAGCTGGAGGTTTCGCCCCCGTCGGTGCTGTGCTCAACTCATTGTCGCACGATCGCTCAGTTTTGTAAACACAACTTTATAAAAGTCCAGTAGTTAGGCTGCACTGCTTCGTGCTGTTGGCTTCTTGCCAACGTCTCAGTGAACTTTGGTTGCTCTTGTCTATATGTTGATTTGTTTTCCACTCTTAATGAAAAACGGGTGAAGTCCCGATTGCGAAAAAAAAATGAACTTTAAAAATATATATGTGGGCTCTCTAAACTTGTTAACCACAGGCCCATGACATCCACATAGACACTTTTTTTTTGCTGATGTGGCAAGCTAGTATGGCATGCTTTTTCCATTTAACCTCTTATATTTATTTTTCTTGTAAAAAATAGACCCTTCCTTCTCCGTCATCTCTAATGAAGAACTGGATCGGAGGCGCCGTCAGCAGTTGCGGCGTCGTGCAGGCAGAGGCAGAGCTCCCTCGACTCCAAGGCCACCGTGCTGCCCACGCTACCCGGCTCCCCACTTGCCACCGTACGTCTGTTCGCGTGCTATACTCAGCAGACGACTATAGGTTACGGAAAAAACACCCGACGCGACGCGAGAGGGGGCGCCGCCGCCGCCGCCCGCCGCCCTCCGGCATCTCGCCGGGACTGAAGGGAGCGGGGATCCATTGTTTTTAATAAGTTTCTCCAGTAGATCGAGTCCGGTAGGGTTTCTCCATACCAAAGTTTTTGGTATTGGAGTTTTATCTCCTCCTCATCTTCTCCGACAATGGTGAAGGAGAAAGGTGAAATCGTCTTCTCCATGACGGCTTCGTTGAAGACGAGGGCGATAACTTCGGCGTCACCATCTTCATCGACATGACAACATGGAGATCTTTGTTTCCGGATGACGGCATCAAGGCGGAGATGATGTCGCCGCCATGGAATAATTTTCTCGGGTCTTTTCTTCGTTTTGTTGTGGTTAGATCTGGCCACAATTAAAGACTAGGGAGAATATTCTTCAGATCAGTCTTCCTCATTCTTCGGTGGCAGAAAGAAGACACCAGCAAGAAGAAAAAGATCCTCGATTCCACCTACAGGAATGTTGGCCGTCCGTTGGACATCTGTTCTCAGGCTTGCTGCTATTGCTGGTGTCGAGTATTTGTCTGTGCGGTCATCTATACGAAACGTTAAAAAGATTTGGTTTTGAGATTTGGAGTTTTTCACGGCGTGGGTATATTTTAGATGAAAATTAGTTTCTGGATATATCTAGTGAACAGAGTGCTTGTAATATGTTGATGTACCCAACTATTATATAATATAATTCTTCTTTCGCCGCAAAAAAAAATACTCAGCAGACGACTGTTACTGCCGCCATGCGTACGTGCAGCGGGGCACAGGACGGCCACCGCGGCAGGGGGACAGGCGAAGGGATGTCGCTGTGCCGTTGCAGCACTGGCGCGCTGCCCACGGGATCAGATGCACCCACAGTCGAAGCGACCGTGAAGGCGTGTAGTAGTTCCATGGACGTGTCTGTGAGGAAGTTCGGTGACCCAGCCGTATGGCGCCGGCGCCGGAGAGCTACATGGCGTCGACATACACATGCGCGAGGTGGATCGTGGCTGAAGCGAGAAGGAAGGTCTGGCAGGCTAGCGGGCGGGTGGGGCCAGGCAGCCGGTCCTCTCCCTGCGCGCGATGCCGGCACGACGTACACGGGGTGAGCGGATCGGACGGAGCTCGGGGAGGAGGGAGGGAACAACCCCGCTCCACGAAGCGCTTCTCGTCATCTACTTCCCATATCTCTCCGTACGTGTTCCGCGGCCCGCTGGACGTCGGTGTACGTGCCGCGCGAGTCCCTCGCCGAGGTCTCGCGTTAGACATGTTTAAGCGTGGTTGTAATCGAGAGAATAAGAATGAAATCGAACTGAGTTTTCCATTGAATGATCTCTGATATTTATACAAGATTAAGAGATGCCATGGGAGTAGGAAGCGTCCGTTCGGGAACGCGGTAACACGGTCGCCGAACGGTTGTCCCTCCCGGCGATGTCGGTTAGGGGATTACAGGGAGATTACAATGATGGTTAGATTAGATCTAAGGCTAGGATTAATACATGTGTCTAATCCTAATGGATGAGATCCTCTAATCCTATTGATCCATCTCTTAAGGTCATGGATTGCTTCTTAACACTCCCCCTGATCGAATCCAGTCTTGAGATCAATCAATATCTTCAGAACCTCCAAAAACCTTGTAGAAAAAATATGAGGTGATAATGTTTGTTGATATGTCATTAAAGTCCTCAAAACCCCAGTGGGAAAATTAGAAGAAATAATATGACATATATTTAGATTATTGTTCATTGTAAATTTATATGGGAAAACCTTTGTAGGAAAAACCCATAATTTAGTTTAGAACAATATTATGATCTATAACCTTCCCCAAAACCATATGGAAAATATGAGAAGGATCCGTCCACCAAGACAAAGCGCCCCAAGGCGGACTTTGTTTGCAAGATTTGTATTTCTCCATTCTTCTGTAATTCTTGAGGATAAAATAACTTAGGAGAAATATGTTTAGTTATATTACTCTTGATATAACCTGTTTTCATTTGTGTAATACAAGCTGAATTATCTTCATAGATAATTGTGGGTGATTCAATAGAACCAATTCCACTAGATTGTTGTATGTGATTAATCATTCTGCGAAGCCAGACACACTCACGTGATGCTTCATATAGTGCAACAATTTCAGAATGATTTGTGGAGGTTGTTACTAGAGTCTGTTTAGAAGACTTCCATGAAATAGTAGTTCCTCCATATAGAAAAACAAAACCTGTTTGGGATCGGCCATTATAGGGATCAGATAAATAACCAACATCAGTATATCCAATTATAGTTGGATCTTGGTTTCTTTGGAAATATAATCCAAGATCTTTAGTGCCATTAAGATATCTTAAGATATGTTTAGCTCCCGTCCAATGATGTTTAGTTGGAGCAGCACTATATCAGGTCTGGTACAATTTGCAAGATACATAAGTGCTCCAATAACACTAAGATATGGTACCTCAGGTCCAAGTATCTCTTCATCATCGTCCCTTGGTCTAAATGGATCTTTCTCCATGTCTAGAGATCGAACAACCATGGGAGTTTTGGATGGATATGACTTATGTATATTAAATTTTTCTAGTGTTTTCTTGATATAGGCAAATTGATGCACTAAAATTCCTGAGTGAAGGTGCTCGATTTGTAAACCTAAGAAAAATTTAGTTTGTCCTAAATCCTTCATCTCAAATTCCATCTTTAAGAGATTGCGTGCTTCATTGATATCATGTGGGTTGCCAATGATATTTAAATCATCCACATATACTGATATAATGCAGAATCCCGTTTGAGATTTCTTTATAAAAACACATGGGCAATCATCATTATTGGCGTATCCCTTTTTTAATAGGAATTCACTCAGTCGGTTGTACCACATCCGTCCCGACTGTTTTAAGCCATATAATGACTTATTAAGTTTTACACAATATGTGGCGCGACTTGCTTTAGGATTCGGAATAGGGATTCCATCAGGAACTTTCATGTAGATGTCCAAATCTAATGACCCATATAAATATGCTGTCACTACATCCATCAACTGCATAGATAGATGATTTTGAACTGCCAATGCTATTATATATCGAAATGTTATTCCACTCATAACTGGAGAGTATGTTTCATTGAAATCAATGTCAGGTCTCTGCGTGAACCCTTGTGCTACAAGTCTCGCTTTGTATCTCACCACCTCATTATTTTCATTCCTCTTTCGGACGAAAACCTATTTAAATCCCACAGGGAAGATTTTGGAAGGTGTAGGTATTGCTGATGAAAATACCTTTCTTTTTGCGAGCGAGGCTAACTCTGCTTAAATTGCTTCTTTCCATTTATTCCAGTCTAAGCGCTTTTTGCACTCTACCATGGTTTTGGGATCTGGATCACTTTGGATTATTTCCGCAATTGTATCGGCAAAGTATATATCGGCAAATGTAGTCTTTCGGTCATATGATTCTCCAGAATCAATATAGTTTATGGAAATTTCTTGTACCCCTTGCGACGGTTCGTTATTTCCCAATACGATAGCGTCAGGGCGTTCAGATGTCCCAACATCAGATATTGAGTGCACTGTTGATGTGGGATGTGAATTTTGTTTATTCACTTGGTGTCTCACAACTTGTTGTTGAGTTGCATTCACTCATTCAGATTTTTTGTTATTCTGTTTCCTTTGGCGTTTAGGAGCCACATCCTGATTAACGGCCTTACTTCTCCCCCTCTTGATTTGAACAAGTTTTTGAGGTGGGAGTTGAATAGTTTTGTTTGGTACCTCTATTCTTTCAGGCACATTCCTAGCAGGATGATAGGATTTAGTGACACCTTTATAATTAGTAAATGCGCCTGGCAGATTATTTGCAATATTTTGCAAATTTATGATTTTCTGAACTTGGAGTTTATATTCTTATGTACGTGGATCATTAGTGGAGATGTCTTGTGCATCCCAATTTATTTCCGGGCATTCTTTTTGATACTTGTAATTCCCCCTAATGCCGGGAAATGATCCTCATTGAAGATACAATCACCATATCGGGTCGTGAATAGGTCCCTTGTAAGGGGTTCCAGGTATTTAATGATCGATGGAGATTGATACCCGATATAGATCCCTAATTTCCTGTGTGGACCCATAGATGTACGCTTTGATGGTGAAATCGGTACGTAAACAGCGCAATCGAATTTTCGCAGATGGGAAATACTTGGTGGATTTCACGTACTAATTGTAGTGGGGAAGCAGTATGATATGCAGTTGGTCGCAATTGTAGTAAGTCAGCAGCGTGTAAGACTGCATGACCCCAGCATGAAGTTGGTAGATTACAATTCTGTATTAATGGTCTTGCTATTAGCTTAACTCTTTTGATAAGTGCTTCTGCTAAACCATTTTGAGTGTGGACATATGGAACTGAGTGCTGAATTTGAATTCCTAGGGCCATATAATAGTCGTTGAAAGCTTTTGAGGAAAATTCAGCAGCATTATCCATTATAATAGATTTTATCTGATGTTCAGGATGATTTGCTCTAAGTCTAATAACTTGAGTTATTAGCTTGGCAAAAGCATGATTACGTGTGGATAATAAGCACACGTGAGTCCATCATGTAGACGCATCTATTAGAACCATAAAATATTTGAATGGTCCAGATAATGGAGCAATTGGACCATAAATATCGCTTTGAATTCTTTCAAGGAACTTAAGTGGTTCATCTTTGATCTTAAGATAAGATGGTCTTAAAATCAATTTCCTAGTGGCACATGCAGTGCATATAAAATCAGAAGATTCTGGGAACTTAGAATTAGCTAAGTCATAACCATGGGAATTGTTTATAATTTTTCGCATCATCCCTACGCCAGGGTGACCAAGGCGATCATGCCATGTTTGGAATGCATTGACATTCTGAAAAATTATTTTATAGGCAACATATGGTACGAGTTTGATGTATGTATAATATATTCCAGATGGTAAATAGGGAATTTTCTCGAGAATTTGTTTGCCATATCCGGTATCTTTGATTAAGAGAAGAAATTCCTCTTTATGTTCTTCATGTGTCTCCACGTGAAGTCCGTTTTTATGGATATCTCTATAGCTAAGTAAGGTACGAGTTGAATCAGGATACAATAATGCATCCTCAATTGTAAGTTGAGTACCCATGGGAAGTGTAATAGTAGCGCATCCAGAGCCTACTATCGTTGCATTGCGTCCAGCGATTGTTAGAACATTTCCTTGTCTCTTAGTTAGAGTTTGGAAATATATTAGTTTCCCTTAGTATAGAATTAGTAGTACCGCTATCTACTAGGCACATTTTCTCCTCCATTGGATTTATCCCATGGAAATATATATATATATATATATAATATATATATATATATATATATATATGAAAAAGAATTTATTTAAAAATCTGAGAATGACATATATACAATTATACATACTTTATTGAATATTGATTGTGCTTGTTACATATGTGCTATATATAGGATATAGCGAGCAAGCCACAAATATTTTACAAGACTACTATATGTAGCAATAATTTACAACACTTTATTGGGATATAAATTAGCACGTAGTGCTAAGGACTATAGGAGTCTAATTGAGATCTCCAAACATATCAGTAGATGCGAACTCCATGAGCATCTTATCTGTGTCCATTAAGTCTTCCACAGGTGGTAGAGTCTTGTTGTCGCGTTGTCCAATGGGGACACTCTTGGAGCAACTAGCTTCTGCCATGTTGATGTCATTGGTAAAGTTGTATGGAGCAACATCTTGCATCGTAGCATCATTTTGGAAGTTGAAATTGGCTTCATACTTTTGTCCTTGATTTGGGCGATCACGACCAACAGACTTTAAGTATAAGTCAACCAAGTGACGGGGGATGCGACATTTCTTAGTGATGTGGCTGTAACAGCCACACTTTTGACAAAGTTTGGATTTATCAAAATTCTTTTTGGGAATGTCCTTACCCTTAGGAGAATCATGTGATTTATGCTCTCTTTTACGCTTATTGTCACCTTTTCCTTAACCTTTACGTTTGAATTTCCTGAATGATTTTCTGTTGGCACCATCCTTTTTGTTTGTGTTCTGAGTGTTTATGTGTACTTCAGGTAATGGGGCAGCACCCAATGGGCGTTTATTTGAGTTCCAAAGAAGGATCTCAATATATCGTTCGGCCTGAAGTAAAGTATTAATTAACTCAGAATAAACTTGGAATTTTCGCTCACAGTATTGTTAGTGAAGGATTCTGTCTGTAGACATCATAGTAGACAAAGTCTTCTCTATTTTGTCTGCATCAGTAGGTTCTTTTTCACAAAATTTGAGTTTTGCATAAAGTTTGTGAATTGCATGATTATATTCCCCGACAGACTTAAAGTCCTGTAGACGGAGATGATTCCATTCATGTAAAGCTTCAGGCAAGACAATTGCCTTTTGCTGTTCATAACGTTGTTGGAGAGCGTTCCATAAAACATGTGGATCTTCTTCCATCAAATATTCAAACTTGAGGTCTGGATGTATATGAGCCCTTATTATATATAAGGCACTATACTTGGCTTTGTCGTCAGGTGCCGAAGTACCTTCTTTCGGTGGAGCAATGGCATGGTAGAATCTCCGTAAAGAGAGACTAACTTTGAGGTCCATTGACCACGTTGGAAAATTATGTCCATCAAGAGCGAGTTGGTCAAATTCTCTTTCTTTTAATTTGCCAACGTCTGACATTTTGCCTCTTCGACGGGAGTTCTTCCTTCGTCTTCTCCTTCTCGATCTAGAGCAGTGCTTATAACGTGTTTAAGCGTGGTTGTAATCGAGAGAATAAGAATGAAATCGAACTAAGTTTTCCATTGAATGATCTCTGATATTTATACAAGATGAAGAGACGTCATGAGAGTAGGAAGCATCCGTTCGGGAACGCGGTAACGCGGTCGCCGAACGGTTGTCCCTCCCGGTGATGTCGGTTAGGGAATTACAGGGAGATTACGATGATGGTTAGATTACATCTAAGATTAGAATTAATACATGTCACTGATCCTAATGGATGAAATACTCTAATCCTATTAGTCGATCTCTTGAGGCCACGGATGGCTTCTTAGCAAGACAGACAGCAGTGGCGAGAGGAGCGGCGACGACGACTGACAGGGACGGTACGGCGGCCGAATGTTTGGGTGTCTCCCGGGGCTGATGTGTCCCCCCGAACGAAGCCCACGCACGAGCTCATGGTCCATGGGCGAGCGAGTCGGTCCTTCCCATCCACCGCTCTCTTCCTCCCGCGTGAACTCAGACTTGCTGCTCTGTCTCTCACGTGGGCCGTGGGCCGTGGGCCGTGGGCACGTACTTCGGCCTCCCAAAGTCACACGTTTTCAGCTGCTGCAGGCTCGCGGCCGTCACAATCACCACATGTTCTCCATGCTTTCCACGCATGTTGTTAACCCTGGTGACAGTTATCCTCATCCCCTCTCGATCCACAAAACTGTTATGCTAAGATGTTACTCTCTCCGTTATAAATTATAAGTTATTAATTTTTTTTATTTTACTATGTATCTAGGTATGTTATAATATCTAGATGTATAGTAAAATAGATGTAAAAAAAATAAAATGACTTTGTAACTTATAATAGAACGGAATGGAGGAAGTACTATATAAACCTACACGGAGCGCTCTATGACAACGCTCAATACCATATCCCAGTCCATTTTACTCTTTGACTACCACTGATCTATAACATGTTTCTACTTGTACAGCAGTATGGGGCCAAATTAGGATGTGGCAAATCCGCAAAGGCAATCCGCGATCGGTAGCGAGTGTCCATCACACGCAAGTTGTGCTGATCCGTTAGCAGTCCAGACCATCGTTGTATATGAGATATATTTTATTTTAAGTTGGTCAATAATGCAATAGACAGGCCAATATATGAATTGCTCATTGCAATTATTGTATCAACTAGTTGTAATGATCGTGAATCCTTCTTAAATAAAAAAAAAGAAAAGATATGAATTCATTGTGAGCAATCTAAATATCATTGAATGGCATGTTGAAAAAAAATCTCTCTAAAAGATTTTTCAGACCATATCTGCTATAATCACTACTCCTCCATCCTTAAATATTTGTCTTTCTCACTTCCCGAGAAATGACTTGAGTTAATTTTTTATAAAAAACTATTAATATTTATGATACATAATTGATATCATTAGATACATCTTTTGATTTAGTTTTTTAATAATTTATTTGGAGACAAAAATGTTGCACGTATTTTATATAAATCTAGTCAAAGTTGTGACACGGAAACCTAAAATGATAATTAATAAGGGACGAAGGGAGTAGACGATATCTTTCTCTCAGTTTTGTGAATGATAACATTGATATAAGTGCTATGAATAATTCTCCGATCTATCCGATTCAAATCTAAATTTTAAGAATATGAGAAAGAACTTTTTAACATCAGTGATGACACCGATAATCTGAATATGATTATGTACGTGCGGATGCATCGTAGGATATGGAATTAGCAAAATCTAGACAAATATAGATTATTCATAAATTTTATGCGGATCATCTAATGTTTTAAATAGGATATCTATCCCTAAAACTAGAGGAGTTTAGGTTTTAAAAAGTTTTTTTTACTTGAGAAGATTTATTTTGTGATGTGGTTATTTTCTATTCAAAATTTTGAATTGATAACATTGTAGCTTTTATTATTATTATTTGGCCAGTAGCTTACCATTTATGAATATGGATACTATGCTAAGTGTTAATTGTGTCAATATGATTGCCATAATATGGAATGCACTGCAAGATTTTTGTTTCTTGTGTACTATTGGCTTTTTGTTGAACTAACTTTTTATAAGATAAGTCCTCTTCATAGAACTAGCTACTTGTTAACTAATTTTTAGTTCTTAAAAATTTAAACGGGCTGACTAATTATTAGTCTACTATAATCTACCTAAGAGAGGACTGCTTGTTAATTGTAGCTCATGCCCATCTAAATATGTCCTAATTTTATACTCCATTTATTCTAAATTATTCCCTTTATTCTAAATTATAAGTAATTCTAAGAAAAAAATATAAAAAATTAGTTTGACTAAATTTATAGAAAAAAATATAAAAAATTATGATATCAAATATGCATATTGCAAAAATGATGAAGAATTTTATAATACGTAGTTGTCATTATAAGTATTATTATATTATGATATAAGGTTAGTTAAATGTTTTAACAGATTCTTGAAATAACGTGTGTAATTTGATACGAATAGTACTATTATACATTTACTCGACCAAATGAAAAATCCTTCGCCGCACCGATTATGTCGTATTATCTTGACATAAAAAAAAAAGTCAGTGCTCAGATCTGAATCCAACCAAGAAAAGCTCTGCTCCGTCGAACCGATCTATTTTGATTAGAATTAGAAAACCTGTGAAAAGAAAAGAAAAGAAAAAGACGTGGACCCGAAGATATGCCATCCGAGCTTGTCCGTGACGTGTCACGTGGGAACACCTGGGCCTGGCGCAAACGCTACGGGCCTACTACGGCACACCCCTCGCGGCAGTATGGAGCGCCTGTGGTGGGCCCAACGCATAACTGGAGAGAGAGGGTGGCGGCGTCCCTATCCAAATTACCAAATCCCGACCCATCGACTCCCCTTTTACTATGACATGTGGGTCCGCGGACAACTTCTGTTCCCGCACGTAAAGGGCTCCCCACACGGCACATCCCACTCCTCCACCAAATCGTTTTTGTTTACGTTTCATCGTATCGGAGTCGTCTCGTCTCGTCTCACTCCACCTACTGCTAATTTGACTCCACCTTAATCCTTTGATCGGGAGGGGAGTTCGCTGGAGCCGGTGCCGGATCCACGAGGGAGAAGTTAACGGCCATCATCGAACGACTGCGATGAGCAGCTTAGGAGGTGAGTTCTACTAAGACGGCGGCGTCCGTCCGGCGGATGTGGGTCGGGGGATTCGCCGTGGTTGACCGCTTCCCTTTCGCTGCTGCTGCAGGGAGCGCCGGTGCCAGGGACGGCGGCAAGGTCGGGCTGCCGGCGTTGGACGTGGCGCTCGCGTTCCCGCAGGCTACGCCGGCATCGCTCTTCCCGCCCGCCGGTGAGTGAGACATCTATCTCCGTCCTTCTCACGCTGCATCCGCTCTCGCGGTCTCTGTACTACTACTATTAGTAGTTGTTTGGTTATATTCGTTCGTTCCAACTGGAGATCGAGGTCAGGATTGTTCGATAGAATTAGTATGATTGGTTAGAGTTTGGTTATATTCTCCCAATATGGTTATTTTGCAAGTACAGTAATGCTCTCGAGTCTTTCTGTTGCTTGTTTGGGTGCCAATGAGCAGAGCTCCATGCTCCAGTGTGTACTTGTCTCCACCAAACTCCAAATATGTGGTGTTCCAATAATACCAGGGGGTCTTTTGGGCACCCAGACACTGCAAGCCTGCAACCATGTCTTCGAATTTTGATTTTTGTTCAATTTTTTCTGAAGATTGTTTATGACCCCCCCCCCCCCCCCCCCCCCGTTTTAATCTATGGTTAATCTTACTGGAATTTAGTTGCATTCAGAGTAGTGCTAACTTCCAATGACGATATGGGTTTCTTGTGATTTGTATACTCCTAGTAACTAGAAGCATTCTTTGCTGTACGTTGAAAACGATACCCTGGGCAGATGTGGGCACGCGGTACTCTTAGTCTACTCCGTATTTCAGCTGTCCCTCTTTGACAAGAGTGGTGCTTCTGGTTGGATAATAATTGGGCGGCTCACTGTTACTGTACAACTTGCATTGAACCACACGTGATGTGGATCTGTTTTCTTGTGTTTCTGTTGCTGTCAGAAACAATTAGAGTTTTGTTTTTCAATCTCTAGCTCCTCTCTAAGATAATTGCGTAATTAAATGCTCGTGTCAGTTAGGCTAGTTAGCATCGTGTAGTGTTACTTCCATATTATAAATCTGTGACTACTGCATCATAGTATTTTACTATGCCAGTTATCAGTTTGCATTTATTTACCTTTGAGCTGACCTGTTGTTGGTTGCAGTTTCGGACTACTACCAAATTGATGATTTGCTGACTGATGAAGAGAAGGCACTCAGGAAGAAGGTCCGGGGTATCATGGAAAAGGAAATCGCGCCCATTATGACTGAGGTATGCTCTTGCTAAAGACAGTTACTAATCTTTCCATGTTTTTCTTTTTGACTGAGTAATGGCAGGTCAACTGCTCTTCGTTAAGTTGAAGAAGACAAAAATAGCTGTAATGTACACAGACTGGGCTGCCAGCCAGACAGAATCATTGAGAAGGCATTATGCTGCTAGCTAGAAAATAACCGCTCGACTCAGTTTTACTAAACAACATTGCAATCTTTCTGTTTTTCTCACAAAACATTTAATATGGAGTAGCTTTTCAGTTAAATATCTTTTTTTTAAAAAAAATGAAATCTTGTAGTGGTATAGTATATACCATATTCCTTTTCGACCATTTCATTTTACTCTCCCTTGAACTGACTTGCTAATGCAATGCAAGTCCTTTATACTGCCTCATCTTGTCATAGGCTTGAATGATGTCATTTTACTCTGCAGTACTGGGAGAAGGCTGAATTCCCATTCCATGCCATTCCCAGCCTTGCCAGTCTCGGCTTAGCTGGTGGTACAATAAAGGTAGCAACCAAACAAATATGGGCTCTATTTTGAAGGTAAAGACTATCCACCTGCACAACATTTCATTGATTTTTCCCTTTAAATTTACAGGGGTATAGCTGCCCAGGATTCTCGCTTACAGCTAGTGCTATTTCGATAGCAGAAGTTGCACGGGTCGATGCGAGCTGCTCCACATTTATTCTAGTGCACTCATCGTTGGCTATGTCCACGATTGGTAAATCTAGCGTTTCTCAGAACATTGTATACATAAGCATAATGTCCAGACAACTTTGTACACCTATGCATAGGATTTCAGTTATTGTTTTTTTTTTCTGAAGAGTAGCCCTTTGTGGATCTGAGGCTCAAAAGCAGAAATACTTGCCCTCTCTTGCCCAGTTCAAAACTATTGGTTGTTGGGTGAGTTACATTGTCCAATGTATTTTATAACCATTTCTCATACTGTCAACACTCGACTCTGAGAGGGTTGAGCATGCTGTTTGATATTTCACTTTTTTGAGAGGATAGTCTGCTTTCTGCAGGCATTGACAGAGCCAGATTATGGAAGTGATGCAAGCTCCCTAAGGACTGCAGCAACCAAGGTTTAGTTAATTTGGTAGCATGATTTTCTAAGATAAATTTGGATAGTTGTAGTGATGCCAATGATGTGGGCTTTTTACAGTACCTTTCATGTTGGTTTTTTATTTTGGTAGGTACCTGGTGGTTGGCAGTTAGATGGCCAAAAACGCTGGATAGGTAACGGCACTTTTGCAGATATCCTCATCATTTTGGCTAGGAATGCAGATACAAACCAACTAAATGGGTAATCATTTTTTCCTTCCTGGGCTTACTATATTGCTGGTTCTGTATCTATTGTTCCTGTACATGTCAATATGAAGGTATACCTATTTTTTATCAATGCAAGGATTACCTTGCTCGCTGACAATGAATGTGTTGCGCTGTTCTAGATTTATTGTAAAGAAAGGAGCTCCTGGTCTAAAAGCGACAAAAATTGAAAACAAAATTGGACTCAGAATGGTTCAAAATGGAGACATAATTCTAAATAAAGTATTTGTCCCTGACGAAGACAGATTAACAGGCATCAATTCATTTCAGGATATAAATAAGGTACTGAATGGTGCCTCTTTTACAACCTGTTGTGGCCTGTGCTTTGTCAGATAATCAGAATCTTATTTAGTCAAACGTTGTAACTTCTGAAACAGGTCCTCGCTATGTCTCGAATTATGGTGGCATGGCAACCAATAGGCGTATCAATGGGAGTTTTTGACATCTGCCATCGGTGGGAGTCACATTACGATACCTGTTTTTGAGTTTATTCAGCATAACATGTTTTAGATTGCCCCACTATAGCACAATCTTTTACTGAATAAATAGGTATTTGAAAGAAAGAAAGCAATTTGGAGCTCCACTGGCAGCTTTTCAGCTCAATCAAGAAAAGCTTGTCCGAATGCTTGGCAACATTCAGGCTATGCTTCTCGTTGGTTGGCGACTGTGCAAGCTGTATGAGTCAGGCAAAATGACACCAGGCCGATCTAGTTTAGGCAAGGTTCGTAGGTTACAATATAACTAACAGTTGTTTTCGCATCTTGATTCTTGAGCCCCTTCTATGTTCTCATCATTGGTCATTTATTATGTAATCAACTGATAAGAAGTGAATGCATGCAGGCGTGGACGTCCAAGAAGGCCAGGGAGGTGGTTTCTCTTGGCCGAGAGCTACTAGGTGGCAATGGCATTTTGGCTGATTTTCTCGTCGCTAAGGTACTTTCGATATTTTCCTTGCATGGCGCACCCAAAAAAACAACAACAAAGTTTCGTACTTGCTGCTTTGTCATATAGGCTCATGGCACTTTGCAAACCATGTGGCTCAACTTACAATATTTGCTGACGGAAGTGTCTGAAACAATCCTTACGTTTGCAGGCATTTTGTGACCTGGAGCCCATTTTCTCGTACGAGGGCACCTATGACATTAACAGCCTGGTGACTGGCAGAGAGATCACCGGGATCGCGAGCTTCAAGCCTGCTGTGTCCGCAAAATCACGCCTGTGAAGTTGTTTTCTGTTTCTCCAATGAAGACAATAGACATCAACCTTGTATATTTATTCTGATGGTTGGGAATAACTGAATAAAAACGATACGGAAATTGCATTAGTTGCATTGTGAGTCTGATACACGACTCTGCAGTGTCCTTGTTCATTTTTTTTCATAATGCTGCAATCACCAGCGATTTTACAAAGGATAGATGGCCCTTGGAAAGCAAGCATCTCGGCATCCGTAGATAGACTGCTTCTGGATGCATTTGTTTTTTTTTCGTCCATCGTACTCATATTCTTGTAACGGTAATAATAGGTTTTGCTACGGTACTCTCAAATGACTGAGTCATTTATTTATTTTGATCGGATGGTTGTGATAACCTATTTTCTAGAGGTAATATGTCATATATATATTAATTTTATTTTTATTTTGTAAAGTAGAATAAATTAGGAAAGTTCTAGATGTAAAAAATCTTTTTAAAATTTAATTGATGCATGCATGATCTGGCGCATATGGTAATTTTTTTTTTAATTGATACACTTGAATTTGCATGAATTTAATTTACATGTGTGCCAACGTGACACATACGTATTTGCATGCAAAATACGTGTATGTGACACATACGTTAACACCAGATCATACGTATGCAAAATACAACGTTAGATTTGCAAAATACGTATGGCGCATATGGCTCAATTTGCATGATTACGTGTATGTGATTTGCATGTGGTACCTAAGTACACGTGTTAGATTAGTGGACTGGTGGGTAAAGTACATGTAATATATTACACTTACATTGCGTCAAAAATATATTACATTTACAACTTTTTAAAATCCGGTAAAAATACACTTGATTATACATTTTATATGGATTAGCCAACAATACAAACGTATTATAGTTTCATAACATGTCATGTGCGGCGTTGATCAGAAAAGAAGGGCACGCGGCTAGAAAAGGAAGGGGCACATGCTGATTTCTATCTGCATGACTTGAGGATTCGATAATATATTTTCCCTTTTTAAATTAATTAGTTAATTAATTTAATTTAAAAAATCTAAAATATCAACGGCTTAGATTTATTTGAAATATTATCTACTAGCAAGTAAAGTGTGTACCGTAGCATTACTCATAATAATATTGTAAAACTCGACATGCATGCCTCCTCTTTTTATCTTATAAAAACCTGTATATGATACTACTATATATAGCAGTGGTCCAGCTAATTTGATTAAAGAAAAATTGGCCAGTGACGCATTCCACGTCGTCAGTGGCGGCACGTGACGTGCTCCTCTTGTCCTTGGCACGGAACACGTGCGTGCTTGACGATGTCGTTGATGGCCTGGCCTTCTTGTGGTTCAGCCCGAACGTACGTACATACTTGGGCTCGCCGGCCCATTGACGAAATTTCCTCAGATCTTCTATATCAATTGACTTTTGGGGAATCAGTTCTTCAACTCATGTGAAAGCATCTAGGCCCCTAGAGTTTCGGTGATTAACGACAATGCAATATTACTATGACTAATGTGTGTTTTACAGAGACAATGAGAAAGTTAGGTCATAGTAATGGAGGGTTGATTGGACTATCAAGGTATCCGTGCCCCTTATTGGAATCGTTTCGGTTTTCAAAGGATTGGCGACAAGGTTGAAGATTAGGCTAGGTCTAAGTGTCGTTTGGAGTTGAGAGACACTTAGAGTAGTTTATCACCTTTATTTTTCCTTTGGCCGTACTATTAAGGTGGGTACTATCTAGTAGCTTGACCTAGGAGAGGCTATGTGATTAGGTGTGGTGCACACTTGTGAATACTAGCACTAGAAAGCTTTAGAAATAGTCTTTGGACCAAGTAGAGCAACTTCCATGTTGAAAGTGTGCTGATCCAACTTAAAAAGGAGCTCCGGACGCTAGTGCTTCCCTGGGTCCGGACCATCGGCTGTGCGTCCGGATCCTAGGGTTTGCTCTGCCTGTATCAGAGCGTCTGGACGCAGTGAATAGTGTAGGGTCCGGACTGCATGTTGCGTCCGGACCTATGCAGAGAGCTCCAGAGAGAGTTGTTTGGATCCGGACGGAGTCCGGAGTGGTGAGTCCGGACCATAGGCAGCGTCCGGACACCAGCAAAGAGTTCTAGAGATCTGAATTCGAATCCGGACGCTGTCCGGATGCTTGCGTCCGGACTGCAAAGAGCGTCCGGATTGCCTGGTTTCTGCGCTGAGTTCAGTGAGTTGAGGGGGTCCGGACGCGTGCGCGTTGGTCCAGATCCCACCTAGCAGTAGCGTCCGGAGTGACGCAGTGAAGCACATTTTGTGCCTAACGGTTGGGGTTTGGCTTGGGGGTATTTATACTCCTCCACCAGCCTCATGAGCCCTCTCTTGCCCATTCCAATTGCTGAGAAAGTCTTGTGAGAGAGTAAATAGTGCAAGAGCCCTAGTGAGAGTGTGAATTGTATTTTCATGAGTTGATTCTCACTAGTTGCTTAGAGATAGCAATTGTGCATCCATTCAATCACTAGACTAGTCTTGGTCAAGTGAGTTAGTGCTTGTTACTCTTGGTGATCGACATCACCTAGACGGCTTCGCGGAGGTTTGCTTGGTGATCATCCAGTGGAGTTCATTGTGGATGGCCCAAGCTTCGTTATGATCGGTTGTGGGCGATTCACCGAGTCGGAGTGGCGAAGAATCAGCTCGTGGAGAGCACTTAGTCCTTGCGCGGACTAAGGGGGAGCGATACCGTACGCGGTGTCCAACGAGGACTAGGGGGGAGTGTCGACTCCTCGATACCTCGGCAAAACGTCGTTGTGTCAACTTGCTTACTCCCTTCTCCTTACTTATTGCAATTACTTTCAAGCATTACTTTCCGCATTACATTTGTGTTGCTTGACTAGAATTGCATAGGGCTTTACCGCTTTCATTGTCATGTCTTGCTTGTGTAGCTAGGACACACTTGGGAAAAGCACTAGGGGGTTAATTGGCTCTTGCTAGGTTTAATTCTTGCTTAAAAATTTAAAAGAGCCCAATTCACCCCCCCCTTTTGGGCATCTTGATCCTTTCATCATGCCAGTCATTATTGAGAACTCAGAGATCACACCGATCCAGCAACAACAACCGAAGTCACGCTGGTCGGGCTCTCAACTGTCGACTGGGCGTAGTAGGCGACTTGCGTCCACAGACCAGTGACCCATCCTAGCACCGTCCACACTTTTTTTTAAAGAGAATACTCTGCTTTTATAAAGCCGAACAGAAACAGTACAACGTTTAGGCTGGGGTTACCAGTCATACAGTCAAGCAAACCAAACTACTGAATAACAGTTTACTGAAGAACAGACCCTAAATTTTAGAAACATCAGACTGTAGGATAGTATTGGGACAAAAGTTCTTCAGCCAGGTCTGAGTCTTGTTCAGAATCTGATCAATGCGCTCCTTATCTTTCTCCTTAAGCAGTAGACTCCATTTCTGCATCAACGACACAACAATGTATATAACATCAGTTGGAGCTTTGGAGAAGCTTTTCTCAATTGCCATCTTATTCCTTGCAGTCCACAGAGACCACATAAAACCTGCAAAAAACAACATCAACAGGCAGCTTGACAGAGGCCCCTTGCCCTGCAGCCAAACACAACTGAAATCGTCTAAAGACGAAGGAATCCAATTCAGTTGAAAATTGTCTTTGATCATACCCCAAATCAATCTAGCCAAGTGACACCCAAATATCAAATGATTCACAGATTCCATTTCTCCACACAAACAACATCGCCCAGAACCTTTCCACCCTCGTTTAACTAGATTTTTAGCAACTTGAAGCTTGTTATTAAAACACTGCCACAGAAAAAATTTGATCTTTAAAGGCACCTTACATTTCCACACACATTTAGCAACCTTGCTAGTGACCCTCTGTCAGTCATAAACCTGTATAGAGATCTTTTTATAAAATGACCTTTCTTTTCTAAGGCCCAAGTAACAGAATCATTCAACACAGAATCCAAATTGGTCCCTTGGAGAATACCCCTCAATTCCAGCCAAGAGTTAAACTCATGAATCGTTAAAGATCTTTTAAATTCCACCTCCTAGACCCCCTCATCCCAACACTCATTAACCTTGCAAAAAGGATCTCTAGCCAAACAATATAAGTCCTTATAGGCAACTCTCAAGGGTACATCCAGAGCCCAGCAGTCTTGCCAAAAACTACAAAAGTTACCATTCCTGACATGAAAAATAGCCCCCCATTTAGACAGGTGTTTAACTTTGTGTAGTCCTTTCCAAAACTGAGAGCTCCCTTTAACATTAGAATATAAAAAACTCCCTTCTCCCAAGTATTTTTCCTTGATTAATTTGAACCATAATTCGTCAGGTTCATTCATAATCTTCCAAATCCATTTCACTAACAAACACGCATTCATGATTCTGGTATTGATGATCCCTAAACCCCCTTGGTCCTTAGGTCTAGAGACCATCTCCCATTTGGCCATGTGGTACCTAAATTTTTCCTCTGCACCTTGCCACAGAAATTTAGCTCTAATACTATCCATTTTCCCGTGAATGCCATCTTGCAACCAGTAAAAACCCATGTTATATAGGGGAATACTAGACAAGTAAGAATTAGTAAGAATTTGCTTCCCTCCCGAGGTAAGAAATTTTCCTCTCCAAGGATCAAGTCTTTTATTCATTTTCTGGATAATTGGATCAAAAGCCCCCATGGCTAAATGATTATCACTCACTGGAATGCCCAAGTATTTCATAGGAAGACTCCCTAGGACACAATTCAACATGTTGGACATGTTTTCTTTTTCACCTTGTTGAACCCCAAAGGCAAAAACCTCACTTTTATGGTAATTAATTTTCAGACCAGATAGCCATTCAAAGCAGTATAAAACTAACTTGAGATTTCTAATAGAGGACTCAGACCCATCAATCATAATAATTATGTCATCTGCATATTGAATATGAGATATTCCCCCTGGAATTAGATCACTAAGCACCCCTTTTATGTGACCTTTGTTGACAGCTTTGTCAATAAGAACCCCCAGAGCATCAGCCACCAAATTAAACAATAATGGAGAAAGGAGGTCCCCTTGTCTTAACCCTCTAGATGTTTTAAAATATTGACTTCTCTCTCCATTGACATTAATACACACTTTCCCATCTCTCACAGTATTCATCACCCAGGAAATCCATTTGGCAGGGAACCCTTTCCCCTCCATAATCTGTTCCAAAAAGGACCACCTTACTATATCATACACCTTTTCGAAGTCAATTTTAAGAATAAGACCCCTCTTTTTCGACCTCCTTAATTCATGTAAGACTTCGTGAAGCACAAACAACCCCTTCTAAGATATTCCTCCCTTTTATGAACCCAGTTTGGTTCTTTCCTATAATTCTCCTAGCAACAGGAACCAATCTATTTGTCAAAGTCTTAGTAATACACTTGTAGTCGACATTTAACAAACAAATTGGCCTGGACTGCTTAATATTATTGGCTTCTCTCAATTTTGGAATCAAAGTAATGACCCCATAGTTTAACCTTTTAATATCTAAACGGTCATGGTATAAGTCATCAAACATATGCCCCAAATCCACTTTGATAACCTCCCAGCACTTCTTAAAAAAGAGCACCCCATAGCCATTAGGGACTGGGGCTGAGTCTTCTTTCATCTCCATCACTACTCCTTTAATCTCTTTCAGATCAAAAGGTTTCACAAGGTGAGCTCTATCCTCTTCAGCTAATATAAGATTACTGGGCCAAAAATTAGAGTTAAGTCTCATATAACAAGGCTCGTTTGGGCCAAATAACCCTTTGTAAAAATCCACAATATGACTGGAGATTTCCTTCTGACCTCTAATCTCTCCATATTCAGATTCAAGTAAAGCAATATTATTTTTCCTTCTTCTCCCACTAACAAATTGGTGAAAAAACTTGGTGTTTGCATCCCCTTGCAAAATCCAATTCTTACCAGCCTTTTTCTTCCATTGCAGGGATTCTATAATCATCAAATTTTCAAGTTTAGTTTCCAACTCTATTCTATTATCCCATTCCTCTATGGATAACAATCTTTGTTCAGCAATGAGATCTAAATCCTGAATTTTTTTAAACAACCCCTATATAATCAGTTTTTGTTCTCCTATTCTCTTCAAATTCCACCCTCTCAAAAATTGTCTAAGACCCTGTAGACAATTATGCCAAACATTTAGAGAATAGGAATTTTGGGGAACTTTGCCCCTCAGCACCTTCCACTTATTTTGCACCAAAAGAATAAAGTTTTCCTGGTGAAGCCACTTTTCCTCAAAGAAGAAATATTTGGGCCTAGGAACTCCCTTGTCCCTAGTATCCAAAATTAATGGAGTGTGATCAGAACCCACCCTAGCTTTAGTCCAAGCATAAGCATTATAAAAGTGAAGGTCCCAACTACTAGAGACTAAAATCCTATCAAGCTTGATTAGAGTAGGGACTTTTTGTTTGTTTGACCATGTAAATCTTGTCCCACTCACAAAAACCTCTCTTAACTAAAAGTTTCCAATAAAATCATTGAAAAGATCCATTAATCTAGGATCCCCTTGACCCTGGTTTCTATCTTTATTATGTCTAATCATATTAAAATCTCCACCCATCACTAAAGGAAGGACTATATTAGCACAACAATTAGACAACTCCATAATAAAGTCTCCAGACAAGTCATGTTGAGCTGGACCATAGATGTTAAGGACCCAAAAATGAAAATTGGATTGGCTATCTCTAATCAGAAAACCAATGAAAAAGAAAGCCTTATGCACCTCCTCAATTTTAAACAGATCATCCTTAACCCCTAAGATGATACCTCCAGAGTGACCCCTAGCTGGAATCCAGGACCAAACAAAAAGGTTATTCCCAGCCATTTCTTTCAACTCCTTATCAGTGAAGTCCTGTTTAATGGTTTCTTGAATAGCCACCAAATCCAAATTATCTTGTAAGATATGTTTAAGAATTGACCCTCTTTTGTGAGACATGCCAAGGCCCCTTACATTCCAAAACATGAGTCTCATTGAGAATTACTACCAGTGTTATCCCCATTCAGCCTCAAGAGCTCCTCGTTGTCTATTCCACCCTTGGATAGATCAACAGAGACTCCTCTTTGTGTGTTAGAAATGACCTCCATGGCCAGTTCTTCACATTGAACCCCATCATAGGATTTGTTTTTCTCATTCTGTTTCTCAAGATAATGTTTATAATTAGTTTCAGCAATAGCAGCTCTAGCTAATTCCTCAGTCCTAAAAATGTCTATCTGATCATCAATATTTTCAACTACTAAATCAAGATCAAGAATCACATCATGTAAATTAGCAGTAGAAGCATCATTAAGAATAGTAAAAGGATTTGAAGAAGGAAAGGAAGTAGAACCTCTATTCTGAGCCTTCTCAGCCACTGGAATCCCATCCCTAACAATCCTTTTGCTAGCTCTGGTAGCAACAGTAATCTATTTCTTGTGCTTCTTCTTACTCTTCTTGGTTACCTTAGGCTGCCACCCTTGACAATCAGAAAACATATCTGAGTCTTTGCTTTGAACAGATAGAGTCTCCATAGAATCTTCTTCCCAATCCATTGCAGCACTAAGATTTTCAGTGTCATTGTGCCCCTTCTCTAGTAACCCCCCCCCCCCTTCCTCTTGTTGTTTGGGAGACTGAGAACCAGGAACTTCCTTCTTATCCATTAAAGCCATATCAGACTCCCTAGCACCGTCCACACTCACCAGGTAATACATTCTAGACACTTGTAATTGCTAATTGGTTAGGGGGTTGATTCATATATATGTTTTGGTTAGGTGTTGCAAATTTTTACATTGATAGCTAAGCAACATTTTTCAGATCATGAGGAAAAAAATAAATAAAGAGAGAACTAGAGATCAGTTTGTGAGACAGCACAAATTGAGTATGAGCAGTACATGTTGCATACTTTTTTTTTCACGAACATGCCTTGGCAATTAGTACTTCATTAAGAGGAGTACATGTTGCATCCTCGTGCTAGATACTAGTAGCTAAGGATGTGTTTAGTTGGGTTTTTGGCTTTGACTTTTGACCAAAAGTCAAAAGCCCAACCAAAGAGTCTGTTTTTAGAAACAACTTTTTCAGAAGCAGCTACTTTTCTGTAATATATTTTTGAAATTTGGTTTGATCTTACTTTTGGCTTTTGAAAATGGGTGGAGTAAAAAACTATTTTATAATTATTTAAATCAAAAGAGATAAAGATAGAAATATAATTTATACTTATTAATCGAATAGTTTTAAGTTTTTCTATAACTCATAGTCCATAGGAGTTTTCTTACCGCTTATAATCCACAACAGCTTAGCCACAAACTAACTAAACGCACCCTAAAGTGACGGTCGTTGGAGTGCTTCTTCCTCTCAAAGAGGCCGTCGATCAGGACCTGAAACCCAAAGCAAGACCGTTGCCATGCACCAATCTAGTCCAAAAAAAAAAAATCAAGTAAAGCCCATCACTGAGAAAGCATTGCATTGCACGTAGTAATAAATGGTACTTAATAGCAGTTGGAATTCGATCGTTGGCATGAAAATTATTCAAGCATATATATACGTGTACTTTCACGTATAATAATAGCTCGTACACACATGACGGGCCGGAGCATGCAGCAGCAGTAGCAGGGGCTATCTCATTAGATTTGCTGGAAGTCGTTGAGCTTAAACTGCCCGTCAGCATCATCTTTAACCATGCCCTTATTCTTGATCACCCGCCAGCTCGCCGGCACCGGGTACTCGTCCTTGAGCGCGTCGACGCCCTTGTTCACGAGCGCCACGTCGCGCTCCACCTCCAGCTTAAACCCTCCGGCGCTGCCCTGCTCACCGGCGACGCCGTGCAGGTAGCACTCGAGGTTGTGCAGCGTCAGCACGGTGCCAGGCCACTTGAGGTACGGCGAGCGGCCGGTGTTGATGGGCAGCGTCACGTCCACGTCCACGTACGCCAGCGGCGGGTACATGGGCACCACGTCGCCGGCGTTCTTCACGTGGAGGGCCTTGAGGCCCGCCAACGACTGGAATGCCGCCCTGAAGAAGCGGTCGCCGACGTGCGGGCACGCGAACACGATGGCCGTCACCGGGCACGCTGCCGGCGACTTGGTGCCGCCGGTGGACGACGATGAGCCGCCGCCGCCGCTGACGGGCACGGTGACGACGCTGTTGCTGACGATGTTGACGGCGTTGAGGATGGAGGTGGCCGTGCCGAGGCTGTGTCCGATGATGCTGCTGATGCTCGTCTCCTCCGCCGACGGCTTGGTGATTCCGGTGGACGACGATGAGCTGCCGCTGCCGCCGCCGCCGCCGCCGGGCACGTTGACGCCGTTGCTGACGATGTCGACGGCGTTGAGGATGGAGATGGCCGCGCCGAGGCTATGTCCGGTGATGGTGATGCTCATCTCCTCGTCCTTGTAAAGCTCCACCAGCCTCCTCACCTCTTCAAAAACCTGGTCCCTAGCGCTAGTCTTGTTGAACTTGGAGGCGGCATGGCTGGACGTGTAGAGCGACAAGAAGCCCATATGCACCATCGCCAAGGGGTTAGCACCGGCGACGCCGCCGCCGAGGACCGGCGAGGCGGGCACGGGCGTGAAGCTGAGATCGTTCACCCACTCGAGGCTCTCAACCGTGCCGCGCCACGCGACGACGATGTCGCGTCTCCCTAGCGCGGCGGCGCCGTCGTCGGTGGCCACGGCAACGTACCCCATGAAGTTGGACTCCCTGGACCACACGTCCTTGAGCGCCGCCAGCGGTTGCACGAGGAAAGCGTCGGGGAGGGCCTGCCCTGACGTGGCGTAGATGAACCTGGTCACCTCGTAGTGATCCGCCGCCGCCACGCCGGAGCTGGTGAGTAGGTCGGAGTAGCCGTACATGCACGCGCCGGCGTGTGGGGATCGCCGCTCCGTGTTGAAGCCATCGTAGGTGGCCTCGGCCAGCTCGCCGTAGGAGATGATGCTCTTGCGGAGGTCCAGGTCTAGTGGGTCCAGGAGACCCTTCCATGAGTTCTCGCCGTGGAGCTCGCGCCACCTCTTGGCAATGCCGTCGACGACGGTGCTGTTTCCAGAGGATGCCATGGCTGCTGCGTTGTTTGTGTTACTTTGGTTTGGCGCTTCGATCAGCTTGGAGTGTACAGTATTTATAGCCGCCGAACCGACGTGTTGGTGCTGGTCCAGTAGTTATGTAACTATGTATGTATACGCGTAGGACGGCTACGTCGTGCGTTGGCAGAACTGGGCCGATTTTTTTTAAAAAAAACAAAAAGAATGGTAAATTTTTGCCGTGTATTAGAGTCGGGGCCAGTGGCGCAGCCAACGTCCGGACACCCTGGCCATATCTAGCCGTCCGGCCACCCTGGGCATCTAGCCGGGTTCGTCACTGACTTTGAAAAGAAAAATTCTTAATATCAAAGTAAAACTAGGCAAATAGATTTGTATAATAAAAATTATCCAGGCTTCTAAAAACTTTGGACTCCGTTAATGGTATGGGTTGAATCTGTGCACTAAAGAAAAGAAGCAAATTAGAGCAGGGAAGAAAACAAACAAAATTCAAATGAAATGCAGAATTAATAATCAGTTTTTTTTTTGAGAATAGAATTAATAATCAGTTGGGAAGTATGGTACCAAATCAAATGATACGAGGTATGGCACCACAAGGAATAGGAGGTATGGTACGGATTAATTGCTTGCAAATGGGCGCGTGATAGATCCGCGTACGTGGCAATCAAGATCGAGGCGTGGACGTTGACATGCATGGGTAGAGCGAGGCTGCACTAGAGGAAAACAAAACTCCATATATAGCATGCACCTTCAGTGCATACCTCTTGTGATTCTGCTGCCTCATGTATAGAAATAAAACACAACAATCAAACGTACTCCCGCCGTATCATATTTAGATGTCGTTTTAGATAAGCTTTGGGTCAACCATTAAAAATATGAATCATCAATAACTTTTAAGTTATTGAGATTGTAAATATGAAAATTACATGAATAGATTTATTTTAAAAAATACTTTAATAAAAATATACATATATTATTATTTTATAAATATCTTTATAAAAAACAAGAGCTCAAAGTTGTGTTTTGAAACTTGTGTCGCTGTCCTAAACATCATCTAAATATGATACGGAATGATGAAGTGATTGATGAGATCCATGATTGAGATGGCCCATGTAGACCGCAGCCTATGTAGATATTTGTTGTTGGATCATGCTGACCGGACATGTGACAACTATCCATACATTTACTCCCTCAGTATCTCTCCATATCTCCGTATTTTATTTAGAAGTCATTTTGTACAAACTTTAAGTCAAACATTGAGAATATAAATCATCAATAATTTTTAAGTTGTTGAGACTACAAATATAAAAATTATATGAATAGATTTATCTTGAAAAATTCTTTCATAAAAGTATACATTTATCATTAATTATTTTATAAAAACAAGAAATCAAAGTTATGTTTGGGAGACCGTATCGTTATCCTAAACGACTTCTAAATCAGAGATACGGAAGGAATATATACAAGTAGGCACGATGAATACGGTTGGTACATAATTTCCCTTAGAGATGAGGTCCTACCCACCACCTGTACATGGTCCTGTACGTGACAGCGCGCCGGAGCAAATGCATGCATGCATCAGGACAGGCAGGAGCCAATGCAATATGCAGCAGCCAAGACAGTAATTAATGCAAGGATTACTACGTTAAAAAGAAAAGACAATAATGCAAGGAGCGAGGACGATGCAGTGAAGACTATGCGTGCAGCCACAAGCGAGCGAGTGTACCCGCGCTCGTCGAATGGTGCGTTGGATGACCGTGTGGTCATTAATTTGCTGACTAGTAAAATTTATCACCTGTCCTTAAAGTTGTCTGGAGTTGTTGGCTGATTTTACTCCTGAAACACAAATTAAAGCTGCATGCTAGCTGTGTGCACGAATTTTAGTGAATTACTGTGTCCTGAAAAAGATGCAGTGCGCTCACCTTCGAGGGGTGAAACAACTTTAATTTTGATCAAATATACGAAGAAAATAAAAACTATAATTTTTAAATAAATATAATTAGATTAATCACAAAATATGTTTTCATATAGTCCACTCATATAAAGAGATAAATGTTTATGATTTCTCTATAGACTTAGGCCTTGTTTAGGTGGAAAAACTTTTTTCTAAAAAAAATTGTTTGTATTTGACAACTATTGTCCAACATCGAGTAACTAGGCTCAAAAACTTCATCTCATAAATTATAAGAAAATTGTACAATTAATTATTTTAACTATATTTAATGTTCCATACATAATCCAAAGATTCGATGTGACGAAGAATCTTGTAAAGTTTTGAACTTTTAAAGTGGAACTAAACAAGGTGGTCTTAGTACAAACTCGAAAACATTTTATTTAGTTTAAATTTAGAACACGAGACTGGCCCTTGGTTTACTGATTTGGTTTAAATTTAGAACTGCATTTTTTCCCCGAGTTGCAGGCGGGGAGGAAACAGTGCATGGGAGCGGATCGGCCACCTTTGGGCTGGAATTGAGCCGTGTGGAGGACTGGAGGTTGATGATGAGTGGGGACTACTGGCCGCTGTATGTCGTTGGCCATTATTTAAGCAATCAACAGAGCAAGAATGATGGCTCCAGACGGTGGTAACATACCAAAACTTTATCAATTGCGGCGAGAGCGACCGGACACAGCCTTGCGTCTGGATCATGTTGAAGAGAGGAACAGAGAACTCCAAGACTTCGGACGATTGTCCGGAGTGCCACGTCCAGACAGACATCTGAGTCCGGACCTCCTATGCGCCGAGGTCGAGACTAAGGGTTTGCTTCCGGATGCTCTGCATTGGTCCGGACAACATCTGACCTGTCTCGATCCAAACCGAGCTGTCTTTTCTTCTCCAAGCATACATATGCCAACATGTTGTGATCCAATCCTTGTGCTCACATGTTAGCCTTTACAAAATATTTTCTTGGATTTGTTTCACAATTTTAGGTCACTTAGGTTCATTTTAGATATGCAATGCAAACCTAGTGGCACATAATAACCGCAATCGACACGAGTTTTCCCTTCTTGATAGTTTGGCTATCTCACCTAAATGTGATCACACTCTCTATAGTGTCTTGATCACTAAACCAAAAATGGTCCTATGATATACCTTTGCCTTGAGCCCATTTTTGTTTTTCTCTTTCTTCTTTTCCTTGTCCATGGAGCACTTAATCTATCATGATCCTTCATCTAGCTCCACTTGTCACATTGGATCACCCTATCTTGATCATACACTTAGAAATAGGGTTAGTCCATAGGTTTCATCAATTAACCAAAACCAAACTTGGGCTTTCACTTACTCAAAGTGATAGGAAACGAGGATACACCGGTTTGATCCCTCTTTGATCTCTCTCATTGCTCCTAGTATGTACATTGCCATGACCCACTTTTGTTTGTTGATCTTTTTCTTCCGTGCCTGTCTCTCTATCAAGCGGTCAAGTTACATGTCTGGATGGTCGTCCGGTAGCGGGTAACCAACGAGCACTCGCTCAACAATATGCATTGGAGAGATATAGATGCACGTTAGGCTGCACTCCCTGCTTATAAAGGCCATCATCCTGCGAGGACAAGTAAATGTGGCATAAGTAGGCATTCCTTGCTTATGACCGTACAGGAAATCTGTGGAAGTCAAAAAGTACTTACAGAGAAAACAAGGTGACTTGCGCCACGTCCAGGTCATCTTCCTGCAGTAGTCTATACATGCCATAGAATTCCATGACAAGTTCAACATCTGTTGGCAAGAGGAAGTACTTTGCCGGAATCTTAACGGTAAAAGTTGACATGCCAAGTTTTGCCGCTTCCATATACCCTAGATGGAACCTCCGCGCCTCCCATTTCTCCTCGTGGACGAGTTGGGCTTTAGTCAACATGAACTTGCCATTCTCAAAGTGGCCAGGGCATTCATCTGAGAGGGGCCACAAATTTATCAGTGTTTTCGGCCTGGAACAATGTGATAGAAAAGTTAGTGAGTGTAAAGGAGTACTGGATATATGAACGAAAACAAGTACCATGTATACCTTCATGAATGACTCTAGGAACATGTCTATATCGTTGCTTGGTTGCCTCGGTCTAGAAATGAGCATAGTCAGCATAAGGTACCAGCGCTTCTGACATAGATGTGGAGGTAGTATATAGTGAGGACGACTGGTCAAGTGCTGTGAGAGTTGCTAAGCTCACCAAATGGGTTCATCCCATCGGTACAAGCGCGAACATAATGTTCCTAGACTCCTTGCCAAACTCTGGGTGTTCCTTGTCGAAATCCTTCCGCTGCTTGCCATCGGAGGGGTGTCGTAGCTTGTCATCATCCTTCACACATTCAGCTGATGCATGCCACGACATGAGCTTGGCATCCTCTGGGTTCCCAGATAGCGCACGCAAGCGATCAGTCACGGGATGATACCACACTGACAACGCAGGACTTTTCCTCAGCGTATAGCCCTCTTCTTCCTCATCCTGTAGAGCTAAGATCCTCCTCTCAGCCGCACTGCTCTTCTTAGCCCCCTTCTTCTTCTTCGGCCCACCTTGTGATGCTACCGCTCTCAAATAAATCAGAAAACTTATGGACATGTCTTGTTTCCAAGGAATTTTCTTGCTGTGTGACAACATATGTCCCTGAATGATGCCATTCAGTATTAGACATGTGTTGCTTCCAACTATTCTTCTTTCTATGTGGCGGAACATGTCTCTGATATGTAGAATGCAGAAATACTTGTTATTCTTATCATTGGTGATTAGGGTCTCAAAAATGTGATGGTGACTGTAATTTTCACTGAAAAATGCATGAAGATTCATATATTTAATTTGCACAGGAAACAATAATTATTGATAGTTTAGCCATGGATGGTGCGGACGCTGATCATGCTATATTGATATGGCTTGTCAATAAAAGTCTAATCATGCTTTATCCTTGTTTTTTTTGGTTGATGCGCCCAACCACATACATTAGCACTCACTAGTACATAGAGGTTGAGAACCCATTTCTATCGATGTTTTTCACAACCGCCAGCGCTGGAGGCCAGTAGAAATTGACGCATTGGAAACTGATTTTCATTGGTGGTTTTCTTACGAAATCGCCGGTAGAAATGGTGATTTCCATTGACGGTTTTCCTAAGAAACTGCCTGTAGAAATGATTGTCCAGAAATTAGTTTTTTAAAATCGAAAAAATTAATTATGCAACAGGCCCACTGGTAATCTGCCCACCCGTTGCAAGTCGCGCATATTTTGGAGTAAAATTGCGTATTACGCGGTCACGGTCCACTAGTAATCTGCCCATCCGTTTCAAGTCGCGCATATTTTTGAGTAAAATTACGTGCTACTCGGTCGCAGGGATTTGAACCTACAACCTCACCTTAGCGCATATCTTTCTCTACCACTCCACTCACAACTCACTTGTGTTAGATTCTGATTTAGTTCCCCACATATTATACTAACCGAACGTAAATTGATTGTTTGAGGCTCTAAACAATTTTAAATGAAAAAGTTGTCAACTATAAAGTTTTGTAACTTTTCAAGATATACAACTTTTATTTTGTTAGTTTCTTCATGTTTTTACAAAATTTGAATTTTAAATTTGACAAATTCGAATGTAGTTTTCGATGACAAGATGATTTCAAATGAAAAGTTTATCAACTATAAAGTTTCATAACTTTTCGAGATCTACAACTTTTATTTTGGTCGTTTTCCATCCGAGGTCGTTTGAAAAACTCAACAAAATCAGTGTCCAATCTTTTCGAGATCTACAACTTTTTTTTGGTCGTTTTCTCATCCGAGATCATTTGAAAAACTCAACAAAATCAGTATCCAATTATTTTTAGTGGCGAATTTCTTAAGAAACCACTGGTAACCGCATGTAGAAATCAAGTATTTGTACCTACGGTTTTTTAAGAAATCCGCCTGTAGAAATCGATTTTTAGTTCGGAACTGTTTTATTTCTGTTGGCGCATGATAAGAGAAACAACCTCTACAAACTATAGATGGTCATGCAGCCCGTGGCCCGTTGGCACGACCCGTGGCACAGGAATTTGGCCCGGCCCGAGCACGGCTCGGTACGGTGGCCATCGGGCTCGTGCCAGCACGGCTCGAGGCACCAGGGCGTGCCTGGGCCGCCACCCTGGCCCGTGGCACGACACGGGCACGACTCGGTAAAAAGAAATGGCCTAGTGGTGGCCTGCTAACACCCTCCCCTCAGTGTTCCAGACTACCAACCGGCCCATCTCCACAGCCCATCTCATCCCTAACCCTAGGATCCTTCCTCGTTCCTCCTGCCTCCTCCCGCGCCGCACTCGCGAGTCGCGGTCGCGTCCTCCCCGGCTCCCACTCTCGCAGCGTAGCGCCGCACGCCCGGTCGCCCTCACTCGCGCCTTCGCGCCATGCCGCCATCGCGCCGCAGCTCCTGAGCTCCCCATCGCGTAGCGCAGCGCCGCACGCTCGCCCTCACTTCGGCCCTCCTCCCCGCAGCTTCTCCGCTCGTCTTCGTCGTCATTGTCAGGAGGCAGTAGGCACTAGACTCCTCCGCTCCTCGCGTCGCGCCGCCGGCTCTTCTCCTTCGCGCGCTCGCCGGCGGGAGGCGCCAGGGGCTCTCCTCCAGATCTCCACGCCCGAGTTCCGCCGTCCGCGCCCTGAGCTCCAGCAAGCGGCGCCGGCGCGCCCTTCCTCGCGCGCGAGCTCGACACGGCGGCACGGCATGCTCTCGGCACGGCCCGACGGCCCACAGGCCGTGCCTTGGGCCGTCACCGAGGCACGGACACACACCTGGCACGGCACGGCCGACACGACGGCACGGTGCGGGCCAGGCACGGCACGGCACGGTGGCCATCTATACTACAAACTATTTCACACCGTAGGTGCAGAGCTATTTTTGTACTAGTGACTATCGGGTGGGCAAGATGAATGTGGGACTGATGGCACACATATCCAAGCAGATGTCGAGGGAACCAGATCAGACGAACTTAGGTGGCGGCATGGTTTAGGGTTTAGGGTACTATGAGATTCTCGGTACCAGAGGAGGCGCAAAGCCATTCGTTAACATAAGTCAATGTATATATATAAATTGTCTTAGTTGTTAGTGAGTCATCATATATAATTATGTATTGATTCAATTTATGGTATGTATTAATTAGATATCTAAATGGAGAAGACAACATGCCTATTACTTGCTATGTTGATTTTGCCGAGTTGATTAACTTGGTTCTTTTATGCTCCTTCTCTATTGTTAATTAGTGCAATTACTACCGGTTGGTAAAATCTCCGGAGAGCGTCCACGTGACTAGGATTGAAAGGTCCGAGAGGGTGAATTTCTAGTTGGTGGTGTGGAAAAAAACCTCATCGTCTCCTCGCGTTCACAAAGCGCAGGTTTGTGACACTAGCTTTCTTACCGGGTTATGAGCCCTTATGTACGAGTAGGGTATAAGGTTGGAGAGTTTTCTCGAACTAATGCGATAAGTCCTCTATCATAAGCTACAAGCTCGGGGTTGTCTAACCCCCGCAACCCGAGATTTTTAAATTAGTTCAATTTTGCCGAGTTAAAAGTTACGGGTAGATTACCTAATCTTTTGTTTTATCACAAGGATATTTTCTTAGTGCAATTTGAAGTAAGAATTAATCCTTGTACGTTATTGTCTTTTAGTTATTTTAATGGACATCTCTAAAATGAAATTATGGCATTAGCACGGGCACTATATTAACAATATAATAATTATCTTATAATTATAAATTTTAGTTCATGAGTTGGTTGTTTTAAGAAACACCAATCTTTTTTCTTTTCTCCTCTCTTTTCTTCTTATTATAAAAAATTCTATATGCTACTGTATCTGACGAAGTACAGGAGTAATAATGTATAACAATGTACTTACCTGTGTCCTTGTAGTGTAAATGACTTGCAAAAGGACCTGTGACACGAAACTGAGCACACTTTTGGGCCTATAGGGCCTATATGCCATCAATTTTTTCGGCGTCAACTGTTCTGTTCGCTTGGTTTATCAGTCACCACTAAAATAGTATTTTTCTTTCACAACAAAATAGTTAAAAACAACATTAGCTCGTTTATCAGCCACCAAAACGTTATCCAAACATAGCAGTATAGCGAGCGGTGCAGTCTAAAACCTAATCAACCCAAAATGTCGGTAACATAAGTCTGGCGATGAACGCGGAAGAGTTTTTCGGGCTATCGTTGTGCTTATCTCTTCACAAAGAGTGAAAGAGAGGCCCACCGGCCACCGCCCAATCCATCATGGCAGGCCGAACATATCGATCTCCTCCCGAGTCTCTCTCCAGTTTCCAGTCCCGTCTTCGTCTCTTCCTCTCCATTCTCCAACCCTACCTGTTCCAGAAAAGAAAAAAGAATTCTCCATTCCGCTGTGAGCCAAGCCAGCCGAGCCCAGCTCCACCGACTGACAGATGTTTCAGGGCCCCGTTCCGTCCCGCTGCAGGTCCACCCCCTAATTCCTTCTCCTTTTCTTTTATTACTTTTTAATAAAAAGAGGGGTTTTCTCTTTAGAAGATTCTTGTGCTGATAACCCGATCGGGTTCTTTTTATTTTGTTCTTCTTTGAAACGAACTACAGGTTCCCTGATATCGGTGGCCAGCGGCCGACTTTGTTCTTGGTTCCTTCACTTCCGGCGGAGTCCGTTGCGGACCACCTCGCCCAGCTGCTCGCGACGGCGGCTTCCCTGAGTTGAGTGGTAAGTGTGTCATGTCTGAGAGACTGAGACTGAGACTGAGACTGAGACTGAGACTGAGACTGAGGGTTTCCTAGCGTTCCCCACGTTCGTTGCGGCGAAATTCGGCACAAGTAATGTTCCTTCCGCTGATTAAATGTCTTCGTTCCGAGTGGTTCTTGTAGAGAGGTTGTGGCGTCCGTGCATCGATCTGAACCAGCAAAGTTTATCAGGGAGGAAGGAGTGAGTTGGTAAGGACTCTCGGCTCAGAGAAACCCTACCTTTTTTTCTATTTTTCTTTGTATTCATTCAGGAGTACAGGCTGAAATGTCAATCAGTAACAAATCTTTGTCTAGTTTAACGGGAATTGGCACCTATTGTGAACTAGTGTTTTGCGCCTAGTATTGATGTTCTTGTTGCTGAACTTGTCTGCAATTTGTATGAAAATTACTCTTTATCTTTTGTGGAGTCATTAGTTGCTAGCATAATTTTTTTTTTATGATTACAGTGGTAGAGTTAGCAGTGCTCAGCTTCTGCATAATGGGACCTGTGCATTTTTCAACTCAAACCTTTTCTGTTCATTCAGTTTTTCTTGGTTTTTTTTTGTTCCTTAAAGCAGCATCACACGAGAGAGTGCAATGCTTCAGTTGAGCTGCAGTTATACATAGTCGTATGTGGATTATATTATTTTGAATCACTTTATTTGAAAGACCTTGACATTTGGCGAAAGCCATCATCGTGCTTTTTTTTTGGTTAAACAGTTAAATGGGTTACTTTGTTCTAAGTAGCAAGAAAAAGCATTTATATAGTATACACCAATATCCCATTAAGTTTCATCCAGTGCGTACTATGCTGCATATTCTGTTGAAGGGAATTTGTCAATGTTTAAGCCATGGAACCTGGAGCTTGACATAGTCCTTCATTTCTACTAAACTGATAATAGACATTACCACTTGATTCTTTTTTTTTTCTTTTGAATAGCTTGGTCTTTTTTGACCTTGCCCTCTATAAGGACTGTTTTGGACTTCATATTGATTTTACTGCTTACATTATTGTTTTTTTGAAATCTAATTGTAGTTATTTACACTCTGGGTCTTTTCAGTTCATGTAAATGTTTAGAGAGTTTATGTTTTCTGCACAATTCAAGCTTTATGGGATAATTTTTTTTTCGTCCTTAACACTGAAGTAAGGAATTTTAGACCACATGAGAATACATTCTGCTTGAATGTTTCATGATCCCTTTATTTTTTCTTAATCTCCTCACATGTCATCTTCAGTCCATGCACGACTCAATCTTTTATTTGCTAACTATGAAGTTCTTTCTTTTGCTTTTCCATACTAGGGGAGAATGCCTGATATCCAGCTAGGATGCCACACTATAAGGTCCCATGGCACCAAAGTGGCAAGATTACACATGTATGACTGGATTATACTTTTATGTCTTGCTGTACTTGATGGACTGTTAAACATAATCGAGCCCTTTCACCGCTTTGTTGGACATGACATGATGACTGACTTGAGTTATCCTCTCAAGGGCAAACCTTCCCATTTTGGGCTGTTCCAGTATGTTCTTGCTCTGGTATTTCATATTTTGATTTCAAATATTGATTTAACTGTGCTATGCCTATGCACAATATGTCCTGAGGCATGTTATTTTTTTCTTGATTACAGCTGATTGCCATCGTGCTACCATGGGTCATCTTTGGTATCATTTACTTCAAAAAGAAAAATGTCTATGATTTACACCATGGAATACTAGGTATCTGACATTCTAAAGATGTTATTTGTCAATGGACAGTTTTAGTTTATGCTGAACTTAAAAAATTACGCAGGGATCTTATATTCAGTGCTTATAACTGCTGTGATCACTGATGCAATTAAGGATGGTGTTGGCCGTCCTAGGCCAGATTTCTTTTGGCGTTGTTTTCCTGATGGCCAACCTGTAAATCCTTCCACCAGTGCCATTTTTTCTTATAATTCATGCCTGCTGACATGCTCTAAATTCAAAGTTTAAACTTTCTGTAGTCACTAACTCTGATATTTGTTATCCAGAATTATGATAATATCACCACCGATGTGATTTGCCATGGAGAAAAGAGTGTCATCAAGGAAGGTCATAAGAGTTTTCCAAGTGGCCATTCTTCATGTAAGCAACAAAATTACTTATGTCAATTATGTTTCTGTGGTTATTTTGATATGTTGTAGTGGTTGATTGATCCACAATCTTGGGATGTAGTTGTGAGAACTTTATGAGCTTTGACAACACTTGCTTCTGTACATGAAACACTTATTATTTCGCATCTTTTATGATGTACTAGTCCTTCAGCTGAGTTCAGTTAATGTTTATCTTTTGTATTCTATTGCTGGTTAATGGTTTTGTCGAGCACTCTCCTATATAAGAATTTTGCAGAGTGAGTTCCTGCTATGAAGAAAAAGTTAGGAAATTTGTTGATGCAATCTCAAATCTCAATCAAAGTAGTACATTAGTTATTTCTGTTAGTGATCTAGTCTCTGTTGCATGTCATTGTTCCGAGAGACCTGCTGCTCCGCTTACCGCGCACGGCACGCGCCACACTCGCATGCCCATGCGCTGTACTCGCTCGCCGTGCCGAGCTTATAGGATCACCACTCGAGCCAAACGGCTCTCCTGAAAGTACATACACGAGATGAATACAATTTACGGTTGATCACTTCCTCTTTTTCATGGTATCAGAGACTGAGGCATCTCTTCTGAACCCCTTCGCCACACCTTCCGCAATCCTCGACGCCGCACCTATGGCGCCCTCCTCCAACCACTTTGATTCCTCCGATGATCTCTATCACAACCCACCGAGCCCACAACAGCCTCTGTTATCTAGACCCAACTATGCTTTGACTCCGTCCTCGGCAAGTTTGGGCGCACGTCCGCGCGTCCACACTGACAGCCGATCGTGAGACAGAGTGGCAGTTGATAGATCCCTGCATCGTCAACTGGATCCTCAACACCGTCTCGAAATCCGTCTTCGACATCGTTCACAAGTCGCATCTCACCGCCTTCTCCCTGTGGTCTACTGTCGAAGATCTCTTCCTTGACAATCAACTCCAGCGTGCTGTCTACATCGAGGCAGAGCCTCGCAGTACCTATCAAGGTGATATGCCCATCAATGATTACTGCACCAAATTGAAGCGCATCACCGATCAGCTACGTGCCATCGGCCATGGTGTCTCTGAGCCGAGCAAGGTCCTCAACGTGCTCCGTGGCTTGAATCCGCGCTATCGTCACTTGAAGCCCGTGATCACCACCAAGTCCCTCCCTCATACCTTCATGAGTGCTCGTTCGTTCCTCATCCTGGAGGAACTTAGCGAGCAGCACGGCGCTAAGGCTCACGCCAACTAGGCGCTCACTGTCGGACATGGGTCTGGCACCAGCAGCTCTGGCGAACATCGGTTCCAACGGCAACAGCGGCTCCAACGATCCTCCCCGCGCCGCCCCTTTCACTGACACCACCTCTGGCGCGGGTGAATCGCGCAACCGCAACAACAAGAAGGGCGCAGGCGAGGGCGCGGTAACGGTGCCAGCGGAGGCGGCCATCGTCCTCAGGCATCCGCGGGCTACAATCCGTGGACAGGCTACGTTCGGGCCTGGCCCGCGCCCTTCTGCACGCTCGGATCTGGCGTTCTGGGCCTTCACCCACCCTTCCAGCCACAACAGGACATGATGGCCTACCAACCTCCTGCTTCGAACGGTGGCGTCACCGGCAACTGGGAGCCTCTCTACCAGGCACTGTCCACCGTCGGCGTGCCCACTCAGCCTCCGAGCGCTGCCGTTTGGTACCTCGACACTGGCGCGACCACTCATATGGCTTTGTCTCCTGGTAACTTTTCCTCTAGTCATCTTAAACCTTCCTCCATGATCACTGTTGGCAACAATGCTCAGCTCCTAGTAACACATCAAACCTTCAGTTCTATTCCCACCTCCACTTCTCCACTGCATTTGCACAATGTTCTTGTTGCTCCATCTTTAATTAAGAACTTAATTTTTAATTAAGAACTTAATTTCTGTTCTGTGTCTTACTCGTGATAATAATGTTTCTATCGAGTTTGACCCTACTGGTTTCTCCACTAAGGATCTTCCAACACAGGCAGAGATGCTCCGATGTGAGAGCTGCGGTGATCTATATCCTCTCCGGCTGTCGGCTCACCTATCTCTCATTGCATCCTCTGCGGTCTCCTTGTGACACCAGCGCCTCGGCCACCCTGGCTACCCTGTTCTTTCTCAAATTCTAGCTAGTTTTGACTTCAGTTGTAATAATAAATCAGTGGCACACTCTCATTCTTCATGTCGCCTAGGCAAACATGTTCGTCTTCCTTTCAGTGACTACATCCAATACATATTTTCCGTTTTAGTTACTGCTTTCAGATGTTTGGACGTCACCTGTTGTCAGCCATTCGGGCTACAAATACTACCTTGCTGTACTAGATGATTACACACACTACCTTTGTGTAGGGAAACACCTCACGCCCTATGTGGGGGGTGGGGGGGGGGGGGTGACATTCATATATATAGCCAATATGGCTGAGTATACAAGGAATACAACCAACGTATACATGGTACTCCATCCGTCCCAAAAAGGATGACGCTATGGGATGTGTGTAGGTCAAATTTTCTCAACTTTGACTAAGTTTGTAAGTTTGTAGAAAATACGTGCAACATTTATATCTCCAAATAAATTTGTTAAAAAACTAGACTTAAAGATCTTTCCGATGATACTAATTATATTTTAATATATAATTGCCGGCATTTTGAAAACGTTGACTCTCGAGAAGCGAGAATGACATCTATTTAGGGACGGAGGGAGTAGGTGCTAATCACATATAACCGGCCTCATATGTCTAATAACGTATACATGGCAAGTGCTAATCATAGATAACTTGTCTGATATGTCTAATACTTTGGAAGTTCCCTCTACGGCACAAGTCCGAGGTGCTGCCCACCCTGCGCACATTCTTAGCCTATGTCCACACCCAATTCCGGCTTCCCATTCTTGCGATTTGGACTGACAATGGGAAGGAGTTTGATTCTACTGCTCTTCGTCTCCTTGCAGATCATGGCATCCAATTTCGTCTTTCTTGTCCCTATACCAAACAGCAGAATGGAAAGACCGAACGAGTGTTACTGAAAGGATCAAGATGCCCAAAGGGGATGGGGGTGAAGTAGGCTTTTCTAAAGTTTCTATGCGGAAATAAAACCTATACTAAAAGCCAATTACCCCCTAGTGCCTACAAGTGCGAAAAAACTAGCTACAGAAGCAACTAAGCAAGAACACAAGTAGATCAACACCCTAGAAGCAATTCTAATCAAGCATGATCATGTATGAAACAAGAACAAAGAAATTAATGCTTGAAAATACTTGCAAGAGAAGAATAAGGGAAGTTGACATGTCGACGTTTTGCCAAGGTATCGAGGAGTCGACACTCCCCCCTAGTCCTTGTTTGAGCACCCGCGTAAGGGTATCGCTAAGGGGCATGAAATCCATTGTTTGCCAAATAAATCACCATCATTATGACCCAACTCAAATTGTTTCTGCAAAACACACGTTAGTCATAATAATCTTACATTGTTGTTAATCACCGAAATTTTTAGGGCCTAGATGCTTTCACTCTTAACGATTGTGTGCGCACAATGCTTCTCCATAGTGCAGCTCCCTGGCTTTCTGGGCTGAGGTGCTCTCCACGGCAACGTATCTCATCAACCGTCGACCGTGCTACGCCGCCGGAACCACTACACCGTTCGCCCTCCTCTTCGGCATCCAACCATCGTATGACGAGCTTCGTGTGTTCGGGTGTCGCTACTTTCCCAACCTTACAACAATCACGCATCACAAGCTCGAACCCCGCCCCACGCTCTGCGTATTCATCGGCTACCCCGCAGATCACCGTGGCTACCGTTGCTACGATGTTGCCACGCGACGCGTGATCACCTCGCGACATGTCGTATTTGATGAATAAGTTTTCCCGTTCCGCGAGGTACAGGCACCTCCGACCCCACGACACGAGACATCGCCCGACGACACCCCACCACCTCGACGTCGCACACACGACACACTCGCCACGCCGGCTTCATCACTTGCCACCGCCCTTTTGCGTCATCCGACGCGAGCTCGGACGACACGATCGGCGCACAACCAACAGCCGATCATGGCATTATCGCCAACGACGACATCGACCCCTGCCACCACTGCTTCAAGCCCGGCTCCATCTACTTCGCCAGAACCGGCGACAACACACCACATGGTGACTTGGGCACAGGCTGGCGTCTTCAAGCCTAACCCGAGGTATGCGCTGCAGGCGGTGTCCACCATAGTGTCACCCATCCCCTCGTCTGTCCGAGCAGCACTGCGCGACCCCAACTGGCGGGCTGCCATGCAGATGGAGTATGATGTGCTGATCGCCAACAACACCTGGACACTCCACGATCGGCCATGAGGCGCCCACATCATCATTGGCAAATGGATGTTCAAGCATAAATTGAATCCTGACGGCTCCCTCGAACGCTA
This sequence comes from Microstegium vimineum, assembly GCA_022036555.1. NCBI lineage: Eukaryota > Viridiplantae > Streptophyta > Magnoliopsida > Poales > Poaceae > Microstegium > Microstegium vimineum. The sequence continues at coordinate 46,354,632 of CM039127.1, read as the reverse complement.
AAAAGCCAGGTGGGTTATCTGCGGTTTCAATCAACGCCCCGACACATTAGCTGGATGTGTCCAACGCCTTGTTGCATGGCAACCTTCAAGAAACTGTCTACTGCAGCCAACCTACCGGCTTTGAGCATCCAGAACGCCCGACGCCGTGTGTCTTCTATCCCGGTCACTCTATGGCCATCGTCAAGCACCACGTCAGTGGTTCCTACGCTTCGTCGCCTACGTCACCAGCCTCGGCTTTGTCCAATCCCGCGCTGACACAAGCCTCTTCGTCCTTCGACATGGCAATGACATCGCGTACCTTCTCTATGTCGACAACATGATCCTGTCTGCGTCGTCCACACGGCTATTGCAGCACATCATCAACAAACTCCAACTCGTGTTCGCTGTCAAGGACATGGGACTGTTGCTGTTCTTTCTCGGCATTGATGTCCAGCGTGATGACAATGGCTTCTTCCTGTCCCAAGCAAAGTATGCTAAGGAGGTACTCGACCATGCCGGTATTAGCAATTGCAAGGCTGCTGGCACACCGGCAGACGTTCAGCAAAAGGCATCCGGCAGCGATGGCACCCTCATCGACGACGCGTCCTGGTACATCATGAGCATGGCAGGAGCACTCTAGTACCTAACGCTCACACAACCCAACATCGCCTATGCCGTGCAATAGGTCTGCCTTCATATGCACGTGCCATGCGACGTCCATCTGACGATGCTTAAGCGCATATGCTTTACGTCAAAGGTACCACTACTCTTGGGCTTTGTCTCCACTGCGCCACGACACTCCAACTCTCGGCCTACACTGAAGTGGACTGGGCAGGGTGCCCGGACTCAAGGCGTTCGACGTCCGGGTTCGCAGTCTTCCTCGGCGACTCACTTCTCTCCTGGAGCTCCAAACGACAGACAATGGTGTCCCGTTCTAGCACGGAGGCTGAGTATCGGCCTATCGGGGCGTCGCAAACGCCGTCGCCGAATGCTCATGGCTGCGGCAACTCCTCGGCGAGCTTCAGTGCAACGTCAACGGCACAACGATTGCCTACTGCGACAACATCTTCTCGGTCTACATGGCACGCAATCCAGTCCACCATCGTTGCACGAAACACATTGAACTCGACATTCATTTCGCCTGAGAGAAGGTGGCCCTCGGTGAGCTCCGTGTCCTGTAGATTCCGAGCGCACGGCAATTCGCAGACATCTTCACGAAGGGCTTGCTGTCAGTGTTATAGGCGGTAGATAACTAGGGATAATTTAGGCCTTAAGCTTTGCCTAGAGCTTGAGAGTATGAGATGAGAAGAGAATTAGGCCTTAAGCTATGCCTAGAGCTTGAGAGTATGAGATGAGAAGAGAATTAGGCCTTAAGCTATGCCTAGAGCTTCAGAAATTAGGAGAGATTGGAGAACTGTTTCTTCATTCTTGATTGCTTAATTCAACTGAGTAGGGGGTTACATATATAGGAGCTCAGTTCCATGTTGCTGGCGCCCAGCTCCTAGTTACTGGCGCCAGCTAATAGCTTCAGCCCACTAATGCTCCCTTAATCTCCTCCTCTTCCTCTTAATTGCCTTCATAACTTAAGCCTCTTCAGCCCCCAGCCTCCTCGGGCTGTGCCAGGCCATACGCTGCCTTGGGAGCTCCCCTGGCTGCATGCCGCCATGCACATGACAATCGGCGCTCTTCAATGACTTCAGAAACAGTCTCTATGTGTGTGTTGGCACACCTACGACAGCGACAGAGAGGGTGTGTGTGTGTGTGGGGGGGGGGGGGGGGGTGTTAGTGATCTAGTCCCTGTTGCATGTAATCATTCCGAGAGACCTGCTGCTCTCTGCTCACTGCGCGCGTCACGCTCGGACACCCATGCGTTGTACTCGCTCGCCATGCCGAGCTCATAGGATCACCACTCGAGCCAAACGGTGTAATCCTGTACGTGTATAAGTACATACACAAGTGATGAATACAGTTTACGGTTGATCACTTCCTCTTTTTCAATTTATTTTGTGTCATGTACTTGTTATTTACTTCGTCAGTGGTTAATTTTTTTTATAGAAAGGTAATACACCTAATACACTATAGTATTGCAACTTCACTAATAAGAGAAGAGACAACATCGGTAAACACTGAATAAATAAAGACCAATGATTTGGTTGCAGTGCTGATGCAATTGTTTCTCCACATGAATACCTCTACCCTGAAAACACTGTTGGGCTATGATTTTAACTCTCCTTTTGTTTGAGTATATCCTGTATTTTCTTTCCTTTCATGTTATATATGTATTCAGAATCAATTTAGCTACTACCCTGTGCTCTCTTGGAATTGCTGTTTTTTCTTCCTAATATAGTTCTCCAAAATCTTAATGAATAGCTATGTCTGAGAATCAGAGATTATCCTTCTGATAATTCTTGTCATGCAGTACAGAGTTCCCATGATATTCATGAATTCTCTCGGCATTGGTTACTTGTTATATATTCTTGAGTATATATCCTTTTGATATTCTTGTCACACAGTACACAGTTTCCATGCTTTTAATTTTTTCTCTTGTCATTGGTTACTTGTTATATATTCTTGAGCTATATGAATTATACATGTTAGCAGCATTTGGTTTCAAAATATAATTTTGAAGCATGCATCACCTTTGCGAGCAGGTTGTTTACGCTTTCTCAGTCTCAATATGGCTTTGAGGGGGGTTTCCTGCTGGGTGTTTGCCATAATATGCTAATTTCCCCCCTTTTCAGAAGGTGAATTGATGAATCCGTTTCTGTTCTTTTTCACCTACTGCAGGGTCTTTTGCTGGTCTAGGTTTTCTTGCGTGGTACTTGGCTGGAAAACTTAAAGCTTTTGATCGCAAAGGTCACATTGCGAAACTGTGCTTAGTTTTTCTGCCTCTACTTGTCGCGTCACTTGTGGCAGTTTCTCGAGTTGATGATTACTGGCATCACTGGCAAGATGTCTTTGCAGGCGGCATTTTAGGTTTGCTACTATTTGATGCCCTTTTGTATTTAACATTTAGAACACCCTTTACAACCAGAAGTCATACATGGATTGTCATTCTCTTATTTCTTCTTTTCAGGTCTTACAGTTGCTTCATTCTGTTACCTGCAGTTCTTCCCGTATCCCTTTGACAATGATGGTACCTTTTTTGCCCTTTCTCTTTAATAGATGCTGATGAGATATTGAACTCATACATTTTACGACATGTTCCTGTCCCTATTCATTTGCAGCTCTATGGCCACACGCATACTTTGAACAGCTAGCTGAGACGCACAGCAATGGTAATGCAAACTCAATCAACATAAGACCTACAGAGTTTGAAGATGAACAAGAAGACCATGGTGGCATTGCCCTGAGGGACACCAGCCCTATCTTGGAGTCAATGGAGTCTGGCCGGAGACCATGAAGAAGCATGCCACTGAGTTTGTCCAGGGTACTAATTCTTCAATTCCTTCAAATTCTGGAAGCACGATGGGTTGTGTGGTTTCATCATGTAGCCGTCCAATGTAAAGAGTAGGAGGTATATCTACTGCCTTCTGATGATCTGATGATCCACGGTTTTTCTCGCAACTGCCCAGCAGGCCCTTAATACCATGACATAACATCTGTTGTGCTTAGCTGTAAATGACAGTGAATGTTTATGTTTCCAGTGACAATGTGAATAGCTGGTCTTGCACTACTGTGGTATGGAAAGTTTGTTTCAATGTTCCCCTTTGGCTGTAATGAAATTGTCTGACAACCATTGCAAACTGTCTTTAGAATTCAGTACTCTGCAATTCTGACAAAATTTTCACTTTCTCGGAATCAGTCATGTCCTCAATTTTAAGGATTCGTTAAGACCAAATTTATAGTTTATGTGCTGATCCACGAGTAATACATCTGCTGTGTTGGACCATGAATAATTGGGTAGTACTGTGACAGGTGTCTGGTACTGGGTGGTTTGGTCTGTCCGCAAGGGGCTTAGGCCCTTGGGATTTTCATTAATCACGTAATGACACTGTGTGTAATGATGAATAAAGCTTGAACTTTTTCCCTTTTTACTGTAAACATTGGGTTTGATCATGTCACTCGTCGAAGAAAAACCCTGACAGTACATATAGTGCTGGCTTTTGTTTTCCCTTCATTTCATTGTGTTCTGCCTATTTTTTGTGGGTGTATTTTTTGAGTGATGTAAAACTGCGATTTTTGGTTGCTACTCATCAGCATGTATCGTTTTTATTTAAACTGAAAAAATGAAAAGTTTCTGTTGTTGGCATGCAAGCTATTGCGTTTAGGGATTCAATAATTTAAATTTGAACTGAACCACAACATAATCTCGATTTTTTATAGCCTCGAGGGCCTAGAGATTCTGCAGTGCCAATGCCAACAACAGTCACGTTTATTATGTTGGTATTCTAATCCAAGAACTTCGCCATGTCACGAAATTGAATGGGTAATTGTAATGTTGCAAACAGGGCTAAAAAAAAGTTATTGCAAGTTGCAACACATGAATGCATGAACCATGTGAGACCTAATGCAATGTACAAAGCCTTCTGAGATTTCACAGCAAAAGAAGAATCCACCAAAAGTGATACCATATTACCATCAATATCCTCTCATCTAATGTGAATAAGCATATACTACTACATAGATCTAGACAGCGATTTTGCTTTCAAAAGTACATACATGCCGAGCTGCAGTTAAGCTAGCTAGCTTTGTCCCCAAAATGTTCATACTGGTGCCTATCCTGAACTAAATGGACCAGCTGAAGTGATCCACCACTAGGCTAAGCGTTGCTAACCACACAAGGGAGGCCTAATTGTGCGATGGATTGAACCTGCTCTTGGGCAAATTCTTCAAGCTCTCGAACACCGTCGCTGTGCCTTGAAGAACTGACTGAACCCGCTCACAGGCGTCGAGCAAGAGTTGGCATCACGGCATTGCGTCGACAGAAGCCTTCTGCTCCTCACAGTAGACGGTTGCGATTGCAACCGCGGTGATGGCGATGATGAAGAAGAGCCACATAGGACAAAGAAGAGAAGGATCAGCAGAGCTGAGAGGGTGGCTACAGCAAGTGCCTTGGCAGTGGGAGGAGACTTCATAATGGTGGTGCTGCTGTGTGAGAAGCTGAAAGAGAATGGAGCCATTGTGTGCTGTGTACATTACTTATACTAGCTTCTGATCTGAGGCATCTTCTCCATCAGGCAGCATTGATATTCTCATGTGAATGTCATATGTGTGTGATTGTGTGCGCAGCGCCTTGACCATCAAGACAAGTACTACCATGCCAGTTATTAAAAACAAAGATGCAGCTAGCTCCTGGGTATGATTGGGATCATCGTGTATAATTACAGCTTTATTTGTCTCCTGATGGTTTTGTCAAAAGCTAAACGAGTTAACTAGCTTTAGTTCCTAGTCTGCAGGCAAGTGGGATAGATCAAAAGTGCACCAAGGACAACTAGAGGGTTGTTGTAAAGGCTAATGAGACAGTTAAGAGGAGTAGATTAGCTAGCAAGGGATAGGAGAGAAGGATGCATGGGCTGGTCATGCTTCCACATGAGAGCTACTACTCTTAGCGAACAGCACGGCAAGTGTTCCATATGGATCGTGGATGCATGCATGTCTACCTACCGCCAGCCAAACCGGCCGGGGAGCGTCGCACGCCACGCCGCGCCGTGCCGTGCACGTGACGGCGAGGAGCAAGAACATGTGTTCACTCACACTCAATCAGGCTCAACTGGAATACTTTGTTTGGGCTACGATCTTGTCGAATTATGTTAAAACTTTGGCTTATCAATGTCAAAACAGGATGGGGTTTCTGAATTATGTTAAAATTTTGGCGTTTCTATTCAACATTGACATTGTTTGGTGGAGTCGTTTCTTCATCCCCCTAATAAACATTTCTTCTATCTGTAGTAGAAAATCTTGTGCTTGTTATTTGGTTCTCAATTTTGGATCAGCTATTCTTTGAAATCTTGACATGGACCTCCTATGCACATCAATGCTACCCCCAGATCGCGATTCGTGAAAGCTGCTAATAATTCCGCAAGGACAAGGGAGCAGATGTGGCTGACTGGCCATAAGATTCCCCATTTGACCATCATATGTAGATGTACTCCTTTCTAGTGTAGCCACACACTACACGAAAACATGGATGCATGTGGCTCGGGCGTCATACATGTGTGAGTGGAAGCTGCAGGACAACTGCAGCCACTGCTCACATGACCTCCAGAGAGTATCACGCCTTCTGCATGTGGGTTTTTATTGTTCTCAAACTCACAGTGTCCCGTCTGCATCAGTAGATGCACTGCCGCTAGCTTTAGCTTACTGTAATGCTTTTCCAGTGACCATCGTCCTGACGGACTTCATGTAAACCTGCTGCAGATTCACCAGGATGTTCTGCTTCTTGAGTTAGGAGCCAGAATCATGGGTTCTAGATGCAACACGGCAAACATTCACTCAATTGCAAATATTTTTCATCTGCTCTTTGCCAGTAATCTGGCCTACAGAAGAAGGATCTACTATTGGCAGTGCTCAGTGTTACCTAGATCCAGATCCTGGATTGGAATAAATTAATACTCGAGGCTTCCGTGATCCTGAGATCTGTTGCAGCAATTCTCTATTCTTCACAATTCACAGCTTTGTCGACCCTTCGCTGAAACGTTTCACGCTGCATGTGGATGCAGGAGAGGAGTGAACCGCAAGTCCATAACACATGCCAAAAGTACAGAATTGTGTATGCTAAACCAGTGAAGAACTTTTACAATGTCTATATATATACAAATACTCCTCTGTCAAGAAACAATGTCTGAACTGTATGTCTGTATATATACAAATACTCTGCTGCTGCCTTCCCAAGAAGTTAACTATGTATATTCTAAAAAAAGAAAAAGAAAAGTAAACTATGTAGCATTGGCACTGCGTTTCTCATGTGGGCAAATGTTAGCCAATGACATTAGAAAGAAGGATTTGTCGAATCAACCACTATTCAACTTCATGAAAAGAAAACGTAGCTAAATAGCTTTCAACTATATGGAAAGCGTTCAGAATCAAATCCATTTACATCTATATTACAACAGCTTTTTCTTTGTACATGTCCATGGAGTGTTTGAAGGTGCCAGGTCTCAGTCAAGAATCAACAACCAATACATATCAAATCTCAAAGGCACAACAAAAACACGGGTAAAATCTGACACTATTAACATCATATATGCAAAATCACTGGATCAAAGGAGGAAAAGGGGAATAAGTTTAGTATTGTATTAGACAAAATTCCCAAAGTTTGTTTCTAAGTAGTCTCTGAGATAAGACGAACTTCATATAGATCATCACCATCTTTTCCTGCATCAATACAATAATATTGCAACCATGGGTGAGACAGATTATATAGCCTTCATAGTATTTTGGAGAAATACAAAAATTAATTAAACCTACCAATTTCTGCCTTAATCCCAGGACCAAAAAAGGAGGTGAATTTAGCCTACAAAAAAATATGTGCAAGACATCAATACTCAACTAGTCTTACATACTTAATTCTGCCATTATGGATTTTGTAAAAAGACAAGATGTGTTTCATCCTGTAACAGCTTAGCTATTCAAGATAGTACACTCCAACAGACAATATAAGCAGCATCCCTACATGGATGAAGCATCTTCAGTGATTGTGGTGCTAATTTTTGAGAGAAATTTTTAAGAGCTTCATTTGTCAGCAGGAATAATATTTAGAGCAGTTGTATTGTTTGTGCAACAAGATTTGTTCAACATCCTATAATTTTGGCTAAAGTGGTAGCCATTGTCCAAAGCTGTGGAAATAACTCCTTAGTTGAAAGGAAGTAAGCTAGGCTTATTCGGTGGAAGGTGTGGGTGTACAAACCAACCACCCATGTTCTAGTCCTCTTCAAATTGATTTGGGGTGCCTCATTCTTATTTTCTTATTATTTATAATGCCTAGTCCCTCCTAGGTTGGTTGTTTTTATTGAAAACATATTTTTAAAACAGTTGATTGTTCACTGTTCAGGAAATCTCATCTGTTTCAGACTCAAACTGATTCTAATATTTCTATATTTATATAACTATAACCAACGAAGGGCGGCCCTGGTGCAAGCGGTAGAGCTTTACCGCCTGTGACCAAGAGGTCCAGGGTTCGAGCCCCAGCCTCTGCACATTTGTGCGGGAAAGGCTGCGGGCTATTTCCCTTCCCCAGACCCCGCAGTGCGGGAGCCTACGGCACTGGGTACGCCCCTTTATATAACTATAACCAACATAATACTAGCATTGTTTCATGCTTCAGACTACATAGGTAACTAAAGGAGGTGTCTTCACCTGTCTCTTCTCAAAATCAGATAGCTCCAATGCTTTGGCTTTAAATACGAGTACTAAACTGTATTTCCCATCCTCAGTTACCTACATTCAAATATTACAGTGAATCTTGTGAGAGAGAAACACGCCAAGGAAATTGAGCTGGCCATTTAGTAAGTCATGTAGATAATTTGTAGACTGAAAGAACAGAAGATGTCCATCATAACTTAATTTTATCATTAATTTTGCTTGAAATGACAGCATAAATTGATTCTGTAATATTCTATAGTGACAAATGTCAAATCCACAATGGCTGCGAAAGGGTCTCTAGCTGAGTTGGTTAGGTGGCTTTAGTAGCAGTCTTCAGTCTTCAGGTGCTCAATCGCTCATTTGACTTTGAAATAGAGTCTCTTTATCAATATACTGTTTCTTTTACACATTCAATTCATAACATCCCTTTTCAACCCATAATCAAGAATAATTAGGATTTCTAAAAAAGATAAAGCATAGGAAAACCTATCATTTATACCCATTAGGCTCTAATATATTTTAAACATCTAATTAGATAGGAGAATCCTTCCAATTAACCAATTAAGAAGTTAAGCCCGTTGAGAAAATCAGAATTTTCTCCCTGTGGGAGCAACTTTTTAGACGGGGGTTAAAAAATCCCCTCTTCTACCCCATACAAAGCACAGGTCTAAGGTCCGGTCTCGTTCGTGGTCGTTCTCACATAGGCTAGGGTGAGGCTGTGTATGGGTGGGCTAGGGGATTGGGGGGTTTTCTCAACCTGCGTGAGAAGATATTCTTCTTAATGTAGTGCCCCGGGGCTGTCTTACCTCCCATAGGTCGATGTTTTTTAATCCACCATGACTCACACCACACAAATTGTGTGGATTGTCTGAAGTCTTCTTGTACCACATACTCCCTCCGTCCCATTGAAAGTGTCGTTTGAAAAGCGTGTCTGTGAAGGAAACACGGTTTTCTAGTGACACTTTCAATGGGACCGAGGAGTAGTTAATTTCCCTACACTACTATGAATTTGACTCAACTCTTAAAAGTCAGCACATTATCCAAAACCCAAAATGAAATGTAGTTCCAATTTGTAATATATGAAGATTACTACTTCCAAGAATAAAACGAACAGACAGTGAACTTACTTCTTCTTGAATCTTTTGTAGTATAGGTGCATTACGTCTAGGAATGCCACCACCCTACCATTTACAGAAGAAAGAAGCCATAAGATAACAACAAAATTCTTACACAAAAAAGAGACATTTTGTAAGACATCAGTGGCCATTTGCGTAGCTTGAAAATGGTCTGTGTGAATAAAGAAAAACAATGTTACTCATGAAATGGACAGAATGAAGAATTACCAAACCATATTGAAAGATTCTCTGTAGTGCTTCATCCAGGTGTTGCTCATCACCATATCTAAAACGTGTAACATCACTCCTGACCTAGAAATAAGCAATTATGTCAGACTAAACAAATGGCACTGTAGAAATTTGCCGTTGTTTTTGAATGCATGCTTGATCTCTCTATGCTATATTGTCAGTTCAAATCACAACATCAATTTTTTTTCCTTGAAATGCGTGAAAATATTAATAACCAAAAAGGCCAAGTTTAGACATGAGAACAAGAGCTTAAATGATAATGCACTACTAGCTATAAAACAATTTTGATAATTACTGATTAGAATGATTTAGCATTTACAAAAATTTCACCAATGATCTAAGCTACCAAAGTGTGCTGCAAAAGAATCAAATATATTATCAAGCTTTGGTTGTATTTGTAAGATGTAATCTGCTGCTGATCTCACTCCTCTGCAGCAGAGTTGGCACTCGGTCAACTCTGCTGTCCAAGGTACATAGTTGGCAATAGGCCATCTCCTTGTACTACTTAGAGTACAATAGTTAGTAGAAGTACATCAGCTGTAGTGGGCTGGTACTAGGACTAGAAATGGCTGATCTAAGCCTTGTACCTTAGGAGTAAGGAGTAGGAAGTATTGTACCATAGTTGGTACATGTAGTGTGTATATATTCATATGCAATGCAATGAGAAAAGGCAGCTCTTGCCGCCATTCCTGTATTCAGTTTTCAGACAGCGCTGAAAACTTGAGTGTGAGTAGGTTGAGCTCAAGCTCATCTTCTACCTTGAGTCAGGGGAGAGGAAGAGGGAAAGAGAGCAGGTCCTGCTCACCTTGGCACTGGGATTTAGTGCTAACAGTATTCACTATCTGGGTTGAGGTTGGACGTTAGTTTAAATTATACTGTGATGCCAAAATTTATTGAATTTCTTATACCTATATATTGCATCATGATTTAACTAAATAAGTGATAGTCAATATCACTTTGGCATGAAACAAAAACTTATCAAGGAGTTATTTGTTTGCCTTAGTTAGATTCTCCATGTAGACTGCTGGAAATTAACTAAGAATCTTAGTATTAACACTTCTCTTTTTTGATCATCAAGAATGAAACGTCTGACATCATGGTGTATTATCTAGGTGGTGTTGAAACAGTGTCAGTTTCTTTTCCCATCAATGCACTATGCAGAATATCTCATCTGCATACAAATTTCAAGTTCATCTCATTTTGAAGTTCCACCTTCAGGAAATTGTTGGTAATATAGCCAAATTTTACTTACGACAACAATATAACAGAATATAAACAGTTCGCCGCATCATACTAAGTAGTTATGTTTGATTTGTATAAAATAAATATTACCTGCTTCAGAATAGGGGTAGCACACTTTTCTCTTAGAGCAAAGGCATCAGCATAGGTTATGCAGGGCACTGGTTTCAGTTCTGCATACTGCATTTAGAAAATTCAGAATGAACACATACAGCAGCAAAGAAATCGAGCAGCTTCAACCTAATAAATTACTAAATCACTATCATCCCATTGAGATTCTAGGTGCAAGCTGCATCCCAAAACATAATATCAAGCACGAAACATCAAGCCACATAATTTAGAGAAGACGAATGACAGTCATAGGCACCCGTAGAGTTTAAGAGGATCGTCCCTATAATGTCATCCAGTCATGTCTTGTATGTAGGGAGAATTCTTGCCTTTAAGGCCATGCCGATGATTGTGAGAGGAAACCCGTAGGTTAGCAGCAAAGCTGACCACTCCGAACCAGGAAGCAGGTTGAAATACGACCCAAATCCGTACCTGAGATGCAAGAACACATGACCCCCACGACAGAGCATTCTGAATCTCTTACACTGACAAGACTGGAAAAATTCAGAACTCACGACAGGAGCGAGAGCCCAACCCCCAGCCCAATCACACCGAAGGACACCTGAAAATGATGGCAGAATCAGCATTTGATTGTTCGGGCCTTCGGGGTGACAATCGCCAAAGCGCTGCAACCATGTCCCAACTCCCAAGAAGCAAGAAATAGCCGAGGCAGCCCACCTTGGCGAGGGAGAACTCGTCGTCCGGGACGACGGCCTTGCCGGCCACAGAGGCGGGCGGAGAGGACGACTCCGCCGCGCGGACCGGCGCGACGGCGAGACCTGGCCGCCGGGTCGGATGGGATAGGGACACATGGCTTGTCCGGCGGTGAGGGGAGGCTGGCGCCGGAAGCACGGCGAGCGCTCGGACCGCGTGCGCCACGCACTGCAGAGACATCTCTCCCTCGCTGTCTTTCTCCGCCGCGCGTCAATAGCAGATTAGCAGTAGCGAGCGAGCGATTTTTGAGAGTTCGCGCTGCAAATAAATGTTTCACCCCTCTAGTCGTAGGCAGCTTTTGGATGGGGACGAACTGGAGGAGATGGCCGTGGCCCGTGGCTGGGGTTTTGGCGCGTGGACGGAAGAACGAGTGGATCACCCATAACATACAACACAGCCCCCCCCCCCCCCCCCCACCACACACACACACACACACATCTCTCTCTCAATAGAGTCAATTCAATTAGCCGATGTATCAGTCACCCCCATCGAGTATTTTCACGAGAGATCAAATGATAAAATCACATTGGTAACAAATAATAAATTAATAGTTAAACAACAAATAGACAAATAGATTCGTCAATCTAACTTAAAACGATTTTTGCTAAGGGCATGTTTGGAACGTGAAAATTTCAGGGCATGTTTGAAACGTAAAAATTTCACAAGAATTAGTTCATTTTCACATGAAAAAGTACAGAAACAGGAAATAATCCCACGTTCCAAACAAACCCTAAAAAAATATATTGAACACAATGAGAGCTATCTGTTTTACCGTTTTGTTATATCTAACGGTTTAAAAATGAAAGAAATCAGATGAATCAGAAAATACGTAGATCCGACACTAGTTTCTAGTTAAATTTGAAGGGTATAACAATATTTTGATGTCTCAAGAGCTACTTATCTTAATTAAAAAAGAGCCGATGCTTGCCGCAGCCGGACACGTCGGGCTGCCTGACACTTGTTGTCCACATGATGTTTTAGCATAGTCATAATTTGGTGATGTACGTATTTTATGATTTTTTTAAAGATTTTTAGTGTCCTATAAATATATGAAAAAAATTAACTATGATTAACTTTGTCTATTTATGAAGAGGGGTAAGATGATCATTTTAGTACAAAATAATATTTTAACTATATAGTTCTCAAAATGTAGAACATAGAAAATTTTATAGTATAATTTTTGGACACTTATATGATTTTATATCTATTTTGTTAAAAATATTTTATTGGACACTATGTCCCCAGCAAATTTGCCAAAAACCACCTCCAGCAAATCGCTCCATTTCCAATGTCCAATTATAATGGGTGATCACTTTAAGTGTCTAAGAGCCAATTTTCTCAAAATATTATTGTCAATTAGCGTTGGGTTCTTGGTAATCCCCTTCAACCTTCCTTTCCTTTTTCTAGGGTTCTCCCTGCTTTTGTCCCGAGTTGTTTTGATTTCTGGACTCAACTAATTTGTGTTTGGCCCCTAGATGTATGTGACATGGCAAGTTTTCTATGTTCTTCGGCGCCCTCGCTGGTATTTGTTGCCTCGGTAATTGCTGCAGTTGTAACTGCTATTGAGGCCACCATTGTAATTTTTGTAGTTATTGTTATTGTAGTTACCAACATAACAACCTCCATTGTTATCATTGTTGTTACCGTTGTATCTCCTTTTATTGTATGTGGTTGCCACTAGGTTGCCTTGCCTAGGCCTTTTGTCTTGCTATCTATAATCGGGTCTCCTATTGTCCGAGTTGTCCCTAGAGAATCTATGTCGGGTTCTTTCTTCTAATGAAATACCCTTTTAAACAACCCTTTTGAAGTCCTTGTTTGTTCTCAGGTTCTCACTGAAATAGTTCTTGAATTGCCAGTTTGGCAGGATTCCCTCCGCAAAGGTTTCTATCACTTCCCTGTTAGTGATATCGTGGATCTAGGCTCTAAATTCCCCAAATCTCCTATAATAGAGTTTCTCCCCTTCTTTGCTTTATGTTTTTCAACTCGGCTGCTATCATTAGGTGAGTTATTATGCCTACGAAGTTGTTGTAGAATGCTTCTTGTAAATCTTTCCAGTATCTGACTGATCTTGGCCTCAACTTGTCAAACCATTGCAATGGCATTACCTCGAGTGCCATTGGAAAATATAAGGCTTTTATGTCATCGTCTTCACCTACTAGCTCCACGGATTGAGAATAGACTCTTAACCATTGTCTAGGTTCAACTTTGCCATCATATTTGGAGTGATTTGTCGGCTTAAACTTGTGTGGTAGCTTTAATGTTTGTAGCCTATCAGTGAAACAAGGGAATCTGTCATATGATTCCACCTTGTCGAAGTCTAGTGATCTGGCTCTTCTATAATAGGATCTATCTTCTTTGAACCCAGAATCTCCATAATCTTCTCTGTTAAACCTTCTAGACGCCTTTGGGTAGCGTTGACCCTAATCATGCCTACTCCTTCATGATTGTTTTGAGTATTGTTCTTGTCTCCCGTTAATGTTACCACTTTCTTCCTTCCCTAGTCTTTGAAAGATTAGTTTCTTAGGCGGCTGTGCTTCTTTTGGCTCCTACGAGATTCGTTTGCCGGGTTGTTTCTCTAGCTCCCCGACTTCTTTTTTCTAATCTTCTTTCATCTTCTCTTTATTTGTGAGGGTGTGCAACTCCTTCATTAGCTCTTCAATTCTCTATCTCTCTTGGTATTGCTTGCAGCTTCTTTCTCCGCCTTCTTTTTGTTGTACTAGGTTAACTCTGCTTTGTATTTACTCCAAATTTGTTTTCTTTGCCTGGCTCAGTTCCTCCTTCCAGCCTTTGACTCGTTCTTTCTTACTCTTGCACCTTCTACTCTCCATTCTCGTTGCTGACGCTCTTTTCGTCTGGCGAGACGTCACCCTCTGATTTGCCCGAGGATTTTATGTCTGGAATCTATGGTGGTTCCAACCGTTTCTCTAGTAGTTATGCCATGTACACGATGCATCCCTGCTGAGTTCTTCTCTTACGCTACTTTTCCCTTTGTTCAACTGATTTGTTTGTTGCTTCTGAGCTGAACCCGAGTTCTTTTCCCTCTTAATAGGGTAGTTCTTCAGAGTACGAGCTAGACTGAGCTCTTCTTGAGGTGAAAGAATTCGGCCAATGCACTAAACAGTCTTGTGGGGTGCTTGTCATAATCATCCCTTCTTGTGCTCCTCCTAGGAGTATTTTTCTTGTTGAGTTCATTCTTTCTCGGGTGAAGTGTTGATAGATTGATGCTGTGTTACGTAGCCCATACGTTCCCGAGTTCCTCAAAGTGTCCGGACTGCACCCCATCATGGTTGTTGTTCCGTTTCCAAGTCTAATTAGGCTCGGCTCTTGTGTCTTGAAAATCATATCCATGTCGAGATCGCATCGTGTCTCCTTCTCTGAGTCAGTTTCATACCTTCCTTCTTCTCCCTTTCGAGTCGGACTCGAGGTCGAGAGTTTCATCATCTTTTCGGCAAGTTGTTGTTCGATGGGTTTGATTTTGTTGTCGAGTTCTTCTCGTAGACGGGTGAATCACGCAAATTAAAGGGGCATCAGATGCTCCCTCACAATCTAGCCTATAGGCCTGCTGAATCACACAAATTCAAGGGGCATCGGATGCTCCAATGCATAGCACCAGACGCTCTGGTGCCTAGCCAACGCCTAGTTACTGTTTCAAATTATGAGGCACCGAATGCACCGGTGTAGCTCTGTCCTCTCGGGTTCCTCTTTGGAATCACATCGGACTCACCCTAAAGTCCGATGCCTTGCCACCAGACGCGTCTGATGGCTTCAGACCCTCTCTAGAACCTCTCAACATGGACATCGGACTTATTGACCGGACTCACTCACCTTTTGAGCACTGAGTCCAGTGCCAGTGTCCAGTCGACTTCAGCTCAGCAGAGTGCACCGGACGCACCGGTGCCTGCTTTGAGGTGAGTCTGGTGCCTAACCCTAGGCACCAAGACTGCACCGGACGCATCCGATGCCACTTAAGCACCTCTCTCAACTCCAAATCACATTGCGATGAATATGGAAGATGTTCTAGGCTATCTTAGGGTCAACCTAGGCTCACTTAGGGCTATGTATGTCAAGTGTGCACCACACCTATACCATGAAGCTCTCCTAAGTCAAGCTACTCATTCTAACTCCCCTTAATAGTACGATCAAAGGTAAAACAAAGACCTAATCTATACTAAGTGCCCTTCATCTCCTAATGGCACTTAGACCTAGTCAATCTATGGTCTTCATCTCCATCCTTTGAAATCCGAAATGATATCCATCTTGGGGGCATTAGATAACCAAAGGTTGCCCATTCACAATTGTCATCATGTCCTAACACTCTAATTGCCTATGCAAAACTCATGTTAGCCATAATAACTTCGTATTGCAGTTAATCACTGAAACCATGGGGCCTAGATGCTTTCATATTCATTTCTACTTCCCTGACTGTTTTTCTTCTTTTCTTTCATGTGTTTACCAACCGATGTTCAAAGGGTTTCTGCGTCGTGACAAGTTGCAAGGCTAGCTCACCTATGTATGGATTGGTAGTGGATTTTAATAACCAGTAAAACATTGTCTACCCATATGTAGAAGACTAATGGATTGATTATTAGAGTATGAAAAATGATTTAACAAATCATGTGACAATATTGTCAATGATGCTTTGTTTGTGTTTAGTTAGCTCTCATAGATAGAATGTAATCTGAAATCTTTTATTGTTTTTAGCTGATAATTAGTATGTTGACATCAAGATTGTTCTTGTAGGCTTATATAATCCTTCTTTATTAAAGTTGAATGTATATCACAATATATCTTTGCTTTTTTACAATATTGTTGAGGCATGTATACATCATTTAGATGTTTTGCTTGTCATGATAACCGGAATATGGTATGACAAGTCTAATATTTGCATGATTCTTTTTAGTTTTTAAGTCATTCATGTAGAGAAGTTTGAATGCAAGTTTATTATTCCCGTTGCAAAGCACGGGCACTCACCTAGTCCAATATCAAAGAGATGTATTTGTTCTTTTGCTTGCTGCCCTTAAAGCCTTACAGTCGGGCTGCTACTTGTTAGCATGCATATTCTCATTGTTTCATCACTCTGTTGGTCATGGCCTTCAAACACAATGTGTATAATATTTCTACACATGTCCACAAAATATGGGTTGACTATAGGACCTGAAACAATAAAGATTTCACTGTCTCCATGCACGCTGCTCATTCTGCATTTTCAGCATGACAGCTCCATCTTGTAATTATGATCCCTCAGCCAACCACTCATAAAAATGATATGACCTTTGCCCAAAACATACCTCATATCATTCTTAAAAACCCAGCAAGTTGGATTGTGGTTTAGTGCTGCTATGGCCCTGCTACAAATAATTATAAACCCTGCTGTCCTCCGAAGTCCATGTCCTAGATACATCAAGTGTTCCACTGTGTGTTTCCTGCTGAATCATTGTCTGGATTGCTGAAGCCATCTGATGCGATTGTGCGTTCAGTAGTTGCACATATTCCCACCAAGTTCAAAGTCCAAAAGTTGAGTTTGGCCCTTCCTTTTGATAGTTACAACCATTGTTTTCTGCTATTTGGCATTTTTAGTGTGTTCACTAGCCAATGTAATCCAGTTCTCCATTGATCTAGTGTCCATCTCAGTGCACCATTTTCTCATGGTGTGTTCTCACACATCTATTGCACATATCCAAAAGATCACCATCATTTTCTCAAGGAATAGCCAAAGCGTGTGCCATATGTTCAATGCCCACACTAACCTTGTATATTCACTCACATCATACTCGACAACTTCTAGCCATCCCAACCTCCGCCACCACCTTTTCCTTTCTTTGTTCTACAAGTTGTTATAAATCTTGGCAATACTGTACCCATCTCATTCTCCACATATATCATCCTCTCACAAACCACACTATATGTTCAAAACCAAATATCTAGTTGACTTATTCAGTTGTAATCAATTTGTTTCTATTCTTCAAAACTTCACCATGTTCACCTAACCTATTCCTTTTTCCCTCTATATCATCAAGTTCTCATATATGTAAAACCATAGCTCCATTTAGTTGTTTTGCACTCAACGACCGTAGTTATCAGCCCTACGTGTTTAAAACCTTTATAATATGCTTTTGAAATGATTGGCGTAATGTTTGTAGGTTTATCTATGATGCTTGTGTTGGTTGCTGTTATTGTTATAAGTGGATCTATGTAGGGATGATCTATAAGGAAAAATTGGTGTGCTTGGCAAGCTTTTGGAAGGCAAGTGTAACATGAGTTCCCTTGGTACCCAATAATTATTTAATCACATTTTCATATGCATGTGTCTAATATGATGAACCCCTAAGGACTCTACCTAGAACCTTTGTAATCTTGTATTCCTTGTTACCTTTGGGTTATTCATATGGGCTGTTTTGCTTAGCCTACAATCATCAATCTATTATAATGTTAATCTTGATTAGTGGATTATGAACTCCATGATAAAATGATGCTTTTAGCAACATGGATATCGAGGGGCTAGAGCATTGGACCTTTTTGGTTGTTCTATTCTGCCCTTCGTAAGGACTAAATCTTAAAGTGGCAACCTAGGACTTACAGTACAACCACTAGAATTACATGGCTCTGCTAATCAAGTAACTAGTATGTCTCTAGCTTGTTAGTGGTTACCAAAAGGCACAAGAGGGGGGGGTGCCTCATGGTGTATAGCTGTTTTCCTATCTTGGTGTGTACAGTTTTGCGACCACAGGTGCCTCGTGGAGGACATCTATGCACACTTATCGTTGAAACCACACGTCTACTAACTAGTTAGGGTGTCTAGTGAAAGGTTATGTAGTGATCCCTGCCGACTCCCCTTCAAAGTGAGTCAAGAGTGAAGAATCATGGCCCTGGTTGGTTTCGGTGATTAACGACAATTAGAGATTATTATGGCTAACGTGTGTTTTGCAGAGGCTATGCGTAGCCTAGCCATGGTGATCAAGGAAAATGGGCTCTAAAGGTCATCACTTAGCCCCCAAGATGGATATCGTTTCGGTTGTTAAGGAGACATGATGATGACCCTAGAATGATAGGCTAAGTGCCATAAGGAGATGAAGGGTACTTAGAATTAGATAGGGCTTCTCTTTTTACCTTTGACCGTACTATTAAGAGGGGTTGAGACTAGTAGCTTGACTTAGGAAAGCTTCATGTTTAGGTGTGGTGCACACTTGATTTCCTTAGCTCTAAGCAAGCCTATGGTGACCGTAAGATATCCTAGAACAACTTCCATATTCATCGCGACGAAAAACGGAGTTGTCAAAATCTTTTTCTGGGCGACGGACGCTCCTGGCAGGGGCGCCGGACGCTGTCCAACGCGTCGGACAAAGGCGCCGGACGCTGGGTGGTTGAGTCCACAGCGTCCGTCGGCCTTCCAGAGAGGTTGTTTTCTGGCTAAGTTTTTCAGGGTGCGTCGGACGCTGTCCGTCGGCCAGGCGTCGGACGCTGCTAAGAGCATCCGTCGGCCTTCCAGAGAGGGTGTTTTCAAACCCTAGCCAGTTTTCAGCGTCGGACGCTGTGGCTGAGCGTCCGTCGCCCAGTGACGGAGCGTCCGTCGCTGGGAACAGTGTGTCAGAACTAGCCGTTAGACAGAGGCGTCGGACCGTCCGTCGCCTAGGCGTCGGAGCGTCCGTCGCCTCAATTATGAACAGAAACTAGCCGTTGGGCATGCGACGGACCGTCCGTCGCCTAGTCGACGGAGCGTCCGTCGCCAACTTAAAATGCCAGCCCGAGGCAGTTTTCAGAGGGTCTATTTATAGCCCCTCCCACTTCTCTCCCACCAAGCCTTTGCTCATTTGAGTTGCTGAGTTCGTTGAGAAGGTTGGGAAGAAAGCAAGAGCCCTAGAGAGAGAGAGTGATTCGCAAATCCATCCATCCTCTCTCTAGTTCATCCAAGAGTTCAAGTGTGCATCCTCTAGTTGTGAAGCTTGAGTGAGTCAAGCAAAGATCGAGGCTTGTTACTCTTGGTGATCGACATCACCTAGACGGTCCGGTGGTGTTCGGAGGAAGGTGATCGCCGGAAGATTGTCGGCGGCCCTTCTCCATCGACGTGTGTGATCGGTTGTGGGCGATTCACCGAGCCGGAGTGGCGAAGAATCAGCCCGTAGAGAGCACTCATCCCTTGCGCGGGATTGAGGGGGAGCTATACCTTGCGAGGTGCTCCAACGAGGACTAGGGGGGAGTGTCGACTCCTCGATACCTCGGCAAAACATCGCCGTGTCAAGCATCTCTTTTCTTAGCTCTTTATTCCCGCATTACTTTCCGCATTTGTCTTTCAATTCATACTAGAATTGTGTAGGAAGTTTTCGCTTTCCTTTGCTTTGTTACCGCTTTCTAGCTAGGACACACAAGCGGTAGGCACTAGGGGGTTAATTGGTTCTTTATAGGTTTAATTCTTGTTTAGAAATTAAAAAGAGCCCAATTCACCCCCCCCTCTTGGGCATCTTGATCCTTTTAATTGGTATCAGAGCAAGGTTGCTCTAAATTAGGCTTCACCGCCTAGAGCAAGATGTCCCATGGGGATGGACCACCTCCCATGTTCGATGGAGACGACTTTCCTTATTGGAAAGTTCGTATGGAGGCCTACCTAGAGGCCGTTGACGTGGGCGTGCTCAAAGCCGCCACAAAGGGAGGTACTCTCTTCGCGGAGGACCTCAACTTTGAAAAGCACAATGCCAAGGCAAAGAACATACTCTTTCGAGGCATTAGCAAGGATGTCTTCAACCGAGTGCGTAATGCCAAAGACGCATTTGAATTGTGGACCACTATTTGTGCACTTCACGAAGGCACAGAGAGTGAGCGTGAAGAACGCTATCACTTGGTTATGGCTAAGCTAAATTATTTCTCTATGCATGCAAATGAAAATGCAAATGAAATGTACTCACGACTAAATATTATTGTAGAGGAATTGAATGGGCTCGGTCTCAACCAAATGGAACCGGCCGATGTGGTACGCAAGATTCTTTGTGTCTTGCCCATTGAGAAGTATGGCCACATCGTCACGGTGCTTCACCAAGGAGATCTCTCCGCCGCTACACCAACACAAATTTTGGGCAAGATCAATGCCCATGAGATGTACATGAAGATTGGTGATAGTGGCTCATCTTCCTCCTCCAAGAAGAAAGAAAAAGAGAAGGAGGAAAAGAAGGACTTGGCTCTCAAGGCATCCTCGTCGGAGAAGCACAAGATGCAAGTCGTGTATGAGAGCACAAGCGATGATGATGATGATGATGATCTCGCTCTCATGGTGAAGAAAACAACCAAGATGTTGAAGAAGCTAAGCAAGAATGGAGTCAAGTTTGACTCAAAGAAGAAGAAATTCTTCACAAGCTCTTCAAGAAAGCCCCTCTCCAAGATGGATTGCTACAATTGTGGCAAACTTGGACACTTGGCTCATGCATGTCCCGAAGAAAAGAAAGACAAGTACAAGAACAAGAAAACTAACAATAAGTTCAAATACAACAAGGGCAACAAGGTTGAGTCAAGTGATGAGGAGAAGAAGGATGACAAGCCATTCAAGAAGAAAAAGAACTTCAACTTCCACAAGAAGAAGAAAAATGGCAAAGCCTACATTGTTGGTGATTGGCTCACCGACATTGAAGACTCAAGTGACTCATCCGGAGATGAAAGTGAAGAAGAAAAGGTGGCCGCCTTGGTGATTGGTTCATCTACTCCACCGCCACCACCTCCGTCATCTCCGGGCTCATCCTCTACACACCTATGCCTCATGGCTAAAGGTGACAAAAAGGTACAAAAAGAGGATAGTGATGATGAGGCTAGCTCTAGTGATGATAGTGATGATGAATTTGAGGCACCTTCCTATGATGAGCTAATTGAAATTTGCAATAAATACACTAAGCTCATTAGGAAGTATAAAGGCAAAAGTGAATCACTAGAGAAAGCAAATGGCAACTTGCATGCTAAGCTTGATGACTTGACTAGTGCTAATGATGAATTGAAGCTTGAGAATAAATCTCTCTCATCTAGCACTAGGGAGCTCAAAGCCTCACTCAAGCAAGTAAATGAGAAACATGATAAGCTTGAGAGGTCAACACAAGAGCTCCATTCAAGGTACAACTTGCTAAAAGATGACTACAACCAAGTTAAAAATGAACATGGCACACTTGTGATAGCTAATGAATTGCTTTCAAATGATCTTGCTACACATGTTGCTATTAACCCGGTTGTTAAGTGTGATATAGCTACTTCTTGTGAGGACTTGCTTGATGAAGTTGCTAGTGAGCAAAATGCAAAGTGCAAGGGCAAGAAGGTAGTTGAGGCCGACAAGCATGATGACTATGTGAAGATGAGGCAAGAAAACTCCAAGCTCAAGGAAGAGCTAATCAACCTCAAGGCAAGCAAGCCACTCACTATCAAGTCGGCCAAACAAGATGACAAGGATGCAATGACCTTGATCAAGTCTCTCAAAGAGGAAAATGCAAAGCTCAAGGTTGAGAAGATCAAGCTTACAAGTGGATTGGAGAAGTTCACCAAGGGCCACAACCTTCAAAGTGAGCTCTTGATGAACACTATCATGAAGACCGACAAGACCGACATTGGGTTCAAGGAGAACCAAATCATGAAGGCCAAGGTCAAGATAGAAGCCAAGAACTATTACAAGAACAAGGCTATGAGAAGCATCTATAACTCACCAAAGCCCAAACCCAAGAAGTGCTTTGGATGTGGTCAAGAGGGTCATCTTCAATCCCAATGCAAGACTCCACCTCCCAAGACCTTGCCCAAGCACATAAGGCCTTTCGCTCATGATGCACACTTCATCATTAACAAGGACTCCAAGGGTAGACCTCAAGTTGTTTTTCTCGGTCCAAAGATGAAGAACAAGCCCAAAGTGCTATGGGTTGCTAAGGAGTTGGTGGACAAGGCTATGGGACCTCGCCAAGTGTGGGTTCCCAAACAACAAGCTTAACGCCAAGTTGCTTGTGTGTAGGTGAACTACAAGACCGGTGGAAGTCATTGGGTAATTGATAGTGGATGCACTCAACATATGACCGGTGACTCCCGGATGTTCACCACACTTGAGGAAGATTGTGAAGGGCAAGACAAGATTACCTTTGGGGACAATTCAAAAGGCAAAGTGCAAGGTCTAGGCAAAGTGGCAATCTCAAATGATCAATCTATATCAAATGTCTTGCTAGTACAATCATTGAGCTTCAACTTGCTATCCGCGGGACAATTATGTGATCTTGGTTTCCAATGTCTCTTCACTCCAAATGAGGTAGTTGTGTCCAAGATTGAAGATTCATCATTGATATTCAAAGGGTTTCGACACAACAATCTCTACCTAGTGGACTTCACCTCAAATGAAGCTAGTTTGCAAACATGTCTTTTCTCCAAGAGTTCTTTGGGTTGGCTATGGCATAGAAGATTAGCACATGTGGGAATGTCAACTTTGAAGAAGCTTGTCAAGAAGGAATTGGTTAGAGGTGTGAAGGATGTGGTGTTTGAGAAAGATAAACTTTGTAGTGCGTGTCAAGCCGGCAAGCAAGTAGCAAACACTCATCCAACCAAAGCTTTCATGTCAACCTCAAGAGTTCTAGAGCTACTCCACATGGATCTTTTTGGACCTACTACCTATGCTAGCCTTGGCGGCAATCTCTTTTGCTTGGTGGTAGTTGATGACTACTCTAGATACACTTGGGTGTTCTTTCTTCAAGACAAGGGAGAAACTCAATCAATATTCAAGAAGTTTGCAACTAGAGCCCAAAATGAATTTGATGTGAAGATCAAGAAGATAAGAAGTGACAATGGGACCGAGTTTGTAAACACCAAGATTGAAGACTATTGTGATGAAGTTGGAATCAAGCATGAAGTATCCGCCACATATACTCCTCAACAAAATGGTGTAGTAGAGAGGAAGAACCGGACACTCATCACACTTGCAAGATCAATGCTTGATGAATACAA
The DNA here is from genome assembly GCA_022036555.1 of Microstegium vimineum. NCBI lineage: Eukaryota > Viridiplantae > Streptophyta > Magnoliopsida > Poales > Poaceae > Microstegium > Microstegium vimineum. Next base: position 46,330,987 of record CM039127.1, on the reverse strand, counting down.
CACCCCCGAGAAGTTTTGGGCCGAAGCAATCAACACCGCATGCTATGCGGCCAACCGGCTATTTGTCCAAAGGCTTCTCAAGAAGACCCCCTATGAGCTTGTGAATGGAAAGAAACCGGATATATCCTTTTTCTGAGTGTTTGGTTGCAAAGTGTACATCTACAAGAAGCGCCAACACTTGGGCAAGTTCCAAAGAAGATGTGACATTGGTTTCTTAGTTGGGTATTCACTTAAATCCAAGGCATACCGTGTATTTAACAAAGCCACCGGCTTAGTTGAAGAAACGTATGACTTAGAGTTTGATGAAACTAATGGCTCTCAAGAAGAGCATGAAAATCTTGATGATGTAGGTGATGAACCCTTGAGGGAGGCCATGAAGAACATGCCAATTGGTGCTATCAACCCACAAGAGGTGGAAGGAGTTGAAGATGAAGCGAATCAAGATCCTTCTCCACCTCACACGCCTCAAGTTGATGAAGAAGATCAAGTGAGGGAAGCTCAAGAAGACACTCACATCCCTCAAGATCAAGCCGAGGCTGAAGCAAGCAATGTTGAAACACCGCAACCTCCTCCCCAAGTGATCAATAGAAGATCTACACCTATGCTTCAAGCACATCCTCAAGATCTCATCATAGGGAGTCCATCAAGGGGGGTAACAACACGATCTAAACTTGCTTCTTATGTTGAACATCACTCCTTTGTCTCCTTTGTTGAGCCTTCTAGTGTGGAGGATGCACTTGCGGATCCGGATTGGGTGAACGCCATGCACGAAGAGTTGAACAACTTCACCCGGAACGAAGTGTGGACACTAGTAGAAAAGCCCAAAGGAGCAAGAATCATTGGCACCAAGTGGGTGTTTAGGAACAAGCAAGATGATCAAGGCGTGGTTGTGAGAAACAAGGCAAGATTGGTGGCAAAGGGGTTCTCCCAAGTTGAAGGCTTGGATTTTGGGGAGACTTTTGCACCGGTTGCAAGACTAGAAGCCATTCGTATCCTTTTGGCATATGCTTCACACCATAAAATGAAACTCTTTCAAATGGATGTGAAGAGGGCCTTTCTTAATGGCTTCATTAATGAACTTGTTTTTGTCTCACAACCTCCCGGGTTTGAAGACCCAAATTGTCCTAATCATGTGTATAGGTTGTCCAAGGCACTCTATGGACTGAAGCAAGCCCCAAGAGCTTGGTATGAGAGACTAAGGGACTTCCTACTCAAGAAGGGCTTCAAGATCGGGAAAGTGGACACCACACTCTTCACCAAGGTGCTAGATGGAGAGATCTTTGTTTGCCAAGTATATGTCGATGACATTATATTTGGGTCAACAAACCAAGGTCATAGCAAGGAATTTGGTGCATTGATGTCCAAGGAGTTCGAGATGTCGATGATTGGCGAGCTAACCTTCTTCCTAGGCTTCCAAGTGAAGCAATTGAGGGAGGGCACCTTCATATCTCAAGAGAAGTACACTTATGATGTGCTCAAGAAATTCAAGATGGAGGATTGCAAGCCAATCAAGACCCCAATGCCTACAAATGGGCATCTCGATCTCGATGAGGGAGGTAAACCGGTCGACCAAACTCTATATCGTTCTATGATCGGTAGCTTACTTTACCTCACCGCTTCTAGGCCGGACATCATGTTTAGTGTGTGTATGTGTGCTAGATTTCAAGCAAACCCTAAGGAGTCGCACCTTTGTGCGGTTAAAAGAATCCTTAGGTACTTAAGGCACACCCCTAGCATGGGTCTTTGGTATCCCAAAGGAGCTCCCTTCCAACTAGTTGGCTATTCCGATTCGGATTACGCCGGGTGTAAGGTTGATAGGAAGAGTACCTCCGGCGGGTGCCACATGCTAGGAAGATCACTTGTTTCTTGGTCCTCAAAGAAGCAAAATAGTGTGGCATTGTCAACCGCCGAGGCGGAATACATTGCCATGGGAGCAAGTTGTGCACAAATCTTATACATGACCCAAACACTCTTTGATTACGGCGTGTTTTTAAAAGAAGTTCCACTATTGTGTGATAATGAAAGCGCCGTAAAGCTTGCAAACAACCCGGTTCAACACTCTCGCACCAAGCACATAGATATTCGCCATCACTTTCTTAGAGATCATGTGGCTAGGAAAGATATAACACTAGTTGGAGTTAAGAGCGAAGAGCAATTGGCGGATATCTTCACTAAACCACTCGATGAAACAACCTTTTGTAGGTTGAGAAGCGAGTTAAATGTGCTTGATCACTCTAATTTCACTAGAAGATGATCTTGTGTGAACCTTGCATTCATATGTATTATAACTTGTTTAATATGGTAATGCACATAGGCTTGGCTAACGCGGTTAAGATAACCGCCCTCAAAGCGTGTGACGAAGCTTAACCGCGGTTTAAACTTGCAAGCAACCTAGATTCTCTTTTCGCATTGCATAAGCATATGCATGAGTGTTGTTTGCCCTTTCTTTTTCGGATAAGTTTCTTGAGCATCCTCTATGATAGTTCACTTAGGGGGAGCATTCCAAGCTCAAATCTCTTCTCTACCCCTATTGTGGTCATATGATGTCTCCTTGGCGCTTCCATTTGAATATTTTGAGCTAAAAACTAAATTTAAGCTTATGGCAAAATAATCGAAAATGATTGTTTGAGAGATGGTTCTCATATCAAGCCCAACCAAGTGTTATTTGGATCTTATTGGGATTGGAAATTGGTTGGGAGAAAGACGCAAAAAGAAAATTTGAAAAATTCCAATTTTTAGGCGTCGGACGCTGCCGACGGACGCTCGGTGTCATTTGCCTCAGCGTCCGTCGCGATCGTCCGGAGCTTAACCTTGCCCGCAAAAAGGGCGACGGACGCTCTCCCAAGCGTCTGTCGCGGTCAATACGGCTGAGCGTTCCAAATCGGCTCTGGAAGCCCGACGGACGATGCCGTCGGACGCTCCCCGAGCGTCCGTCGCATGCCGACGGAGCGTCCGTCGCCTATGCGTCGGACCGTCCGTCGCCTATGCGTCGGACCGTCCGTCGCGAACTAATCGGCGAATTTTTTTTTAAACCCCGATCTTTTCTCTGTTTTGCTCGTTCGTTTCAGTCCGCCGCTGCGTTGTTCCCTAACCCTAGCGCCGTCCGTCCGCCGCCGTTGAGCTCCGGGGCTCTCCCTCGCCGGCGAGATCCTCCGTCCTTCCAGCGCCGCCACAAGTCCAGCGCCGACACCAGCCCCGCGCCGCCATCTCCGCCACCTGCTCCACCGCCCTCTCCTCCTGCTCCACCCCGCACCTCTACCACCCCTGCCGCCTTGCCTAGTGCCAGAGCTCCTCTCCACCGTCTTCCCTCTTCGATTCCCTGCAAGATTCGAGGTGTGGAGGACTCGGTGTGCCGGGCAAGGCCTCTTCCGAGGCTCTGTTGGTCGGTTGATCACCTTTGGGTGATTAAGGTGCAGTTTCTTGCCAACTCCATTTTATCCCATCAGTTTGTCACTTCCCTTCTCCACCCTAAAAACCTACCAACCCTAATTCTTCACCTCTCCATCTTGTTTTCAGTACGGATTGGAGTTGCGAGTTGCAGTTGATAGGTCGGGGATTCTCTTCTCTTCTCCCTTCTTGGTCAGAGGCTCGAGGGTCAGTTTGTCAGTTGATCAGAGACTCAGACAGTGGGCAGTGACAGATAACTCGGGGCAAAGCCCGCGAGTACGGATCGAGGCAAAGCCTCGCGAGGACAGTCCAGGGCCGGCGTGCCACTCTTTGATCTGCTTGGTTCCAGAGGATCAGGGACAATGTCTGATTGGCAGTGGAGCTGTGCTTTGGTTGTTGAGTCTTCCTGTCAGTGGTTTGGTTGCTAGAGTTTGGAAAAATGGCTAGGACAAAGAATGCAGGTCCCGTCCCCGGTAGTGGTGGTGACCCTCCACCTCCACCGCGTCCACCCACTGACCGCGGGAAGGGCAAACAGAAGGTTATCTCGAGGAAGCGCAAGAGGCCGACCATGGATCCGGATTCAGTAGCCGCTCTTGCTGTAGCAGAGGCAGCCGAGAGAGCTGAGCGAGGAGGACGTCGCGCCGGCTTGAGGCTCTCACCTCGCCGTGGAGCGCGTAGTGACTCCCCTCCACCTCCAGTGTCAGAGCCCATCGAGGCTACAGAGGCACTAGCTACAGAGCCAGTCCCAGCGACTGAGCCGACAGAGGCCGCGGGCCCCTCTACCATTGGAGAGCTGATGAGCCGTCGTGTCACTCGTTCCCGAGGCTCAGGTGCACCACCCAGCCCTCCAGGACCCCGGCTCCCAGACCCCGTGAGGCACCAGGTCAGGACACTTACAGCGAAGCAAGTTCAGATGCTTCGGTTCGTCGACTTCCAGTCCTGGTTCCCACCTCAGAGGGACCCCCGTGCCGGACTAGACTTCTATACCACAGTGCACGAGGACTTCTACCGAGCGTATGTTGACACCGATGCTCCCCTCAGGGCCCACAGAGTGTGCCCAGCTACTCAGATTGAGGGGATCGGCGGTCCAGAGATCCTGCAGCATCTCCAGTACATCTAGGGATTGACAGATCTGATGGGTCGCTCAGGGGCATATCAGAAGGAGTGGGTGTATCAGTTCTACGCCTCTCTGTGGATCTCACCTGATCACGAGTTCCTTCACTTCGCATATAAGGGACGTGACTTCAGGGTTACAGCTGCCAGGTTCCGAGAGCTCTTTCACCTTGGATCTTCTCCTACCAGGATCCACAGCCTTTGCTATGGGGATCAGGAGGCTCCTCGCAGACCTCACGATGGCATAGTACCATCCACAGACTTTGTCAGTCCGTGCTTTCAGCAGCCGTTCACTGAGGGTTCGAGCCGTACGCCACGAGACCTCACTCCTCTGGCTCGGATCCTCCACGAGGTTCTCAGACGGACCATTCTACCCAGGATTGGAGCTAGGGATACTATCACTCGACTTCAGCTTTGGCTCCTAGCTCACATTGTCCGGAAAGAGCAGTTCGATCTATGGGATCTGATAGTGAGCGAGCTCGAGGACATCATAGCTGCTGGATTTAGAGGTCATTGGCAGCTACAGTTCGCACACTGGATCTCTTACTTGGTAGTTGCCAAGACTGGGTCAGGGGTTATGAGAGTCACCCTCACGAGGTCAGCTACAGAGTTTCCTGTCTATTCGATGAGCCAGCTTGTGGCTCATGGGCAGCTACCTCGCCCCAGCAGAGCTTACAGACCAGGCACGAGACAGGCCGGAGTGCCACCACAGTCAGCCGAGGTCGCCGATGCCACAGTTGAGCAGATAGCTCAGGCAGAGCTAGCTGGTTTGGACGCCGAGATCGATACAGCTACAAAGACAGTGTTTAGAGAGGATCTCGACTCTGACAGCTCGGACGAGGACTACCAGCCCGTGCACGAGTATACACCTATGACACATGACCACGAGGCTGGTGGGTCAGGCACAGCTGCAACAGCTCCAGCTCCAGGCTCCAGCTCCTCAGAGGCTACCTTGCTTACTATACTCTCGAGGATGCAGAAGGAGCAATCTCGTCAGGCAGAGGAGCAGAGACGACAGGCTGCAGACCTACGGAGGCTCACTGAGCAGCAGCTGGCCGCTCAGGCACAGACACAGGCTAGGCAGGATGAGTTCCAGCGCCAGTTCCTAGCCTATCAGCTCCAGCAGGCAGAGATCCAGAAGACTCAGACTCTTCTACTTGAGCGTCTTCTGGCCTCTAGCTCCGGGCAGACCTCGACGCCACACTTTCAGTTGCCCACAGTCTCTCAGCAGCAGCAGTTCACCTCTCCGCCACCGCAGACTCCAGTAGTAGTGGTGCCCACTCCAGCGTTACCGTCCAGAGGACAGCAGAGTCAGGCACCAGCTACACCTCCCTTCCAGCCAGCAGCTTCTCCAGAGTACCAGACTCCGAGGACCTAGGTGTCCTCTTGGATAGGTTCACCCGGAGAGTTCCAGACGGGATTCACTCCTACCCGGGGAACTACTCTAGCAGAGGCCTCGCGAGATCTGTCTGCTTCGTACCTGGAGATCACGGGAGAAGACTCCCCAGGAGCACCTCAGCAGGTCACACCAGCTCCAGAGACCGCAGTGGATCTTCCGGCGACAGGCACTCACCAGTCCTCAGTTGCGTCGTCGGAGATCGCACCTGAGCAGTCGGCACAGACAGTCACCACACCTCCAGCTGCCGTTCAGACGGATGCCATATCATTAGCAGATGAGGTTACAGTGGCAGTGTCCTCTCCTGGTCAGACTCAGCCTGCAGAGGTTGCAGCGGCAGTGTCCCTAGTGGCACTAGCAGTGACCACGTCCCCCTCGCCTCGAGTCTTCACTCGTCGGGCCCCCAGGCCCGCTACCACTGTGGCAGGACCGTCCGAGGCACCAGCAGAGTCTCCACGACAGTCAGTTGCGACCGCAGCTCCAGAGGTGCCAGTGACAGCTTCAGAGGCCACCCCAGTTGCACCTACACCAGCAGAGACCGTGTCAGATGAGTCAGACGAGTCCGACCTTCAGGACTTCATTATGCTGGATCGCCGAGCTGCCGCTACTTCGCCTTCTTCTCCAGCCCCAGACTCGTAGTTTTTTGGTGCTAGACGCCAAAGGGGGAGAGAGAGGGTCGAGTATAGAGATAGGGGGAGGGATTTGGATCTTTGTATGCTTTATTTCCCCTTTCTCTTTCATCTTATCTCTTCTATGCATTTGTCTATATGTGTGATGTGATGATGGTTGATGTATATATGTGTATATATGGTTGCATGTGACAAACTCTTATGTTTCTCTAATATATCTTGTGAGTTGTTTCATGTTCATGATATATCTCTTTGCCTAACGATATTTGAGCTTCCGCGTTTTACTCCGATACATCCTTTGAGAATATCATCAGGTACCGCTTCTTCATTCATATCCATAAGTACCATGTTTTGTGATTTGGCTTGGGTGAGCAAATGTACTTCATTACCTTCTTACTAACCTTTGCTCAACCATTCCAAGTCTCCCTCGATTCTTAACCAAAACTCTTATCCATACTCGAGGTTCTATTGTTGTCAATCACCAAAAAGGGGGAGATTGAAGAATCATGGCCCTGGTTGGTTTCGGTGATTAACGACAATTAGAGATTATTATGGCTAACGTGTGTTTTGTAGAGGCTATGCGTAGCCTAGCCATGGTGATCAAGGAAAATGGGCTCTAAAGGTCATCACTTAGCCCCCAAGATGGATATCGTTTCGGTTGTTAAGGAGACATGATGATGACCCTAGAATGATAGGCTAAGTGCCATAAGGAGATGAAGGGTACTTAGAATTAGATAGGGCTTCTCTTTTTACCTTTGACCGTACTATTAAGAGGGGTTGAGACTAGTAGCTTGACTTAGGAAAGCTTCATGTTTAGGTGTGGTGCACACTTGATTTCCTTAGCTCTAAGCAAGCCTATGGTGACCGTAAGATATCCTAGAACAACTTCCATATTCATCGCGACGAAAAACGGAGTTGTCAAAAATCTTTTTCTGGGCGACGGACGCTCCTGGCAGGGGCGCCGGACGCTGTCCGACGCGTCGGACAAAGGCGCCGGACGCTGGGTGGTTGAGTCCACAGCGTCCGTCGGCCTTCCAGAGAGGTTGTTTTCTGGCTAAGTTTTTCAGGGTGCGTCGGACGCTGTCCGTCGGCCAGGCGTCGGACGCTGCTAAGAGCGTCCGTCGGCCTTCCAGAGAGGGTGTTTTCAAACCCTAGCCAGTTTTCAGCGTCGGACGCTGTGGCTGAGCGTCCGTCGCCCAGTGACAGAGCGTCCGTCGCTGGGAACAGTGTGTCAGAACTAGCCGTTAGACAGAGGCGTCGGACCGTCCGTGGCCTAGGCGTCGGAGCGTCCGTCGCCTCAATTATGAACAGAAACTAGCCGTTGGGCATGCGACGGACCGTCCGTCGCCTAGTCGACGGAGCGTCCGTCGCCAACTTAAAATGCCAGCCCGAGGCAGTTTTCAGAGGGTCTATTTATAGCCCCTCCCACTTCTCTCCCACCAAGCCTTTGCTCATTTGAGTTGCTGAGTTCGTTGAGAAGGTTGGGAAGAAAGCAAGAGCCCTAGAGAGAGAGAGTGATTCGCAAATCCATCCATCCTCTCTCTAGTTCATCCAAGAGTTCAAGTGTGCATCCTCTAGTTGTGAAGCTTGAGTGAGTCAAGCAAAGATCGAGGCTTGTTACTCTTGGTGATCGACATCACCTAGACGGTCCGGTGGTGTTCGGAGGAAGGTGATCGCCGGAAGATTGTCGGCGGCCCTTCTCCATCGACGTGTGTGATCGGTTGTGGGCGATTCACCGAGCCGGAGTGGCGAAGAATCAGCCCGTAGAGAGCACTCATCCCTTGCGCGGGATTGAGGGGGAGCTATACCTTGCGAGGTGCTCCAACGAGGACTAGGGGGGAGTGTCGACTCCTCGATACCTCGGCAAAACATCGCCGTGTCAAGCATCTCTTTTCTTAGCTCTTTATTCCCGCATTACTTTCCGCATTTGTCTTTCAATTCATACTAGAATTGTGTAGGAAGTTTTCGCTTTCCTTTGCTTTGTTACCGCTTTCTAGCTAGGACACACAAGCGGTAGGCACTAGGGGGTTAATTGGTTCTTTATAGGTTTAATTCTTGTTTAGAAATTAAAAAGAGCCCAATTCACCCCCCCTCTTGGGCATCTTGATCCTTTCAAAGAGTTTTAGTATTCTATTATTTTCCAGGGACTATTCCAGAAAAGTGCAATAAAGGAAACAAATCAGAATAAATATAGGAATAATCTCGCGGAGATATATTTACCATTTAACTTAGGAAGCATCCAGAAGACATCGGAGCGAAGCGAGGCCCGAGACCCTGACATGTGGGGCCGGCCGGCCACCCCCCGTGGGAGTCTTCTCCCCCCTTCTAGAAGCTTCCTCCACCGCCTTTGAGGAGTCATCTCGGCCCTATATTAAGTTGGTTTGATCCAACGTTCGTCGTTCATCCCACCGGGCTATAAATAGAAGCATGTACCCCCTGGAGGCAAGCCAGATCTGAAGCTCAAAGAGCATGAAGCCATAACTCCTATCTAGTAGATCTAGGCCAACAATCAAGAGAGATTAGTTCCATGTAGAGCTAGCTTTGTTTAGGGATTAGAGATATAGAGTTGGAGAGTGTAGTTCTGGAGGAGTTCCAGCCTGTCGGTGCTTCTTCATCGATGTATTCTTTGGGATCAGATCCTCTCGCCTAGGATCTGTATTCTGAGATACCCTGGTAGTCAACTTCTGGTTCAAGTAAGCAATGTTATCTATTGTTCTTTATGTTTGCAACTCTTCTTGAGTGCTTTAATCTTGATCATTACTTGATTGAAGTAGTAATTCGTAGTGTAGGCGAGGTACCTAGGCTAGGTTTACTTGTGAATGTCCCTTGATTTTTTGAACAACGGTAGCTCGTGTAGGTCACTCTTATAGCTATGTTGATTCCTCTGTAGTTCGTTTCTCGTAATAGGTTTGGCAGGCACAAAGGTGCTTGGTAGGAGAGAACTATGTTTTCTGCTCCTATTTAAGTCCACCCTTAAAGATCATAAAAGATAAAGCTTACCCAGTGACCAGAATTAGATAGTCCTTGGTTCTTTCTCCTCGTATCAATAGTTTTCTATACTTGGTTGTGCAATGGGTTAAGTTTATAGACTTAGTCTTCCTCACAACACTGTCCCTTTGGGTTCGATATTTAAAACTGGGTTATCTTGGTGAAGTGCTACATTGGTATTTATCTGTGCGCTTGCGGATAATTAACTTACTCATGTGCATCTAGTTTATACCAACATTGCGGTAAATTGAAGAAACTATGAAATAATTTGCTAAATAAAAAAGAGGGCTCGTAAATTTTATGTCATACAATATCTCACTTTCTCAAGCTATATCTTTTGTATTGTGATATATGATAGACGGATATGATGTCTATCCATTGAACATATCTATATCTTGCTATCATCATCGTTACATGTACTGCTAGAGATAGAGATTGAATCCTAACATCGCCGCTTTAGTTCATTAATTTATATCATAAGCATATCCTTATATGGCATCGAGTTATGTTATAAATACATACATAGAGTTTCATATTCCTCAATAGAATCACATGAACAACATATCTCAGAGGTTTGCGATGTCGACCTCTAAGGATGGAAATGATCCAAAGGGGAAAAGTGTGGAGACTGCAATCACTAATACTTCTCCTTGTGTGCTAATAGTTGACAATTGCCAATTTGATTGCTTTGTTGCATCTAATCTCTTAAGAGGCCATAATGTTCAAGGTATATATGTATGTTTTTTATGGATTTCTACTTTTGTTGTGGAAAATAGTCTTTAAAGGGGTATCTCTCTCAAACCTACTATACAAGTTGCTGCACAAAAAAAATATTTGATAGTACTTATATTCTTCCATGGCTTCTCTTTTATTTTGTTTCATTAGATACAACTTGAAATAAGGAAGTTAGAACCATTTTGTCTGAAGTCATATGTATCTATGATTTTTGGGCATATCATATATAGTTTATTGTACAATTACTCAATTGTTCTTTTAGTGGCCTAAGTGATATGGTGATTAATTTATTTCAGTGATTGCTGTCCAAGGTCCTCGGCAAGCCTTACAGCTCTTGAATGCGGTACATCTTTAGTTTTATATAGTTTTGTCATAACTTTTTTGTTATAATACGATATCTTTGTTTAGCTGAATTTTATCTATGTACTACATATGTTAACCTTCGACATTCACTCTTCTGAATTTTTTCATAGGAACACAATGTGAAACTAATTGTATCTAAGTATTCTATGCCATATATGACTGGCTATGATTTACTCATGGAAGTAAAGGTAAACCAATCCCTTCCATTTGAAAATCAAGAGGACTTCTAAGCATTCTTGCATTTGTGTTTCCTTGCTGCTGCAATATATTTTCTCCATATTGTCCATTAGTATTTCAATACAATCCTCTACAATAGCTAAAACATTAACGTTTTCTCCCACTCAGAAATCACCAAAGCTGAGCCACCTCCCAGTTGTGATTATCTCATTTGAAGAAATTCCTGAAATAGTTAAAAAATAAGCAAATGCAAACTTATTTGTAACTTAGATGGTTACACATGCCACATGAGTGCCCAACAATGCAAATTATATTTATGATATGTAGGTGCTTGGATGGTGGAGCCAAAGACTACATCCTAAAGCCTATCAAGTATGGTGATGTTCCTCGCATTCTAAGGTACATTTGATGAGAGGAGCGCAAAGGAAGTGAAAATGATAGTATGGAACTGTTGTATGGAACTATCCATCATGTTATCTATTAATAAAAACTCAATATATAATGGATAATTTATTGTCTTATTCCATATTGCCCTATAAATTGTTGTATGAGGGATGGACAGCTAGTTCTCGAGCACCTTGTATGACCCTATGGGTATACGAGGTTATACTCGCCAGATACTCCCCAAGAACCTTGTATCCGTTGGGCAACGTCATCTTGACCTTGTATCCTTAGTCAATGTTGGGACACTTAGGCTCCATTTATAATGACAGATGATCACCACCCACTAGTTAAAGAATAAGGAGATGCGACCCCCATTTATAGCATCAAATGATTTTCATATGCGTCTTAGTCAATAAGAAAACATAGGCTCCATTGCCAAAATAGTACATGAACCATAAGGTGAAGTGTACACACTTAGTCCCCAAGCCTGATGGTAGGTGAATAATTCACCTAGTGCTAGGGTCAAAAAAAATAGAAGACTCCAGATGCTAGCGAATCACATAGCCAGCCCTCAACTTAGATGATAGCCATTAACAAGAAGCTATAGTACACTCACTGTGAGGTGAAGTGTACACACTTAATCCTTGAGCCTGCTAGAAGATTGAGAAAAATCTTGTAGGAGGGTCAAAGGAATGAAATCAAAATATTTGCCATATCTAGAGAAATGAAGAGGGCTTAGCACTTAACTATTGTGATGACCGATCAAGGGTAGCACCACTAAATACTCAATGTCAAAAAAGGCATTTATCAATGAGAACCCCAAAAAGTCCATTTAATGGCCCATTATCCGTCCTTAGAGAATTCATAGTAAGATGCACCACATGGTTACCCAAAAAGCCAAGAAAGCAAAGGGGCCTAGGCAAATCGGTATAAAGACCACCGTCAACAGAGCAACCCGTCACTTTTCACATTCACATTGGTTTCCTCATGCATTTACTTCCATAGCTTTCCATCATTCCTCCATTAGAGTATATCTCCACAAAAACAAGCCAATGACATCCAACACCCCAATCTAGTCTAAGCCATGGCTAAGGGGAGGAAGCGCAGTTGTACAAGTCCAAAGAAACCCAAAATGGAATTGACTGAGGGCAGGACCGAAACTAGCCACGATCTAGAATGGACCAGATTGGCTTGCACCGAGGAAGATCTCATTGAGAAGATGATTGATGACAAGTGTTGGTATTTATTGATGCACACTAAAAATATCTGCAAGCGCATGGTTACCAATGTAGCTTTCACCCAGAGTATTCCGAGTATTGCATCCACAAGCAAACATATGAGATTAACTATAGTCGAACTCAACTTGGGATGTCAACAAGGCTAAGGATAAACATGAGCATAGAGAGAACTACTAAGGTTCTTTGTTGCTAATTTTCGTAAGTTATGTATTCTATTATTCAATTAGGGAAATTACTTGACAAAGCGCCATAGAGTATGCTATTCTATATTAAGGGGGTCCTACTTGTCCTACAAATGAGAGGTAGACTACAAAGGACTCATTGAGGCTGTCATCCTCATAATCTACAACTGATTCGGAATGTATGATGCATCCACTAGTAACTAGAGTCTTTTGTTTGGAATACGAGTAACTAGAGTCTAAGCACCACGTTTACACCCCAATTACTAGTTTACTCTTCCTAGGATAAGAAAACACTCAAAAGAGTCACGATCAGGATGAACAATATACACATAAAGCTTACTTGGACTAGAGATCAATTGTCAGATATGTCTCAAAAGCAATCTTAGGTAGAACTTGGATTCACGAAGGTACAAGCCGTAGAGAGAGCGCCGATAGGCCGACACTTCCTCCAAACTCTTCCCTCACTCTCTTTCTGACTATTTCTATTTACAAAAGAGAGATCCTCATGTGGAGGACTATTCTTATCTTGGGGCAGTTGGTGATGAAGTTGGTGAAGTCACCCTTGGTCTTCTTGGGGCTTCCTCCAAACTTCCTCCAAGTGCTTGTCCTTGTGCTTTGTGAAGTCACCCTTGGTCTTCTTGGGGCAGTTGGTGATGAAGTGATCCAAATCACCGCAACCATAGCACCCCTAGTCCGCACCACCACTTTGTCGGTTCAAACGGTTGTTGTGAAACCATGAGAACCTAGTGATGATCAAGGCCAGCTCTCCAATCGCCTCCACATGTTCCTCTATCACAGACACCAAAGAAGACAAAGCAAACAAAGCTTGTGAAGGGTTAGAGGAAGAAGTCTAACCACTAGGGCCAGAAACCAACGCCATAGTCGGAGCCGACATGTTTTTAATCTTGGCACGAGTCTAGTGGTCAATCTCTAAGGACTTGAGCTTGCTGAATAGCTCGTCCATGGTGAGGGTATTATACCCCAATGACTCTTGGATAGCAGCCACCTTCATCTCCCAAACCCTCCGATCAAGAGCATGTAGAAGCTTGATAGCCATCTCATGATCATCATAGAGCAAATTCGCACGATTGTTGGTTTAAATTAACGCACACAAAGAAATCTGTAAGCGCACCGATACCGAAGTAGCTTTCACCCGGGAGTATTCCAGTGTATCAATTTCCATGGGGAGCGTGAAGTGTACTAGAGAACTAAGAACATCCAAGGAAAGAACGATAAATGGGTAGAGAGAGTTTTTAGAGTTTTCTAAGGGGTTCTATTTAGTCAAAGGCCCACAATACTCTACTTACTTTGGAGCAATAATACCTACTAACTCTCAAATAAGACTGGGAAATAGGTAGTCAGGAGAGGCTGCCAAAAGCTCTACGAAAACACCAAACTGAACGTGGTGGACTACAAAGGGCTAACAGAGCTGTCACCTCTGGGGCTACCACAACTATCCATGGTATTGGGCGCAAACTCAGGTAAACCCTAGTCTAGACACCACATCTACACTAATTCTTACTACTCTAATTTCGTATGAAAACTAGAGCACTCAATACGAGCGGAGATCTCGTAAATAGAATAAAGTAACAACTGAAATAAGATACTTAGAAATAATAAATGAAGAACCTAGAGATTGCTCAAGATGAACCAGATGCTGCAAAAGTACAATGTTGAGGAAGATCCAATAGATCCGGCTCCTCCTAGCTTTCTCCTCTCTAACCTCTAATTACAACTAGATGAACTAGAACTACAAGAACTATATCTAGAACTAGACAACTAGAGGGACCTCTACTTCTACTTGGATGGAGAATTAAAACCCTAGCTTTTGCTCTATAGGTAGATGATCGTTCTTGGAGGGGGGCCTGCCCCTCTATTTATAGCCCGGTGGGGTGAACCGCAAACCTACTTTGACATGTGGTGGAGAGGCGGTGGAGGAAGCTTCCAGAAGGAGATCGAGATCCGCAACAGTAGATGGCTGGCTGGCCAGGGGGTGGGGCCGGCTGGCCCCACCTAGCGGCGCCTCGGCTCCCACTTCTTTCCCGCGGTCTCTGGTGTCCTCTAGAGTCTTCTAGTGCTGGTTTCCAATCCGTTTGAGTAAGGAAACGTGTCGTGGTGGGATTCTCCCCTCTCCAGCTCCTGTTTTAGTCCCCGGAAAATACAAGATTAACCAAAGCTATGGAATTATGTCAGGTTGCCCCTCAAACATATGGTGGTGATGGTTCTGGTATGTTCTAGATTGTTCCCAAGTTGAATTCTGTTGCGGTGTTGATATCTTTCTCATCAGGGCTCCAAATATAGCAAGTGATAGGTCCGTTTCGATCGACTCGATGAGCTCTTTGCAATGATGTACTCCAGTCCATTATTTGAGGTACTTTTATATAGTGAAACTTGAATATCTTGCAAAACAAGAAAGAACACCACAACTCGTGGAACTCATCAGAATCAAACCCTACAAATATGCTTTATAATCTATTACTTATCATTTCATGCAATAGTTGATGGTTATATTTGGAGTTTAGTGGCCATCAACAACGATTGGCGCACATCTTGTTGACGATGGATTGAAAGTGAGAGAACATCGTGTCAACAGATTCGCCACTCAAATGGACGAAGTTCTCGTACTCTCTTTGGTACGTGTTGAAGAGTCTGGACTTGATTTGGGGATTACCCTCGTGAAACCTCTCAAGTGTTTGCCAGATCTCCCACACCATACGGAGGTTCGAGACTCGCTCAAACTTAGGAAGTGAAAGGCTCAAAAAGAGAATACTACGATCTCTGCTGTTCGCGTTGTGTTGAGAGATTTGGAGTTGGTCAACATGAACAACAAGAACACGGTGGTTTTCATTCTCGCAAATCTCCCACACGAGCGATTCAACCCCCACACATGCGAATCTTCCAATATGAGTAATTTGTTCCATCAAAGAAAGGTGGTTTGCCGACACCACGCTCCATGTCGCCTTTTGCGCATCAAGAACCGACTAAGGTGGAATGATCCTTAACCTGATATGATACCAAATGAAGGACCGATAACGGCAACCAGAGGGGGGGGTGAATGGGAGCCTCAAATTTCTCTTAGAAATTTTTGGGCCACTCTTGCCAAAACACAAACCCAGTTGATGGGTGTCACCGGTAGAGGAGAAAATCGTACCGGAAACACCGAAACCGAGTTCTCAACCCCTGGGGAAAAGAGGCAAGAACTCAAGCAAAAACACTTGTGAGAACTGGTCTCAAAAGTATTCCATCAAGTCCGTTGCGAGAATATGAACTTAACGCAACAAGTGGAACTTGATTCGAAGTCCAGGCGAGAAAGAAACGGACGAAGAAGCGAGACATTGCACAACACCGGATGATCCGGTGCAGTGAGTCCGATGCTAACACAGAGAGGAACATGAGAGCACCTCAAACCATCGGACGTGTACGGTGAGAGACCATTGGACTCAGCGAGCGTCCAGTGAAAGGTGCCGAAAAAAACCTGAGAATCCACCCACAAGTGAGGGTAGCTCAATGACACACTCAACTAGAGTTGCTCTTCGCGATCTCCCGCGGGACAAGCATAACACCCCTCTCAAGCACTTCTCCGGAGCCACGCACAAGCTTATTGCATGCTTCGACGGAATCACGATCACCAAGCTGTCTAGGAGGTGGCAACCTCCAAGAGTAACAAGCACCACCATCTTGCAATACGATCACCTAGTGTCAAATGATGCAAACTCACAGTGCAACACACTAAAAATCACTCTCTCACACAATCAGATGATCACTATCAAGTTTATATGAGTTAGAGGGCTCCCAAACACTCCTACACAAGCCACAAAGGCCCAAGGGTGCTCAGCAACCAGACAAGGGCAGCCTCCAAGCCTATATATATATAGAGAGAAACTAGTCGTTTTTCCCAACTCTGCACACATCCGAACGCTACTAACACGTAGGGGCCGGACCATTTCTTACACGTCCGGACGTTCTACATATTTGAATAGAGCCATTGGCGCGCTTCAGCACATAGAAATCCACCTCCGGACGCTAGCTACAGTGAAGCTTCGAACCAATTCTCATTGCGTCCGTAGTCTATGCAGAGAGTAACCCGAGAGCACATTTTACTCCAGATGCTATCCGGACTAACACCTCCGGACGCTAGTTAGTGTCCGGACCTCACATAGCATTCCCGATAGCATTTTTGGAGCTCCGGACGCATGCCTGGACGCTACGGTCTGGACTAATTCCCATGCGTCCGGACCTTTAGAGACGCAGAATAGGCTTCTCAGGACACTAGGTCCGGACTGCTACAGTGAACGGTCCGGATCAATTTGCTCTCGCGTCCAGACTTGCGCAGTCTGCACCAAAACGTTCATATCTCTTAGCTCTGAACTCTGATTTCGATGATATTGGACTTTTTAGAAAGATAACTCAGAGGGCTACACATATATTATATGCATTTGATCCATATAAAAATGAATCAAAGTAGTATTCCATTCCAAGAGCCATACCAAAAAATATTTTTCCCTTCTCCGAGTTGATTCAATTCAACTCCAACACCTTATCCTTTGCAAATTTGCCAACATAACCAAGTGTACAACACCATGTGCATGTGTGTTAGCATTTTCACAATCATTTTCAAAGGATTTTCACTTGCTCTCACCACGCCACTCGATCCTAATGCATCGCAATATTAGATCGCTCATGTGGCACTAGATGGCCGATATGCAAACAAGTTTGCCCCTCTTGATAGTACGGCCATCTATCCTAAACCTAGTCATATACTTCTCTACACACCTATGACCGGTGAAATGAAATGCCCTACAAGTTATACCTTTTCCTTGCGCATTCCATTCCATCTCCTCTAATGTTAATGCAACACATGTACCAATCTATTACCAAATGATATGATCCACTCCATATCATCACGTGACCGTGTTGGTTCATCGATCTTGACCTCACTTGATCTTCACCGTTGCATCGGTCCATCGGCGCCAAGCATCACTCGCTTTCCCTTCACACTTGCAATCAGTCCATCAAGCCAAGCCTCATCTTGATCTTCTCCACCTTTATCACATGACTTCATGTCATGTCTCATGTGCAATAAGCTCTTTCATCACACAATCACATATGAACTAATCTCCTGTGTATATCACTCAAACACATATTAGTTCCCCCTAGGTTGTCACTCAATTACAAAAAACACATAGGGCCCTTTCACCGGATGCGTCTGATGCTACCCCACCGGATGCTCTAAGCGTCTAACGCTCACGCACAGCTAGGGAGAAGTCAACCCACCGGACTTTGGCCTATGATGATGTCAGCGTCCAATTCCATCGTCTGGTGTGACTCGTGTAAGAACACAACTCATCGGACGCGTCCGGTGCTAGCGTCCGATGCCCTCGAAAACTATGCGGATCACAAAAAAATCGCTGGAACTTGTTCGTTTCAACTCCAATCGAATCCAAACTTTG
This sequence comes from Microstegium vimineum, assembly GCA_022036555.1. Classification (NCBI taxonomy): domain Eukaryota; kingdom Viridiplantae; phylum Streptophyta; class Magnoliopsida; order Poales; family Poaceae; genus Microstegium; species Microstegium vimineum. Next base: position 46,312,945 of record CM039127.1, on the reverse strand, counting down.
TGGGGAGGTTTCTTAGGTAGATGAAACTCTACTTCATGAAGATCTTGATCTTCCTACCCAAACAAGTTCAAGAATCAAAAGGGAAAACCAAAAATGGAGTGAAACTGAACGAAGAACAAAAGCGATCGATCTCTTAGCTCGCCACCATCCAACCCGAATCCTTCGGTTGATTACCTCACATGGGGTTGTGGGTTGTAGAAACTTCTCTAACAAACGGATTGTAAAAAAGCAACTATGAGAGAAATCAGAGGGATGAATCGGAGAGCAAAATTGCAAGAATGAAGAATGCAAACACAAGCAATTTCACAACCAGCCCTCGGAGGAGACAAGGAGGTTACAACCTCCTTTCCTTGGACAAAATCTCAGTTCTTACACGTGAGACATCGTGGACCTCAAGCAAGGATTCTAGGGGAAGGGAAACCTAGGAATGAGAGGTAGAAGAAGGAAATACCAGAGCTGAGGATGAGGATACCCCTTCATCCTTATTTAACAGGGTCTATTGGACATTTCCAAATAGCCCCCTGATACATGAGAGAACCACCTAGCCCTAGGAAATTGTGATCCAACTCCCCGAATCTTGCATATTCACTTCGATCGGATGGCCCGACCTCCTGCCTGGACTTGGCGTTGCCTCGATGCAACCTTCAGGATTCTGCCACGTGCCGCCCTTGCTTCCTCGGAAGCTCTGGCCAGGTTTTGAGGTCCAAACCACCAAACCGTCCGCCGGTGGTTTTGTGGCTCAACCACCAAACCCCGAGTTTTGAGGCCCAAACCATCAAATCGCTCGACACATGTCACCATGTCCTCGCCCGGCCGGGCGCCAAGTCCTCATGAGCCTCCCCGCTCGACTCGTTCGCCCACGCCGTCTTGACTTGGTCAATATGGTCTACTCCATGTCTTCTCGCACATGTTGATGCCAAGTGCCAGCCACCATGGCTAGTCCTCCGGCCCTCCAGTTCATCGGTCCGAGCCCTGCGTCCGCCCTTCACCGCTCTCCGTCCATCATCACAGCACACCTCTACTCAACCTTCACCTCACCTTTGACTGTCGTCTCCAGACTCGACACCTGCACACCACAAGCCGATAGATGAGCACATTTCTGCTTTTGCAGTGGACTAGTGAGACACACTCAAACTGAAATACTCACATGTTGAACAATCACTCATCACTAAAACTAAACATCACGAGCACATATCAACCATATGTTCAACATATAAAACTTGTATAAAATCTACCAAGTCCAAAACACACTCACATTTCAAGAGATAAAAGATATAGGGTCTCATTAATGAACTTAAGCACTTAACAAGTTTAAACAGGTAAACCATTTAAAATTGAGCCTACTGGTAGTTTAGCATTTTCCATAGTTAAGACATGTTAAAATAAGACTAACACAACTGGAATCACGTTTTTCTCAGTTGCCAAACTCCTGCTATGAAATTGCAAAGGTAAATAGCTATATAAAAGCATGTTGTACACTTCCAATTTAATAGCCTAAGAAAATAGTTCAAACAACAAGTTTCATATTTCTATCACCTGAAGAATTTCATAACAAACTCAACAAAATTTGTTTCACATTATTTGGACATTTTTAGAATTATTTATGAATTTCCAAAGTCACCCAACATTTCAGCAAAATACAGAAAAAGGAAAAGAAACACAAGTCACTGACAGGCCGGGTCCACAAGTTAGTGGGTCCTGCATGTCAGTCACAGAGAACGCAAGGGGGTGTTCGACCAGCGAGAGCTCGCCGACGGTGAGGCCTCCAGCGAAACCAACCCTACCATCGTGTTCACCATGACAAACCGCACCTAAGAGACCTACTGTCCGAGGCCCGGCCTAGCACACCGGAGCAAGCTCGATGGCGGCAATGGTGGCACAGCGGCGCTGCATGCTTGATGCTGGCCATCTTAGGCAATGGCCGTCCCCTAGGAAGGCCCTACGAGCTTCCTAGATCTACTACGGACCTAGCGAGCATAGGATTGAGCCTCGGGCTAATGTCGGTGAGCTTGACCACATGCACAGCGACGTTGCGAAGAGATCACGACGGTGCGGTGCGCTCATTCCGGCGCCGGCGAGCCGGTATTGCTTCAACCAAGTTCAGCACTGGGTTCGCCTATACCTAGACTCACTCTAACGCGACTCAAAAGATCACGAACGACCCAAGGTATTTGAGCTATAGAACAATACTATTTCAATTGAGCTTTGTTATGGTACCTTCAAACAATTATAGACCGTCGATCTGGATCACAACAAATATATATTTATATATATTTACAGTTTTTTACAATAGGAAAAATATCTTCCAATCTGGACAAGGCAAAATTTTCTATTCTGATGTGCGACATGCTTGATGAAGGGGTGGTCAAAACGTGACATGATCTGTTCGCATGAGGGCAGCTTCTTCTAGGGATGACTATTCTGCAGCGGTAATCGCAAAGAGAAAGGGAGTACCGGTTGGAGAAGGCAGGGGTTAAGTTTACATTGTTTCCATTTTTAGTTCACACACAAGCCTCCCAACACTCCTTCGGTGGAAGGACGGTCCTACATCACCATTACGCATTATGAGAAGGCGCGAAGCGGTGTCATGTTTCATTTAGAAGAGTGCTCGCGGGTCACTTACACAAGGAATAGAATCTCATTTCTCCATAGCACGGAAGGGCATAGAACTTGTTACTCTCTCCATCCCAAATTATAAGACATCTCAAAAATTTTGGAGAGTCAAACTATCTCAAGTTTGACCGAATTTATATAATAATATAATAACTTTTATGATGTCAACTAAGTATCATTAGGTTTGTCATTAATTATATTTTTATAGTATGTCTATTTGATGTCATACATCTTTATAGTTTTCTCTATAATTATTGGTCAAACAAGATGTTTTGACTCTCCAAGATTCTTGTAATGTCTGATAATTTGGAATGGAGAGAGTACATCGTAATGTGAATCTAATTAACATTGTTTTGTGTTTTTTTAGCGTGGAAACGGAAGTTGGAGGTATATCCACATTGGAGAGAAACAATTTGACTTAGCCTTATTGTGAAAAATTGCACAAAAAATCTGCCGTGCGTTATAGTGTAAAAGTTGTCCCAAACATATTTCTGGAACCTCCTCGGGATAAGTGTGAGTAGTTTTGTATAGGAGTAACATATTAGTAAGAGGTAAAATGATACATCACTATGTGCAACGATACTTAATATCCTTAATAATTAAAGAAAATCAATGATTAAAGCATTCTAATGGCTAGCTATAACTATAACACAAAGAATCACGGATAGAAGGTTTATTTGAGTATCGCTTGAGACTAGATTGTTTCTTTCCTTTTAAAAACCTTTTTTTAATTTAGTTTACCTTTATTGATTCAATTATGTTTTATTATTCATTGTATAATTCGATGACCTAGATTTATTTGAGCTCTTACTTCTTAGGATGGATGCAATGGGATACCGTAGAATTGCCCAATTCAACTTCATTAAAGCCCATGTCTTAGCATCTCAATCGGAATTAAAAAGACATATAGTTATGTCAATATATATATACTATTTCCTCAGTTGTAAATTATCATAAATTATAAAACGTTTTGACATTTCTAAATTCATAGCCTTTAATATTTCTAAATTCATAACTTTTAATATGTATTTTTAAGACATAATATAAATCTAGATTTATGTCAATATATATACTATTTCCTCAGTTGTAAATTATCATAAATTATAAAACGTTTTGATATTTCTAAATTCATAGCTTTTAAATTTCTAAATTCATAACTTTTAATATGTATTTTTAAGACATAATATAAATCTAGATTTATGTCAATATATATACTATTTCCTCAGTTGTAAATTATCATAAATTATAAAACGTTTTGATATTTCTAAATTCATAGCTTTTAAATTTCTAAATTCATAACTTTTAATATGTATTTTTAAGACATAATATAAATCTAGATACGTAACAAAGATTATAAATATAAATAAAAATCAAAACGTCTTATAATTGGGACCGAAGGAGTAACATTTCCCAAAAACTTCTTTATTAGAACCAAAGGAGGTAATAATCTCCTACAATTTCTTAGACACTGTTCCAACATTCATCCGTAGGATACAAAACTTAAACAAACTACAGTTTTGGCCACAAACTTCAGTAAGTTGTACAGGCGAAAAGTAATGATGCATGAAATACGCAGTAGTTACTCGCTAGTTACTAGCGTGGCTGCCGTGCAGGAAGCCGTGCGCGATGGTGTCTCGCGCCGCCTGCACTGCCGCCGGTGCGGGGGGAGCGGCGGCGTCGTGAGCGACAGCGACGTCACCGTCGTCGTCATCAAGCTCGTACTGCATGAGATCAGGGTCGAGCTCCTCGCCGGCGCGTTCGCAGACGTTGTGCAGCACGCAGCAGGCGGTGATCATTCTGTGGAGGTCCTCAACTTTCACCTCGCTGCGGCGCTGCAAGCAGCGCCACCGCGCCTTGAGCCGTCTGACCGCGCCCCGCGCCACACCGCGCGCGCGCGCGACCCGCTCGTTGAACGCGTGCTCCGTCCACGTCAGGTTCTGGTGCGCGTACGGCACGAGCATCCAGTCCATGAGCGGATACCTCGTGCCACCGACTAGCCGCCGCGGGTGCTCCGCCTGCGCGTAGCCCCCAGCTAGGTGCCCGGAAAGAGGGGACCTGCCGAGGACGGCGTCGTCAGATAGCGATCCCGGCTCTATCCAGATGTCCGTGAACGCTCCGTCGGCGTCAGCAACGACCTGGACGGCGACAGAGTAGGACGCCTTCTGGCTTCGCTCCGAGAGGCCGCGGTCGTAGTACGCGGCGACGTAGGCCTTGGGTGCGACGACGGGGATGCGCGTGGTGTAGACGGCACCGATGATGCCAGGGAGCCCGGAGGCGGCCTCAAACCTGGCGGCAACGGTGGTGGCGGACTCAGGCCAGGTGATGGTCGTGGGACTGAGCACGGCGGCCACGGCGTGGTAGACCTCGAGCACGATGCTGTGGCAGGTGGAGATGCCGAGGCCGAAGCGGCGGGAGACCTCGCGGAGGGGCTCCGCGGTGGCGAGGCGCCAGAGGCAGACGGCCACGCGCTGGCGCACGGGGATGGCGCTCCGCAGCGAGGTGTCCTCCTTGGCGATGGCGCCGCCGAGCGCGTGGCAGAGCGCGCCGAACGTGGCGCGGGACATGCGGAAGGCGCGCCGGAACTCGGCGTCCGGGCACGACGGCCCGTCCAGGTGGTCCCACCACTCGGTGCTCCGCTTCCGGACCCACACCCGACGGCTGGCCCTGGCCGTAGCTGCCGCGTCGGCGTCGGCCTGGCCGCCGCTGCTCTCGACGGAAGCGTCGTCGTCGTTAGACTGCGAGCTTCTCGTCTGCGGCCGCCGTCTCTTGCCCGGTCGCGAGGTGCTGCCCGTGGTCCCGCCTTCGCCCGCGGCCAGGTATAATGACCCTTGCACTTGCACCACACTGCTGGGAATGGGATTCACCGGAGGAAGGTCAGCAAAAACCTGCGGCGGCAACGGCAAGGGCATCATCATCGCGTCAACGGCCTGGTAGTGATCGTGTTCGTGGCCGGCAAAAAACAGCGGGGAATTAGCAGCGTCGGCGTCGGCGTCAGCGTCAGCGTCAGCTGCGAAGGGCGCATCGTCAGGGTGTGACCCAGCGCCGCCGACGTCGTTGTGCATGGCGAGGGAGGGCGATGATGGAGGAAGAGAATTCAGCGTCGGGAGAGACGAGGAACGTGGGAGAGTTCTCGGCGTCGGCAGAAGCCACGGTGGACGACAACTCGGTGTGTTGGCTTCGGTTCGGCTGTGGGAAACACGTGCTAGGAAGACGGGAATGGCGCGAGGAAGGTGCCCCGTGCGGCCGTGCCCATGCACTGGAGCTCTTACCGTTCTGTGTGTGGCCGCGTGTGAGCTGCCTTTATTGCTTGATAGCTGGGGTGGGGACTGGGGAGTGGTAAAGATGGCCAAACGGGCCGATTTTTTCGGGCTGGCACGAGCCCGTCACGAAAAAGCACGGTCCGAAAAACGGTCCGGCACGCTAGCAACGTGCTCGTGCCAGCCTGGCCCGCCACCGTGCCCGTGCTCGGGCTGCCATATCAGCCCGCTAGCACGGCACTGACACGGCCCGCTCCAACGACAGGCACGGCCTCGGCACGGTGCCTTGGCCCGATGCGGCACGACCATTGGACGGAGGGCGTCCCTGCCATCCTAGTCGTTGGAGGCGCACCCCCCTGGGAGGGGTATAAATCCCAGCGCCGCGGCGACCCCCCTCCCCCCCCCAGCCGCGAACCCTAATCACTCTCTCCTCACTCGCTCCCTCTTTGGAACCCTAACCCTAACCGCCGCCCGCTGATCTCCTCACTCCTCTGTACTCTCGTCTTCCCGCTGGCCGGCGGCCGACACGGGCACGGGCACGGCCGATCTCCTACACCTCTCGTCTGCCTCCATGACCGACGATGTAGGCACCTCCTCATCCACATCTTGAACTCTTCGTATTTTTCTCGTCTCCCTCCTCATCCCCGTCGTCTGCATCCGGCACTTGTGGGGCTCCGTGAGCTTACGTCAAGGAACCAGGGTACCAGATCTGTACGTCGACGTCGTCGTTGTCTCTGGTGCTCCGGCCGTAGAGGTGAGTATTTCCTAACCCTAGATCTGATGTTCTTGATTCCTCTGAGCTCTGACCCCCGGATCTGTGTGCTAACACTCTTTTTTTGCGGGTTTTTTGAAGCCGTCGAGGGACCGGAGAACGGCGGCGACGAGATGTCGTCCGACGAGGTGGAGGAGATCGGGACCGGTCACTCCATGACCATGAACGATGAGTGATACAGTCAGTCAGTTGGATGATGACTTTAACCTCTTGCATTGGTGGCATCAGCATAAACTTACTTATCTAGTTCTTTCAACCCTTGCTAAAGACATTTTTAGTGTGCCTGTTTCTACCATTTCTTCAGAGGCAACCTTCAGCTTGACTGGCAGGATCATTGAAGAACGACGGAGGTGGTTGAACCCTGAAACCATGGAGGCACTCACTTGCATCAAGGACTGGGAAGCGGCAGCAGCACGGCTACAACATATGGCGGAGGGTAAGGATCTTTGTGATGCCTTTGAGCATCAATATCTCGATTAGACATTTCTGTAATGGTCTGTAATAGTGATTAGGACCAAGAACTGATTTGAACTTGGAACTTGTGATGTAATGAACAATGAGCAATTAAACTGGAGCTTGGCTGCAGTCTTTTTCCCTGTCTAGGGTTTCTCACAAGGATGAGTTTTACCTAGACAGGTTTTTAATGAGGCAACCATTGCACAAGCTCCCTTTTGTTTTATTTGTGTCTTTTGTTTGATGGTTACGTGTCTTGTTGGATGATTTGGATCTGTGGACTATCAAAATTGTGAAAATTTGAGTTCTTTTGATGTTTTTGATGAAACTAGTGCTATGACTTGATAGTGTCTTTTGTTTCATGGTTATGTCTTGTTGGATGATTTGGATCTGTGAACTGTGAAAGTTGTGAAAAAATGAGTGCCGTGCTGGCACGGGTACTGACGAGCTGGCGTGCCCAGCAGCACGGTACGGCACGCTCTAGCTCTAGCCGTACCGTGCTCGTGCTGGAGTTCTGGCACGTCAGCACGATAGGCACGGCACGGCAGACACGCGTGCCTTATCGTGCCCGTGCCTTGCCGTGCCGTGCTAAGATGTGTCCGTGCTAGTGCAATGCCGTGCGACACGATTGGCCATCTTTAGGGAGTGGTGACTGGTGAGGTTTTATAGGTATCGGGCAAATGTGGCACAGTTTGAGATGCGATGGATTTGTGTAAAGCGTAATTTTGTCTGTTTATTTTTTAAAAAATATTTATTAAAATATAATATATTTTTATTTTTATAAAAGTATTTTTAAGACAAAATCTATTGATATGATTTTCATTTTTCCAAACTCAACAATTTAAAAGTTATTCATGATTTATATTCTCAATGTAAATCTTATCCAAAACGACATCTAATACAAGTATAGGGGAGTATATAGTAGGAGAAAAGTATCCAATGTTCAAGTGTTAATTAAGGTCCCGAGGCTATTTTTCTTTGTAATGGAAAATAGTTTCAGGCCTGAAACTTCCTCTGAATACAAAGGATATTTTGCAGCGCTTCGTTCATGGTTCTATGGCAATGAGAAGTATTGAAGTATCATCAATAAAGAAAAGACGGTTGACACAAATAGCCCAGGACATACACGAATTCCTTCGATACCCCCTTTTCTTCAGCTTGCTTGAGAAGAGCTGAGAGACCCTCAGCACATAAAATAAACATGTATGGTGAGAGGGGTCACCTTGGGGAAAATCCTATTGTGGTTTGAATTGCTTTGAATATTCCCCATTTATCTTCACACTATATCTAACTATAGAGACACACTTCATGATTAAATCTTCCCAAGCTATAGCAAACCCCAATTTCCACACATTCTTCTCTAGGAAGGACTATTCTGCTCTATCATATGCCTTGCTCATATCCAATTTTATAGTAGCTAGCCCCAAACTTTCTTGCCTCTTGTTTCTAAGGAAATAATGCACTAATTCATATGCCAAGAGGACATTATCTATTATGAGCCTCTCAACAATTAAGGCACACTCTTGGATGGCAAGATAATCTCTAGTAATTTTTTTTTGAGGCAATGGAACATGACCTTAGATATTAGCTTTTTAGTGTATTACAAAGATCTTTTAACTTGTGAGGATTGTTCACTCTTGGAATCAAGACCGTGACAATTTCATTCCACCCATGAGGCATAAGATCTCCATTATTCAACACAACCACTTATAGAAGATAGAGGTGCAGTGGAAGGTCCTAAATGGTTAGAGGGGCTAAATAGTATAATTAAAATCCTATACTCCTATATTGCAAAGATCCACTCAGAGGGTTCCCTCCAATTAGGTTCGAGTATTTCCTAAAAGTGATGTCATCTTACATCAAATGATGTCATCAGCCAACTAACCCTCATTTATCTCCCCACTAGCTATTTCATTTTGAAATAGGAAAAAAGCCATAGCACCTAAACCAAGTATCATAATTAAAATCCAATTGCACTATGGTGTTCCTCGCAAGAAACTTTTCAAAACAAGTCCCCACATGGATATATTTCGATAACTCTCTCGTGCGCCTTCTTTGCCGAAACCAGTGTTTCTGAGTAAAAATGTGGTAAAACTGTATATCACATGGATTTTTTGAGGTCCTCCAAAACGTCTGAAGGAACCATACACAGAACTACCAGAACTCTTAGGAGGGGAGATGCCCCTCGGGTATATTATGGGAAGAGGGTTCGGTTGAGTGAAACCTCGGGGTGAAATGCTTCAAAACCACTAAGGTTTACGATGACCCTCTAACTAGGCTCCACCGAAAGTCGGTCATTCCCCCGGCCGCCGTAGTTGACCCGTGGCTCGCCGTGGCTCTGGAATACCCGAAACCAGTGTTTCTGAGAAAAACGTGGCAATACTGCATATCACATGGATTTTCTGAGGTCCTTCAAAACGCCTGAATGATCCATACACAGAACTTTTAGAACTCCTGATAGAGGAAATGCCCCTCCGGTATATTAGGAGGAGAGGGTTCGGTTGAGTGAGACCTCGGGTGAAATGCTTTGAAACCACTAAGGTTTACGATGACCCTCTAACGATGCTACACCGAAGATCGGTCACTCCTCCAGCCGCCGTGGTTGGCCCGTGGCCTGCCGTGGCTTTGGAATACCTGTAACAATGCGTGGGGTATCCACCTAGTTATATAAAACACTAGAGTAAATTGTTAGGCGGTTACAAAGTAAAGTTTTTTGCTCTAGTTCTACTAAACTATTTAATCTACGTATCCAAGCAATTCTAATTGAATAAGATCACTAAGGCACACAATACTAAGTCACTACTTTACTCTAGTTATCTAGCAATATAAGCTACACTACCAAGAAACAACTATCAATACACAAGACTATTTGAATGTAATTACAAAGAGTGATATATAGGACTGTTATACCAACGTTGGGCAAGAGATATATGAAATAATAACCAATTGAATACCAAGTAATCCTAAGGAGACAAGGTGGCACGTTGATTTTTCTCCTAAATCTCACTTGCTTGCCGACAAGCTAGTCCCTGTTGTGTCGATCGTTCACTTGATAGTTCAATAAATATAGGCAATCACAAGCCTAGCCCACTACTTGGGTGCCACAAGAACCCACCAACAAGTGAGGGTGTACTACTCAATGACACGAGCAATGTATTAGAGTACCTTATGGATCTTCGTCGGGAAAAAGGTCAAGAACAGGCCAAGAACCAAAGGGGAGGGTCCCCAAGGCATAGGTGGAGGCTGGCCGGCCCATTAGGTCACCCGTTCAGGCTCCACTTTGGAGGTTGATTGCTGACTACCATTAAGATCTAATCTACATCGTCCTTCTAAGTCAGTTTGATCTGAGGGACATGGTGATTTTTTATCCTGATTCACAAGACTAGTTGATATTTCTTAACGTATGCAAAAGGAATCTGCAAGCGCATGGATAAGCCGCTGTAGCATTTCACTCAAAAGTATTTAGAGTATCATATTTTCCACAGATAACGAAGACAATCTTCCAACTAGTTCGTCGAAGGACAACACAAAGGTAGAGATGACAAGAGTAGAGAAGGATTCCTATAGTTTTAGGGTCTAAGGATAGATAAACTCTACTTTTCACTTGCTTACTTCAGGCACCGGAGTGCATCTAGTCAGCGAGGTGATACTGACCTGTAGCTCTACACCAAACCCAGACGTGGGGGAATGTGAGGGACGAGTAGAGCTATCACCACCTGCCTCCTACCCCTCAACCGAACAAGGCAAACGAAGGTAGCTTCTAGCCTAGATATCACGTCTACGGTATTAACTACTACTCTAGCCCACTTCACCTCCTCTTCGGCATCTTGATCCTTTCATGGTCAACGATGTAGGGCTACGGCTGATGGCCGCGAACACGAGATCCGTGAGGCATTTTTAAAATTTTTAACCATTACACGGGTGAAATGAGCATCATTGCCGAATTTCATCACCCAAACAGAAAACTGATGGTGATAAGGCCCTCATCCCGGTGGTGATGAAAAGTGCCTTCTTGGTGTTGGTGCACGCCACTTGATCAATAAAAAGCAAAGTCGGTGGTGCGTTGTGCTTGCATTGACGTCGTACGATGTTCGGGCATGTGAAGGTCCAGGGTTCACTTGTGTGCAGGCCGAGGCTATATATGCGCATTCCTAAACAGGAGGATTCCTGTTTATCTCTACCGCTGTGATTTGAACGTAGGTTCACGTTCTGCAGAACCACGTGCCGTGGGGTATGGGCCGGGGACGCGGGGTTTACTGTTTCCCCGTTGAGGCTGACCTACCTGAATGGCGACGAAGGAGTACAGGACCACGCGAACTTGACCGGCTGTGATGATGACGATTGCACGCATTCTCGGTGGACTACGCCAGCTCATTTGTCTAATCGAGAGGACGATATTAGAGGTCTGCATGTCAGCATGTGTGAATTCCTTAACGTACAGTACTACACCCAATTAACCTCGTATTGGCCCGTCTTTAGTATGAACGCGTCTTTTTTTAGAGTACACAGTACAACGCGTCTTTAGTATGAATTCGGGTATAAGCCCGAGGTATTCGCAGATCCTGACGATTTTTATGTCAACAGTATCATCATATCATCTATATGTGTGATTTTTTTAGTGAATTTAGACGAATTTTTTGCCATGGTTTGCACGAGTTTTCATGAAGGTTGTGATTTACAACTGATAAAAATGATCACATGATTAAACTTTCAGTCTATTTTGCACAATGGATATGTGGGTATAACTCACCACGTCTCGTCTTGTAGTTACTACCTTCTACCACAGGACCAGAGAGTCGCTTGTGACTACATATATAATGCTATATTTTTTTTACTACCTCATATGAATCTGGTAATCATTATTTCAACTTGTAAACTACCTTAAATGGAAAAAAATCAGTTATCAAAATTTTGATATCATCGAGCACTACAACTTTGATATAGGGTTTGTTTACATCCAATGCTATTTCAAATTTTTCAATTTCAAAATTGGTAACTTTAATTATATACATACTCCCTCCGTCCCTGAAAAAATCAATTCCTAGAATCCGTGTAGTCAAACTTTTTTAGCTTTGACTAACTTTTTAGAAACATATAACAACATTTATGACTTAAAATGAGCACCATATAAAAATAGGTTCTTATATAAATCTAATGATACTAGTTTGATACCATAACTTTTAGTATTTTATTCTAGAAATTTGGTCAAAGTTTAAAAAATTTGACTTAGGACAAAACTAGAAATCTATTCTTTCATAGACGGAGGGAGTACATACATATAGCCATTAAATAATCTTATATACAAACTTCATCAACTACAAACTTTTTAGATCTCATCGAGCTCTGCAATTTTCACATTTTTTTTTGTTTTCGTCATACCTGTTTTGAAAAGTTATAATTTTTTTATGTGTTGTATCTGTTTTTAGTGGTGGCTAACTATGAAAATGAATTTCTAGGAGCAGTTGAATAAGTCAACCACCCTTTAAAATGAATCATTTTCATGTATGGTTGATATAAACAACCGTCCCTAAAAATCATATTTTTGCTAGGGGCAGTTTGCCTCCCTCCCAAAAAAAATAAATTCCATGGACATTTTGTAAGCTACAGTGCTCACAAAGTTAGTTACAGACGATTCACTAAGTAAACCATTCTTTTTTTCAAAAAAAAGAAGACACCTATAAAAATCATTGTCATAGATTTTTAGGCTCCTTATGAAAAAGCCTTAGATGGTGGTTTTAGTTTGTGCTATAGTGTCACAAGAGAAGGAGCTTTTATGATAACTGAACAATACCATGAGGAAGGAGAATCGTCGAAGCCTTAGCCTTAGAGCAACCGTAAGAGTATCTCTATAGCTCTCTTTATTGATAATAAGAAATATCCTCCAATTGATTAATTAGTCGGCGTTTAAATATTGATATCCTCCAATCTAGATCTTTGACTAGCCACATGCGAAGAGTGAGATATTGGCTGTATAGAGTGAGTATAATATATAAAAAAGTTGTTGAAAGGTGAAAACATAAAAAAAATGGTTTATTTAAATGACTCTCTAAATTAAGATTTATTTGGATGTGCTTTTATATTACCTGGAAGGTCGTGATTGGTCTTGCATGCTGCCAACAATGGAGCAAATGGAACCTTAGCAGCGAAATTCTCCCACGGATATTGGAAGGAGATCATGTATCCCCATCCCCCGACATATCCACGTGACCTAACTTTAGAAGACGAGGAGGAGGTGAGGTCAGGTGTTACGTTTCCAAAGAAAAAAAAAAGGTGAGGTCAGCTGCTCTCAGGTCAGGCGCGCGCGACGACAACGACGACGACCTACGCGTCACATTATAATATTATATTCTTGTTGAATAAGTAATACATTGCGGCGACGACCTACGAGTCATCATGCACCAGTGAAGGCGCGTAATCAAGCCTCAAGGGGGGTCACGGCTTAATTAGCGCGTGGCGCCCGTGCCAGCTAGCTAGCTAATTGAGTAATCCTCGCTCTGTGAGCTAGTAGCGGGTGTATACCACACGATCGAGACGACTGTGACCGAAATATCTAGCGGCTAGATTTTTGTTCAGATTTAGACTCGGAAACTTTTGAAGAAAAAAACGAAAACCGCAATCATTTCATTGTCTCGTCGATCTGAACATGAAGAAGGAAAATATTGAATCGGCGGGGCCAGCAAGGGCCAAACGCCAAAACGAAACAAGCTCGCGTATGCATGCAACCCAATTTGTCACCGACATATCGTTTTCCCTTTCGCAATTTCACATGGGCCGTACGTGCGTCGCTAGGTAGTGTACCTTGACAGCAGTACACATGCCAGGTAACATATAACGTACGACAAACCGAATGCCAATTTCGGCGTGGACACGTACACACACCTGCTTTGCGGCTTTCTGTCGAGCATCTAGCTAGCTATAGCTAGCTAGCTCGTCAGTTCCTGCCAGTACGTGCGGCGGCGACGTGCTGGATAGCAGTTGACCTTGACCGATTAGTGTGTGTGCGTGCGGTCGTCGTCCTAAACTATTCTTTATCCCCACGTGGAAGTAGCAGTGCACCGGCCGGCGCCGCATGCACCACTGATGGTCTCATTCTATTTCCGAGCCAGCATGGCCTCCCGCCGGCCGCCGGCCGGAAGCTGGCTAGTCTACAATACTCCTGTACTAGCTAGTCTGCCACAAATTTCCCGGCAGCCGTTGCGTCTGTTTGACGGCGAGCTAGGACTGGCACACGTCCACACGTGCAAAAATACAATCCATCACGATCGACCTACAAACGCCGCCTCAGATTCTTTTTGTTGTAATATAATAAGACCCAGCTACGATCGGATCAGCCTGTGATATTTTGGACGGTGTCTGAAAGGCAGTTGGTAAGCTTTGCAGAACGTCACATACTGCATTAAGAGTAAATTACAACTGAACTTGATAAGCTTTGCAGCCTTACATTCAACATTGTTGGTTATCACCAAACAATGGTCAGATTCTCAGAGTCCTCATGGGTTCTTCATGCTCCAAATATTATTCATGTTCTTTGACCAAATCAAGTTTAACACTAATCAATGCCATATGTACAAAATGGTGCTGATTACAGTAGAAAAATTGGGCACTCAGGCTCTGCTGTGGTGCTATTTACATTATAGATGTAGTTACATAAGAGGGCACAATCCTGTGTTCATCCATAGAGAAATATGATGAGTTTTAGAGTGCATCTACTTCATGGTGAAACCATGTAACCTACAGACCTTAATCATCAAGACCTGGAAATAATTAATTTAAATAGCTTTCTAAATTTTGTAACACAAAGATAAAAGAACAATAATATTCACCAAGGTAATGATGGCAACACACATGCTACATTAGCTCTAAATTTCCAATCCTCTCAAAGTGGGGAAATAAGCTCCGAACTTCTAAACATTGTGACTTTGTACCAGGAATCCAGGATGCCAGGTGCAGATTCAATTACATCAGTTTGATGAAGTGCCCATATTCATAGAATGCCAATATATATTTAAGTGTTTGATTGTTTCTTCTATCTGGAAAAGGATGCTACTGGTGGTAGCAAAGATATATAGACATATCGCTCAAATCAAGAGAGTTCCAGAATATGGAAAAGATGCTCATCCTATCAAAGCATGCATGTGATTTAGTAGCATGTATTTGAGATATTGTTTTAAATAAGCAATCAGCACACAGAAAGGATTTAAGTTAACTAAACTGGGAACAAGCAAGCAACATGCAACTGATAAAAAAGATTAACTCAATATGGAACACAAAGTCAAGAAGTAATTAACTTAAAATTATAACATATACAATGAAATCATGCTAAACCATAAAAACCAACGGAAAATGGTTAGTGGTACATTCGATTTGTATGTGGCCCATGAATAAAAAGTGAGAAATTATCAAATCCAATTGTGCGATAAAAAGGATGGATCCTACTTTTCAGGGACTGTACTTCACCTCATCTAAGGCCAGTGTGTTGAACAATGGAATTGAGTGAAAGAGAAATATGATGGTTCCTTGCTAATTTGAATGGACATCAAATTAACATTAGACATCAGGGACTATCTCCTCCAAAAACATGACATGGAATAAAGCAACGCAGACTATGCAGAGCACATAATTTCAGCAAAATTCACAGCAAAGCAGAGCATTTTCCTAGCCCCACCTGGTGCTGGGAGTCATTACCAAACTTGTCAATCGTCGAGAGTGCAGAACAGGGAATTTGGCATCACCACACAGGCACGTAACCAAGCTCCTTAGCTTGGAGCACTGCCACTGCTACTGGGAGCAGGCTATTTATCACAGGCACTGAAAGGGTACAGGCAATCTCGTTAACTACACTAATCAGCCTCAAGTAGCAAACATGTAGTGTTAACATGAGATCAAAGCACCTATAGTGAAACATTGACATAGTTTGCAGCAACATCCAATAGCAAATAGCAAATAGTTAGTATTTTCTATTCTTTTTGGTTAGGAAAGACGCAAAAGTAGTAACTACAGTTCATAGAAATTAGCAAATACATTCAGTCTTTTATTGCAACAAATAATTAGGTCTGATGGTCATGCTATATTTTTTTTATGATTTCACCTAAGGTGTTGATCAGCAATGCAAAAGGATTTTCGGACCATTTTAGCCAAATTTAGTGTGGCATCTTTTTAGTATTATTTTACTATGTTTTTGCAACGAAAAGTTTGCACCCTCCCCAATTTCTTGGTATTCACTACTACAGGATTCATTTACCGCAGCGGTGGCATTTGGTACCCCGCAGCGCACATCTTTGCTGCCCGCTGCGATAAACCGGTGGCCAGCTTGGGCAGCTGGCCACTGCGTTAACCGCAGCGGGCCACATAACCCGTCCGCTGCGGTAAATGTGAATTTATTGCAGCGGACAACATAAGACACCCGCTGCGGTAAATCGATTTACCACAGCGGACGGATTATGTTGCCCGCCGCAATAAATTCACTTTTATCGCAGCGGGCACATTAAGTTGCCCGCTGCGGTTATCCCCCGTCCTATATATAGCAGCAACCCTCTCTTCTTCTTCCCCACGACCTTCTCCTCTTCCAAAACGTGGGGGAGATTTTTGCACGATTTTTTCATCAAATCATCAAATTGAGTTTTACGGCTTTGATTTGGGGGAGTATGACACCATAAGAGGTACATGATTGCTCTCCCATCCCTCTTTCTCTCTCGTTTTATCACTTTTTAGTGCAATTCCTCAAGTGGATCTAGATCTAGATCCATGGATCTAGATCTAGTTTGTGTTTTTTAGTCTAGATTCTTCATAGATCCATGTACTAGATATATAAAACTTGTGTTTTTTAATCTAGATTCACCGTGATATATATATATATATATATATATATATGTGTGTGTGTGTGTGTGTGTGTGTGTGTGTGTGTGTGTGTGTGTGTGTGCGCGTGCGTGCTAAAGTTGTGTCTTGATCTCTCATCTTGTTGGGGGTCGATTTTTTGCCTGAATTTTTCACTAAATCATCAAATTGAGTTTTAGAGCTTTGATTTGTGGAGGAGAGGACAATAAGAGGTACATGATTGTTCTTGCACATACCTCTTTCTCTCTTTTATTCTCACTTTTTGTGCGATATGTCTCATCATGTGTGTATAATTATCTAGATTCATGAAGTAGATCTATTTTTTTTATATAGTACTTTGTTGTTTTGTCGTGTGTTAAGCTACAATGGATAGGTCCGAATGGATGTACCACATCGATAGAGTGCTTGATCTTCGGTACCTTAGCGAATTGAGGAAGTTCATGGCAGTTGCGAAAGCTCATCGTGCTAGTTTGAAGTAGACGACAACCATATGTCTATGTTCTAAATGCCGAAACCTCAGAGGCTACCCAGATGGAACGGTGCAATCGCATCTGATTGTCAACGGTTTTATAGAGGGTTACACAGTTTGGACTTCTCATGGTGAA
Organism: Microstegium vimineum; assembly: GCA_022036555.1. Taxonomy (NCBI): domain Eukaryota; kingdom Viridiplantae; phylum Streptophyta; class Magnoliopsida; order Poales; family Poaceae; genus Microstegium; species Microstegium vimineum. The sequence goes on along the minus strand of CM039127.1, from coordinate 46,295,411 downwards.
AGTCTTGATGCGAGTTGCGGTGTATCTGGAGTGAGCTCATCGACGGCGACGGTGAACAACCAAGATCATGTTCGACCACCACCACCCTCGGCGCCAGTGCCAGCCGCCACCGACGATGAAAACAATTCTCGTGAATACATCACAGTGGATGAACTACTCGAGAACATTCCAGATGGTGCCGATGATGACGATGGTGACACTACTGAAGATGCTACTTTGAGGGAACCTGAAGATGTCCAGCTCTTTGAGGATCTAGTCAACCACATTGACGAGGATGATGTTATGTTTGGCAGCCCAAATTGGTTGGAGAATTTTAGAGAGATGAAGCAGGCGGTAGTTGATCCTCTATATCAGGATGGTGGAAAATGTCCGGAGGGGTGCACGACGCTCCGTTTCAACCTCCATCTGCTGCTGATGAAGGCTCAACATGGTTGGTCAGACATTAGCTTCAATGAGCTATTAAGTTACCTTGCTACGACGTACCCTACGGGAGGTAACAAGGTGCAAGCTAATACATATCGAGCGAAGAAGCTGATCCGTCTAGTAGCAATGAAAGTTAGAAAGTTTGATGCCTGCCCTAACCACTGCATCATGTACTGGGGCGAGAAGTATGAGAACATGACTAGTTGTCCACACTATGGATTTAGTCGGTACAAGAGAAATGTTGGTTGCCGCGTGGATGCAGACGACAATCTTCCGAACAACAACAAGAAGAAGACCACTGCTGCGACCAAGCATATCTCGGCTCAGCAAGACAAGGAAGAAGAGGGTTACACGCGGAGGAAAAGCCCTGTGCTATCGGTGTGGTACCTACCCGTGCTCGATCGTCTATGTGCACTATTTAGGAATCCAGAGGATGCAAAGCTCATGTCATGGCATGCATCTGCTGATCGGGTCAAAGACGATGGCAAGCTACGTCACCCCTCCGATGGAAAGCAGTGGAAGGATTTCGATAAGGACTACCCTGAGTTTCGTGACGAGCCCAGACATGTCCGGTTCGCGCTGAGTACCGATGGGATGAACCCGTTCGGTGAGCTAAGCAGCTCGCACAGTACTTGGCCAGTCGTCCTCAACATCTACAACCTACCTCCCTAGGTTTGTTTGAAGCGCAAGTACCTTATGTTGACGATGCTTATCTCTGGACCGAGGCAGCCTGTCAATGATATAGGTGTGCTCCTAGAGCCAGTCATGGAGGAAATGCAGATGTTATTCGATGTTGGTGTTGAGATGGTGGATGCGTTTAAAAAGGAGAAGTTCACCCTAAAAGCCATCATCTTTGTCACCATCACTGATTACCCTGGTCTCTTCTCACTATCGGGGCAGATCAAAGGGAAGACTGGATGTGTAGTTTGCATCGACGGGACTTGCTACACTTACCTATCGAGTTCCACCAAGATGATCTACACTCGGCATAGAAGGTTCCTTAAGGCCAAACACAGGTATAGAAGAAGTGATATGAATGAATACTTTGACAATAAGGAGAGCCACAACGCCTTCCAATGCCGCAGACAAAGTGGGGGCCAAAGGTGTATGAGATGGTGAAGGATATGGATGATATCGAGTTTGGCAAGAAGAAGAAACCACCAGAGGAAGGGACAAAACCGACTAGGAAGAGAAAGCACGACAAGCAGGAAGCATCTCCTAATGACAATGTCCCAGTCGTCCCTTTCAAGAAGAATTCGATCTTCTTCAAGTACTTGTCGTACTGGAAAACACTACATACACCCTATGCAATCGACTGCATGCACCTCGAGAAGAATGTGCTTGAGAGCATGATTGGTGTTCTGCTAGGCATCACGGCAAGACGAAGGATGGGATCAAGTCATGGACCGATCTTGTCAACCAGGGCATTAGGCCGGAACTCCACCCTAGAAAGCCTCAGAACGGTAAAGTCGATATCCCATTGGCTGCATACAACCTCACGCATGCCGAGAAGGTGACCTTTTGCAAATTGATGAGGGGTATCAAGGTGCCGACCGGTTTCTCTTCTAACATCAAGAGCCTGGTCTCTATGAAAGACCTCACAATGACCGGCTACAACTCACATGACTGTCACGTCATGCTCATGGTGTTCCTTCCAATATTGATTAGAGCTATCAGTCCAGAATATGTGAAGATGGTGATAATACGTATGTCATACTTCTTTAACTGCATCACACCGAAGGTCATCGATAAGGCATAGTTGTCTGCCTTAAAGGAGTTTATCGTGGAGACCCTCTGTCAGCTCGAGATATGCTTTCCACCGGCTTACTTTGACATTATGCCACACCTGATGATGCACATGGTTGACCAGATCGAGCAATTGGGCCCAGTGTACCTACACCAGATGTGGACGTACGAGCGCTTAATGTCCACCTTGAACAGGTACGTCCATAACCGTGCTTACCCTAAAGGATCGAGGCGTACACAACCGAGGAGTCAATGAACTGGTGTATGAGGTACATTAAAGACGTGAGGGCGATTGGGTTGCCTGTTCACCCGCGCACGAGGGCCGAACCGGTGGGATAGGGTGCGTGGGCCAAAAAGTGCGCACCGATATACCTATCCTAACAAAGAGGTAGAACAAGCTCATTATAGCATCCTCCATCAGTTGGTGAGCATGGACAAATATGTTGAACAACACTTGGAAGAGATCCGAACGGCTCATCATGGAAAGCGCACGGAGGAATGGGTCCAGAAAGAGCACAAAACCAGTTTTCTAGAATGGATCAAGGAGCAAGAAATATCGCTTGATGATAATGATAGTGACACTGTCAAGAAGCTTGCACAAGGTCCATCCACCCAAGTTACCACGTGGCAAGGTATGATGTGAAAGGGTACATGTTTCACACGAAAGACAAGGACAACAAGAGTGCGGCACAGAACTGCAGTGTTCGATACGAGGGTGTCGATGAGTTGACACAAAAGAGGACACAATTCTATGGGCAGATCAAAGAAATATGGGAGCTTGACTATGGACTCAACTTACGCATAACTGCCTTCAAGTGCCATTGGGTCAACCCAAAATCGGTTTTAGTGGGCAATTATGGGTTAACCATCGTGAACCTCAAAAGCACGGGCTACAAAGACGACCAATGGGTATGAGCAACCAATGTAGCACAAGTGACGTACTATATCTATCCACCGGATACAAAGAAGCACGTGGTCGTGTACAGAAAGCAATGGATCGTGGGAGCTGATGAGGTGCAAAGCCCGGAGTAGTACAACAACTACGAGGAGCTCCAGCTTTTTACAGATCATCAAAAGAAGATCAAGGTAGTTGAGGTCAGTTGCAAGCATAGCAAGATGAAGCCCTGGGCACAGAGTGGTAATGAGAAGAGGGTCGTGAAAGCTCCTGCACCAAAATGAGATGTATGCCACACTATTTTTTAATAATGTAGACCAATACAAGTTTGTGTCTTGATGAGATTGAAAAAAATTGTATTCATAACTTTTCTATTTGAATCCATTTATAATCTCAAAACTTGAAGTCAATCGGTTTTAGAGTTTGAAATTTGAAGTCAAAAATTTATTACCATAGTGGTCGTGATAAAACGTCTGCCCGCTATGGTAAATGATTTACCGCAGCGGGCTGTATTAAGTGACCGCGGCGGGAAATATTTACCGCAGCGGGCTTTTAGGTTGCCCGCTGCAGTTAATACATGTGTATATAAACCCTGCTGGGCGCGTCTGAATTTTGAACTCCGCGGATTTGGTTTCTTTACTCCGAAGGGCTGCCCTTTTTTCTCTGCCGCCGCCATTGTCGTTGTCGCGCCTCTGCTCCTCTCCTCCACGCCTCTGGTCCTCCCGCGGTCGTCGTCCGCACCCTCCGTACTCGCGTCGTCCGCACGCGGCCACCGGGAACCCTAGCTCCGGGCCGGCGACCACCATCACCATCGCCATGTCCCTGCCTCGACCTTGTGTGCTCCTCCCCGTCCTCGTCCCTCGGCTGCACCTTGTCGTTGTCCCCACGCCGTCCTCGTCGTCCGCTCGCGGCCGAACCCTAGCTCCGGGCAGGGCAACCGCCGTGGCCATCGCCACCACCTCCTGTGCTCCTCCTCGTCGAACCCTAGCTCTGGGCAGGTGCTGCCTGCTGGTGATCTCTGCTGCTGTTACCTGCTGGTTGCTCTACTACTGTGCTAGTTGTGCTTCTACTGGTTGCTGGTTGCTGGTTGCTGGTGATCTCTGCTGGCTGCTGGTTGTTGTGCTGGCTGCTGGTGATCTTTGCTGCTACTGCTTGCTGGTTGTTGTGCTAGATGTGCTTCTACTGGCTGCTGGTTGCTGGTTGCTGGTGATCTCTGTTGGCTGCTGGTTGTTGTGCTAGCTGTGTTGGCTGCTGGTGATCTCTGCTAGTTGCTGGTTCTGTGGTGCTAGTGCTTCTGCTGGCTCTATGGTGCTGGTGCTAGTAGCTGGCTGGTTTGCTTTGTGGTGCTCTTGGACTCCTATGGTGTTGTGGTTGTCTCTGCTCCTCTGGTTATCTGTGCTTCTCTGATTATCTATGTGTTGTGAGTTACCGTTGCCTTTTCTTCATTTACGTATGAGATATATATTTGTGCAATCTGCTAGTTTCTATAGCTTGGGTGTGATTGCACTATTGGGCGGATTTCTTTATTGCTCAATGATACAAACCAGTGTAGTGAGACAATAACGTGACCGTCGGGTTTACACTTGTTACTCCTAGAATACTACTTGTTATCTAGAATACTACTTGTTACACTTGTTGTCTTGTTATGTACTTGTTAACTTGGTAGAACCTTGAATATTACTTGGTATCTTGTTACACCCTTGAATACTACTTGTTATCTCGTTACAACCTTGAATATTATTGTCTACATTTGGTAAATACTACTTGTTAGATTGTTACTACTTGGTTTCTAGTACTTATTATCTTGTTACAACCTTGAATAGTAATTGAGCTCTATATTTGGTAAGATGACTGTCATGTTAGTCGATGATCCGGCTCCCTCCATGGGGACCTCGACATCCAAATCTAAGGGAACCAAGCAGAGGAGGGGTGAACATGGGAGGCACAGGATCAATAGGAGCGAGGAAGTCCATGAGATCGTTGAGGTGGGGCCTATGGGAGAGCCGCTTCGGACTCGCGAGGTGATTGCTGTTTTCAGCAACCAGGTCGCCATGATTATAAGGGACAAGGTGGAAATCACTTGGCCTGATTGGCACTCTATCTCGGAGGATTACAAGGGCGTGATCTGGACTCTGGTGAGGAGGAAGTTCAATTATCCCGAGAACGCTGATTTGGCCAAGTGCAGGGATTGGGTCATGCACGTGGCGGGGACTTTCCTTCACAATTTCATGTCAATCCTGGCTAGAGATTGGTTGAAGAAGGGCAAGAATCCATGTACCAAATACAATATGATCAAGGATCATCAGTGGAGGCTTTTTGCAAACTGCGAATGACAGACGAAGCAAAGGAAAAGAATGCCAAGTACAGCGCACCCACGAAGAAGAACAAGTGGCCCCACCACCTAGGAATGACTGGGTTTGCTGGCAAGAGGGAAGATTGGCAAAGACAAGATGAAGCTATGAGAGCGACTGGGCAACCAGATCCGTACCAGGACGTCGAACCTAGGGCTAAGGACTTCATCAGAGCTCGAATTCCAAAGAAGCTCAAGGAGGGTGCAACCAAGTTGAGCAAGCCCGGGTTCGAGGAGGTGGAGAAGGATGTCATCGAAGCCTCCAAGGACAGCGGGTCTTATGAGGTTTAGAGGGGCCATGACCTACTTACTGAGGTCCTAGGAACCCCCGAGCACCGCGGCCGCGTACGTGGAGTGCAGTCTAAGATGAGCTGGAACGCGATTCCGTCGTGGGAATCCGACGCTTCCTCGTACAAGTCGAGGCAGAGGTACAAGACGAACATCTTTTGAAAGGGCTATGAGCTCAGCATGTCTGATATGATCAAGAGCTCGATAAAGGAATCCTTCACGAGCAACGATCCTAAGATGGTGGCGATGAGGTCACACATGTTCATCCAGGCTGGCGTGCTCGTCCCTCCAGCTCCACAAGGGGGGAACGTTCCTTAACTAGAGGATCGCCCCGCCACCCGATCGATGATGTCAAGGAGATGACGCATGTGCGGCTTCTGATTCCGTTTGGCAGGAGCAAGAAGATTTAAGTGGACGAGGGAGTTGTATATCCGACCAACAATATCCCAGAAGCATATCGGGCTCGGTACCTGAGAACTATGTGCTGGTGACCGTAATGTGTGTTAACCCAGAGCATAAAGAATATGAACTAGATGTTCCCCACCTACAACGTCACTGTACCCTTGAAGCAGCGGAATGTGATGACATCTTTTGGATGAAGGATGACCTTGAGATCATGCCAACGACGACATCTATTGCTGGATCTTGTCCCCCAGAAGGCGACGACGACAGCGATGACGAAGGCCATGACAAGGACCCGCCTCTTTCACCTCGTGGCAAGCCAACAGGGAGGTACGGAGGCGCGCAACCCGAAGGACGACTCTACATCGCTCCCATACTCGACTATGTTTCCAAGGTACATTACAGACGAGCATAACATTCAATTCACATTTGTACCCCAAAAACGATAAAAACATTTCTATCCTGACTTTTCCAGGCCTCAAGATGATCATCACCATCTATTTCCGGTGGATGATGACTGTCCTGGGCACTTGTTGACGGTAATTACGAGCTATTTTATCACCATCAAAATACCGTTAACATCCTCATATTCAAAGGAAATCAAGAATAACATAAACATAATTTACCCAATAACTAGTTCCACATGCCCCATGACTATTTGAGTGCAGGTAATGACAAATGGGGACTTTTGGGAGCTAGTGGGCCCACTTAGGAGGTCGGCCAACCACCCTGTGGGACCACTAGACCTCCCAAGCCCCCATGATCCAAGAACCATCTTCTAAAGCACTCTCTACCCCTTGGATCCAAGTGTGTTTCCTTCCAACGGTTTAGATTCGCAGCACGAGGATCCATGGGCCCAACATGACATATTTCCAAGTATGGCAAATGTGCAAAATACATACACCATCATGATGGGCATTACCTCTAGAAGCTACCTGCAAAAGATGAGCTCATTTGGCCACAAAAGATAGTCGACCGACCGCCAAGGTAGGCCTAGAGGCCACCCACATGCCTCCTGACCAGTGGGGTCAGATTCTAGAAGAAATGGGCTGGGCCCACCCACCAGGGAGTGGTCGGCCGACCACCCACCTATGCCCAAAGTCTCCACCGACTTCCTGCATGCCTCCATGCACCCACTTTATCTCCCCCGTTGATCTAAGTCGGTTCTAATGACGGTTTGATCCTACGGTGGATGATGGAAGTGACGCGGATCGCTGACGTGGCACTAGGCTCTCCCTCTAACTATAAATAGACCCCTAGAGCTTCCTATTCATTTCATGCCTCATTGGAGAAACTACTCCTTAGTCTCTTAGCGGAGCTTTCTAGTAGTGCTATGCTAGTTGGAGGAGAGTGAGGAGAGCCTGGAGGAGAGTCGGGCCTGTCTGGCGTCTTCTTCGAGTTGTACCTCGGCTGATGCGAGTCTCTTGTAAGTTTAGTTCTTGTAAGTGACTTCTTCCGAGTTCTTTATAGCATTTAGTATTCTAAATCTGGTTTAGTTGTTATACACCTTTTCATGCTTGTTCATCGCTTTACTTTAAGTAGAGTGCTTTAGCCTTAACGTGGGGTTAAAGTAGTAAGAATAGTGTAGACGTGGTGTCTAGACTAGATCTTACCTTTGTAAACCGCTTATCGCGTGGATTGTTCGTGGATGCTAGTAGAAAGTGACAACTCTATCTAGCCTTTGTATTCCACCACGCGTGTCAGATAAGTTCTTAAAAGGTAGGGCTTCAATACAACATGATGGTGCGGTCCGGTTGGAGTTTTGACCTCTTTCTAATCTATCCCATCGCCTCCTGCAAGAGAAGGGCTTATAAAGCCAGTATAACCAGCTTTACCTTTTTAGATATCCTTGCTATATCGAACCTCTCAACCCAGTTATCATAGTCTCCCTTGATCCATCATAGGACATATCCATATTCCTAGTTAGATCACTACTCGTTCCCTGTGGAAAATACGATACCTGGAATACTCCCGGTGAAGTGCTACAGTGGTATAATCTGTGCGCTTGCGGATTTATCCAATAGTCATAAGAAATACCAACAAGCATTTCTGGCGCCGTTGCCGGGGAACGGTAGCTGTTTTAACTAGAACCCTTTGGTCCTATTACCCTTGTTTTATCTTTCTTTTCTTTTTTACCCTTTTCATATACACCATGAACGAATCATCCATCTCTCATTCTGCTTTTCCAAAGGGCCATAGTTTGGAACCACCACCATCAGCACATCCCATCCTTTTACTTAGCTATGAGCTTCGCCCTAGCCTCATAGCCAAAGTTTGGGAACAACCTTTTTCTGGGGATGAAGATGAAAATCCTTACACTCACCTACGTGACTTTGAACAATTGTGTTCATGTGTCAACATCCAAGGGATGAGGCGAGGTACCCTTAAGTGGAAGCTATTTCCGTTTTCTTTGACGGGAATAGTCAAACGATGGTACCTTCGCAACGTAGGTAGTGTAAACGGAGAATGGGAAAGATTACAATCCAAATTCTTACCAAGATTCTTGAAAACACTCCCTATACTAACGTTTATAATGAAGGACCCGAGGAAGAACAAAAACTAGCCCCTAGAAAAGAAATCTTGATAGCCGAATCACCACCATTTCTATCCAAAGATTCTGTCATTGACCCCGAACCACAAATACCACAAAGCTCGAAGGAAGAAGAAATCTAGTATCTAAACCATTCCTTCGAGTTCGAGGCTAACCGTTCTTATGATCTTGCTGGTTTTGGGAATGCCCAAAATTATCCTTTCATAAAGAGACCTTCTAAGAAACATCTTTCTAGACCTCTCATGAAGGGATCTCTTCAAAAACTTCCCAAATCAACATCATCCTGTGCCTCGACGTCGCGCATGGAACATCAGGAAAAGTCTAGGATACCTCATAAAGGAGTGTCGAGTGAGCTTATAGGAGGAGAACTAAAGTGTTTAGAAGCCAAATCTATCCTCTCCTTCTCTATGCCCACGTTTGACTTATCTTACGAACCCATCCTTGATCCTAATGATCAGCCATATGTCCCTTCATTCAAGTCTTATGATGACCCACTTAATGACTCTGGAAATTCACTAAGACACCGAAGGCATGGAAGCCATGAGGGCCTTAAATCTGACCAAGAGGAGCAATGTCAACGGGTAGAGTCTCTATCAATCGTTGTAAGTCAAGAATGGTTGGATGAGGCTGAATCCTCAATGAAAGTTGCTAAAATGCCCACGCATGTAAGGAGAATATCATGTCAAGTGTTGGGCATTGATGGCGACATTTGCTACGATCCGAGCCTTGGGATCAACATCATTCCTCATTTCCGTGTTCCAACATCATCAAAGGATCATCTATATCAATCACAAAAACACCTTAGACTCCCCAATGGTCAAATCCTTGATTGTTTAGAAGTGCTTCATGTTGTTCTTGTGATGGTTGATGATCTCAAGATCTTCCTAGATTTCCATATCTTTGACTTTCCTGGACTTTCCTTTCATCTCAATTTTGTTGGAAAGCCAATCATGAGAATCTTGGAGAACACTTTAGGAAATGAGAAGCTTGGTCATAGAATAGGTGAAGATTATCTACCCGTTTGGTCTTCCCGACCTCTCATCAAAAGGTTAGAATCCAAACCAGTTCTTGATCCAAGGGGTGAGCTCATGTCAATCTCGCCAACAACCATGACCCACTCAAGTTTTGAGGATGAATTGAAATGTCATGAGAAAGGAAGTGCTCACCCACTCATTGAAAGGGATAAAACACCAATGAGCATGGAAGCTATTCCCCGATCTTCCCATCAAATCCATGCTCAAGTGAGAAATCTCCCAAATCAATCCTTCCCTCTACCATCACTACACCCTCGATCTACAACCCCTTCATACCTCTTGTTTCTAAAATCTTTGCAAGGTTGGTTGTAGATGTGTTTGTCTACCACAAATTTTGTAAATCTCGTAGTGGTTTTGGTCTTGAGGATAGATTCGCAAATGTTGGAGTTGAAGGGGAAACCGCTTCACCAACATGAGTTGCAACTTGAAGGTTTCACAAAGACAAGCTTGTGTCTTAAAATAAGCACTTTCGGGAGATAACCCGATCCTTTTTCTTTTCTGTTAAAGTTTGCTTATTTATTTATTAAAAAAATAAATTAATTAAATAATAATAATTAATTAATTAGATAAAATTAATTAAAAATGATAGTAATAAAAATATATAAAACAAAATAAAAATGTTTTCCAAAATTCTAAAATGAATAAAATAACTTTGTAAAATGAGATTAAGGGAATATTTGTGAAATTATTCCTTCGGGTATTTTTGTAACTAACCATTTCAGGTTTGAACAGAAAGAATGATGGAACAAAACACAAGGTATGTCCAACCAAACATCCTTTAATAATGAAGCACATTAAAAAGGAAATTTCACATCCTAGACTTGGATTTTCTCATTATCAAATGTTGCAAAATCCAAGTATGGGGGGAGTGTATTTCTCTAAGAAATTCATGCCAAGCTTCATTGTTTAATTTTGTTTGGTTGTCTCTACCTTGTTTTCTCTTTATACCTTGCTCATCTTGCTAAGTCACATAAATAATAAAAACTAAAAAATGCAAATGCTCATATGGTTCACCATACATGCTCTTGTCTCTTCTTAAAATGACTCTCTTTATTCTTTCATGCTTCCTTGTTCTTTTATAAGTATGATTGGGTTTGGGAGTAGAGATCTTGCTTCCAAAATCTCTTTCAATTAAGCATGGTGCTTAGGTTAAATAGCTTTCCTTGATCAAATTAGACATGGTGTCAAGTTTGATTAATGAACTAAAAGTAAACTTTTATGGAATTTGGTTGTACCATTGGACTAACCCATGTAAGATAACTTCACTACTTTGGTGGTTAAGTCATGAGATCATTCATAAGAGACAAATCAAGGTTTGAGATTATTGGAATAATCTTGTGCATCTTTGCCTCAACCTTGCTTAACTTTTAAAGAATTGGTGAACAATGATGGAACATCTCTTTCTGTGCTAAAATGTTAAAGCCAACTTTTCTATAGCATAAAAGATGTCCTTTATTTCCATGACAACAATGCCCTTGCTTAAAATTACTCGTGAATTCCTTTGGGTATGGCTGAGTTCCATGGACAAAGTAGAATTGTGATAAAATGATGATGGTAAGCAGAACTATGACATGTTGTTTACTGATCTACTTTTGAGGCCAACTATTTTTTGAATCCACTCTCTTTTGTGCTTGTATAGCTTTAATACTTCTTGAACTTTGGCCATGAAAGTCATCCATACAGTGGTATAACCATACAACTGCACTTGTATGGCTGGGTTCCATGGACAAAGCATAATTGTGATAAAATGATGATGGTAAGCTTGTTTATGTTGTTTGTGTATGGCCAATGATGCAAGATTGAAGTGGCTATCTTATTTACATGTGTTTTTGACTATATTTCATGGTTGTTACAAGCCCTACTTGTACACATTCTTTCAGTAGCAACACCATCTTGTTCCTCTTAATGTGTGATGGCAGTGAGTGGATGTGCACAATAGGGTTCCATGGCAGGCATGACATGCTTTTTTACTGATCTATAGTTGAGGCCATCTATTTTTTTATCATCTCTCTTCTGTGATTCTATAGCTTTAGTACACCATCTTCTTTAGCCATGAAACACATCCATATAGTGTTTGTACCATAGATGAACTATGACACTGCACTTGTATGGCTGTGTTCCATGGACAAAGCAGTAGTGTCAGATAATGTTACTATGGCACTGCACTTATCAATGCTCATCTTACTAATCTTATTTGTGTCTAGCCAATGATGCAAACACTAGTTGAATTTGGTTGTTGGATGGACAGCCTTTGTGCCCTAGTCTGTTGGGTTGGAACTTGGTATTGTTAGACTTATATTTGTAGCCTCTGTTGGCTACATTTCTACTATATTGCAATCATGTTTCCTTTGCTCTGATTAATGTCTTTCTCTTGGTGGCTCATGAGGGCATAGAATTGGCCTGTGATGCAAAATTCCATATGAGGTGACTGTTGTTATTCTTTTCTATGTGTTTCTTTCATGCCTGCCATCAGACTCTTTTGAGCCATCACTCAGCCGCAACACCAAGCTGTTGCTCGAGATGATGGCATTGAATGATGTCCACAAGAGTTCCATGACAACCATGGGTTTTTATGTGCTTCTTTGTTCGAATTTGATTCTGTATTTGGATGGCAGGCACCTGTGATTTACCTACTAGGATAACTCCACCTTGTCCACAAGCTGAGGTCAGCAAAATTTGCAACTTCTCTCATCATATTCAATGACCAATTGGTTCCATTAAGTACTGTTGAGAGGTAGACATTTGAGATGTAAATTGTTGATGGTTGTTATTGTCATGTAAACTGATGCGATACTGTGATCTTTGCTTCAAAAAACTGTGATCTTTGTCCAAAATTGGCATGTGATCTTATAATATAAACTACTGTGTGCCCAACTTCTTCCATATCAAAATTATGTTGATCTTGCTTAAAAAATTGTGATCTTTGCTTCATATATAATGATGGTGTGATGTTGGTGGTACTTAGGATGTCTAGGAGCTCCCCACCCAGGCCGACCACCAAACACAACCCCTTTGGGTGGTTGGTGGTAGTTGACATGTTGGCCGGGCCGAGCTCTCTATGGCCAGCCACAAAACATGAGAGGGTGCCCCTCTTTTGCCAGGCTTGGGCCGGGCTCCCCGACGGCCTTTATACCAAACAACCCTCCTCTCTTCAAATCCCTCCATCCCACTCACTCCTGCAGTCCGGGTGTATAAAACCGCGTTACGTCATCTCTAAAACCCGCTCTCACTTCAAATCCTCCGCCTCGTCCGTCGTTCCCCGCACCTTATCCTCTCGACTTTACAGGACCTGCTCTCAGCTTCTCCCTATATCAATGGCATCCGCGAATGCCATCTCCACCGCCTCCCTCATCCGGCCCCTCTCGCAGGTCAGCTCCTCTCCGTCGCCCAGCTTTCTAGCTTTTCTGCTCTAGGATTTCCTGGACAATTATTTTTTGTTACTCCGATTGCGGTTCCTCGGCCGGCGGAGGCCATCCCAATTGCTGTCTCTCGCCCAATTTGGTGCCTTTCTTGTTTGTTGAATTGTGATTTCCTGATTAATTCTGTGCTTCCCGTAATATTATTTCTTGTTGGTGGCAAGCAGGGCAGGGCGAGGAGGGCACGGAATGGCCGATCACAGCGGTTCGTGGTGCGTGCGGACGCCAAAGACATCGCTTTTGACCAGAAATCCAGGGCAGCGCTGCAGGCCGGCGTTGAGAAGCTGGCAAACGCCATCGGTGTCACACTCGGGCCACGAGGTAGCCAACGCCTGCCGCCTTGCTGCTACAACCCATGCTGCCTATTCGATGCTCAGCTGTGTTTCTACATAATAATTAATAATTAGTACTGCTATTTACATGGTATTCCATGCGCTTCATCATGAAAACACGACTGCTCATGGAGACTCCTCTCTAGAATTACATCTGGCATTAACTACTCCCAGACACCGAGAAATTGGTAGCCATGTTATAAATACTACTCTCTTCATTCTAAATTATAAGTCAACAAGAAATAATATTACGGGAAGCACAGAATTAATCAGGAAACCACAATTTAACGAACAAGAAAGGCACCAAATTGGGCGAGAGACGGCAATTGGGATGGCCTTCGCCGGCCGATGAACCGCAATCGGAGTAACAAAAAAACAATTGTCCTGGAAATCCCAGAGCGGAAAAGCTAGAAAGCTGGGCGACGGAGAGGAGCTGACCTGCGAGAGGGGCCGGATGAGGGAGGCGGTGGAGATGGCATTCGCGGATGCCATTGAGATAGGGAGAAGCTGAGAGCAGGTCCTGTAAAGTCGAGAGGATAAGGTGCGGGGAACGACGGATGAGGCGGAGGATTTGAAGCGAGCGGGTTTTAGAGATGACGTAATGCAGTTTTATACACCCGGACTGCAGGAGTGAGTGGGAGAGAGGGATTTGAAGAGAGGAGGGTTGTTTGGTATAAAGGCCGTCAGGTAGCCCGACCCAAGCCTAGCAAAAGAGGGGCACCCTCTCATGTTTGGTGGCTGGCCATAGAGAGCTCGGCCCGGCCAACAAGTCAACTACCACCAACCACCCAAAACGGGTTAGGCCTGGACCCGAAACCCGCGGGTTTCAGACCCGGCGGGGGCGGGGGCGGGTGTAACTTTTGCCCCGCGGGTCTTCGGGTTCAGGGACCCAAATCGGGGCGGGTCAGGGTCGGGTTTCAGTTCTCCCCTGTGGGTGCCCGTTGGGGACCCGAATTTTCTACTGCTGGAGATTTGACGACCTGTAACCTGCTGCTCCTAGATGTCCTATGACCGATTCATTCCCATCCGCACTTCCCCTTCGACCCTTCCTGTGCCATACAGACGCAGCCGCCTCCCCTGCCCTCCGTCGTATCTTTATTGGCCGCCGCCCCTGTCCCCTGCCGCATGCGCTCGCGCACGGCGCGTCTCCTGCTTCCGCTTTGCCGGTCGAGCGGATTCACAGCTCCAGGCCTCCGCCCCTGACGAGCATCCGCCACCACGCGCTGCCTTAGCGAGCACGAGTGGATCTGCTCCAACTCCGGCTGTCCGGCCACCTCCGCGTCCTGCACCAAGCATACAACCACGGATCTGCTTCAGTGCTAGCTTACAGCCACGGATCTGCTAGCTCACCACTCCCTGCTCGCGTAGACACTGGTTCGTGGCATGGTTCCATGTGTGTGTGTTTTTGTTGATTTTTTAGTTGCCGTGATTTTTCCTGGACAAGTCTGCTACTGCTAGCGATTGTGTACCTCTATGTATTTGCTTGTGGTTCGGGGGCGGGAGACGGATCTACCCCCGTTACAGAGTTCGGGGCGGCTTCGGGTCTCAGGTGTGGGTCCGCGGACGCTCCACCCGCCGCGAACCCGCCCCGTTGCCATCTTTACTCCCCGACTGCCTTTATGCCAAAACACCCTCCTTTCTTCAAATCCCTCCCTCCCACTTTTTTTTTTACTGTTACCCTGTAGCGATTTTGTCCTTATTACCTCTTACATTCCCCCCCCCCCCCCCCCCCCCCCCCCCCCCCCCCTTATCTGTTACAGTGTTACGTCTGACCAGCAAAAAAATCCTCTCTCGACCCTTCTTCACGATTCCGTCCGACCAAGAGAAAAAAACACTGAGCAGCTTCCCCACGCCTGCCGAGCCGCCGCTGCCGCCCCGCCCTTGGTCCCCACGCCGTCCACCCTCCCCTCCCCACGCCGTCCTCCCTCCCTACCGGCGACACGTCGGCGCTACTGGCTGGCCCCCGGATCGGCGCCACGGTGCAGCCCGCCCCGCCGTGCCAGGCACCTAGCTCGTTTGGTCGAGCGCTCCAGGTGCGAGCGTCGCCACCCGGGTTCGAACCGGCGCCCACCTCCTTTCTTACGAGAATCCCTCCCTCCCACTGACTCCGCAGTGCGGGTGTATAAAACCGCGTTACGTCATCTCTAAAACCCGCTCTCGCTTCAAATCCTCCGCCTCGTCCGTCGTTCCCCGCACCTTATCCTCTCGACTTTACAGGACCTGCTCTCAGCTTCTCCCTATCTCAATGGCATCCGCGAATGCCATCTCCACCGCCTCCCTCATCCGGCCCCTCTCGCAGGTCAGCTCCTCTCCGTCGCCCAGCTTTCTAGCTTTTCCGCTCTGGGATTTCCTGGACAATTGTTTTTTTTACTCCGATTGCGGTTCCTCGGCCGGCGAAGGCCATCCCAATTGCCGTCTCTCGCCCAATTTGGTGCCTTTCTTGTTCGTTGAATTGTGGTTTCCTGATTAATTCTGTGCTTCCCGTAATATTATTTCTTGTTGGTGGCAAGCAGGGCAGGGCGAGGAGGGCACGGAATGGCCGGTCACAGCGGTTCGTGGTGCGTGCGGACGCCAAAGACATCGCTTTTGACCAGAAATCCAGGGCAGCGCTGCAGGCCGGCGTCGAGAAGCTGGCAAACGCCGTCGGTGTCACCCTCGGGCCACGAGGTAGCCAACGCCTGCCGCCTTGCTGCTACAACCCATGCTGCCTGTTCGATGCTCAGCTGTGTTTCTACATAATAATTAATAATTAGTACTGCTATTTACATGGTATACCATGCGCTTCATCATGAAAACATGACTGCTCGTGGAGACTCCTCTCTAGAATTACATCTGGCATTAACTACTCCCAGACACCGAGAAATTGGAAGCCATGTTATAAATACTACTCCCTCCATTCTAAATTATAAGTCATCAATTACATTTTCTTAGAGTCAAAACATATCAAGTTTGATAAAAAATATAGATAGAATTACAAATTTATGACATCAAATCGGTATTACTATGAAAGTATAATTAATGAAGAATCTAATTATACTTATTTGATATCATAAATATTATTATTTTATTATAAAAATTTGGTCAAACTTGAGATACTTACACTCTAAGAAAGTTAGAGTGACTTATAATTTGGAATGGATAGAGTATGAATTTGGCACTCAACTTAACTATCTGATGCAACTACTATTGTAGTACAGTAGGTCTAGGTACACTTGATTTGTGCACCGATTGCTAAACGACATGGTTTCAAGAATTCCATGAACATATTGTGCTGTAGAATAAAGATTACACAAAAGATGGTTCTCTTCATTTTCATTCATAGTGCACGTACAAACACAGTTTTCCAATCAAGAGCTTCTTTCTGAAATTGAATTAGCTCTTCCATTCTTCTTATTTTACATTTTTAATATTCATAATCTGATTTGTATTCCTAGTTTTCCTAAAATTGTCGTTTTCCAAAAAAAAAAAAGTTTCCAAAGACATGTCTGAAAAGTAGGGATGAAAATGGTATTGATATTTATCCGACCGTTCGTTCGACCGAACAAACATGAAAGCTTATTTGGATAGTTATTCGGACATTTGGATGTTTTTCGGATACAGATATAAAATCAGATACTTTGTGCGGATATCAAAAACAGATGTAAGATTGTCAATATCTGGCGCATATCGGATAATCTTGGAAAACGTTGGATACATCCGACCTACCATGGTGGATATTATCCGGCCAGCACGGAAGGCCCGTTTGCACAGTTCAACCACAAACTAAATATAATTTTAAAAATTTTAAATAAGAAAATTTAATATTCCCTCTTCTCAACGCTACCTCCATAAGACAACGAGGCTACATGCCAGCATTAAAAACAAGAACAAGCCTATGTGCCGGCATTTCTTTTATAACAAAAACAAGGCTGCGTGTGCCTTTGGGATTTCGACAGGTAACATCCCTGCTACTCTCTCCATTATCTTTTCTTAGGCGCATAGGGCCATATTTCTTGTGAGTGGCATGGAGTACTATGCGCTGTATCCCTGCATGTAGCACCGCTTAGTAGCCCAATGAGACAAACTAACCAATTACAAGCAAAAGAAACGCTTTAGGTTTGATGTGACTAAGTAAATGAAGAAGCTTGCTCTTTAACTCCTGCCACGGTACCTATCCCACGCCTAACTTAACGTACAAAATGAAAAAATACCCTACGTCTAAGAAAAGATTATGGAGGGGGTGCTTTATAGTATACCTGGGCATGAGTGATTTTCTCTGATAGCGAGGTGGCACAAATACGATTCCTTGCACAAATCCGAATATATATTTTTATCCGATATTCTCTAAATCCGATTAATACGGTATCCAGTACTCAATTTTCGTATCCATAGCCGAGACTGTTTGTATTCGTATATGTATCCGGTAGCTATCCGTGTTCAAATCTGAATCCGAACAGAATATAAAAACAAATACAATATCAGCTATATCCGTTCGTATTCGATCCATTTTCACCCCTACTGAAAAGCAAAACACCATTAATCATCAATACAATGTGTTCACAGGGAGGAATGTGGTGTTGGATGAGTATGGCAGCCCCAAAGTTGTGAATGATGGAGTCACTATTGCCCGGGCTATTGAGCTGTATGATCCAATGGAAAATGCTGGCGCAGCATTGATTCGTGAGGTGCTTTCCTTTTCTTTCATTTAATGAACATGCGGTGTCATCATGTTATTTGAGGATTCTGAATAGCAATGCCGTGTTCTCCACTTCTTTGTCATTAAAGGTTGCTAGCAAGACCAATGATTCTGCTGGTGATGGCACTACAACTGCTTCCGTCCTTGCTCGTGAAATCATCAAGCTAGGCCTTCTTAGTGTAACGTCTGGTGCAAATCCTGTGTCACTTAAGAAGGGAATAGACAAAACTGTGCAGGGTCTAATTCTGGAGCTTGAGAATAAGGCTATACCTGTCAAGGGTGGTGGTGATATCAAAGGTGATTCTTGTAGGAAAATGTGTATTCAAAACATAATTAGTGTCTAATTTGTTCTGTTTTACAGCCGTTGCATCTATCTCTGCTGGTAATGATGAATTTATCGGATCCATGATTGCTGAAGCAATTGACAAAGTGGGGCCTGATGGTGTTCTTTCAATTGAATCCTCCTCATCTTTTGAGACTACTGTTGAAGTTGAAGAAGGAATGGAGGTTTGTAAGGAACTCAGCTTGTGCATTTCTTGTGTTTATATGTATGAAGTAGAAGCTTCTGATTTATAACCTCAAAATGGCAATGCAAATTTACATATAAATTATCACATGTTCTCAAGTTTTCTTGAATATTGCAGATTGACCGCGGTTATATTTCCCCACAATTTGTGACAAACCTGGAGAAATCTATTGTGGAGTTTGAGAATGCTAAGGTTCTTATTACTGATCAGAAGATCACAAGCATAAAGGAAATTCTTCCAATTTTGGAGAAGACCACACAGCTGAGAGCCCCTTTGTTCATTATTGCTGAGGACATTACTGGTGAAGCTTTGGCGACTCTTGTTGTTAACAAGCTTCGAGGAATTCTCAATGTTGCAGCGATTAAGGCTCCAAGCTTTGGTGAGCGGCGGAAGGCTGTACTTCAGGACATTGCCATTGTCACAGGTTTGTCTTGCAATCTACCGTAATATTACATATTGTCATCATTATCCAATGTAGTTGCATTTATTTTGACTGATAAAAGTATTGTAGTATGATTTCTACAACATATTTATGCATTAAAAATATACATATCTGCTTCATTCTCACATTAATGCTGTAACAAATAAAATAATGATATCATTTTATTTTTCTATATAATTTATACAAGGGCCTAGCCTTTTTTTCTCATTACATCCAATAGATCTTTAGTTTCATCACCTTGCTATAGCTTCTTTCCTAATATTGAACAAAACTGGGTGAGAATGCTAAATGGCCACACCATCAGAGGGCTATCCTTAGTTGTATGGATGCCAATTGAGATTGCATGGTTTCATGGGTCACATTGTTCATCCTGAATGTCAAACTTTGTGCAACCATCTGATGCCAAAACATGATAGAATTAGAAGTTGAGCTCACCATTTCTTGGTGTCAGAGTTACTTATAGTCAATTAGTCATTATCATGCTAGCAAATTGTTAAAAATTTGTTTCTTTAGCTCCATTTTTAATCCATTCAAAGCCCTGAACCCTAAATATTGAAGATTTCAATAGAAGTGACAGCCTGCAAGAGAAACAATGGTTCTTTGTGTGTACTTGCATCAATCATGATGTTTCAGATTACTGAACATTATTGCAACTCCTGGCAAGTGAATGCTGCAATACCTAAATGGTTTCCTCAAAGTTGGTTCAGATTATTTGCTTATGCTAGATGTTTTCATTATCAGGGCCCTTTGTTTTGAAGTTTGATAATAATTGGCCATTTATTTCTCAGTTTCATTTCACTTATATCATGTAATTTCACTTTCAGGTGCTGAGTTCCTAGCAAAAGATCTTGGTTTGTTAGTTGAAAATGCTACAGAGGAACACCTTGGTACAGCAAGAAAAGTCACGATACATCAGACTACAACAACCCTCATAGCAGATGCAGCCAGTAAAGATGAGATCCAAGCAAGGGTTGCACAGCTAAAGAAGGAGCTTGCTGAGACTGATTCAGTTTATGATACTGAGAAATTGGCTGAGAGAATTGCTAAGCTTGCTGTGGTGTTTGCCGTTATCAAGGTTGGAGCTGCAACTGAGACTGAGCTTGAGGACCGCCAGCTAAGAATTGAGGATGCAAAAAATGCCACTTTTGCAGCTATAGAGGAGGGCATTGTTCCTGGAGGTGGTACGGCATACGTGCATCTATCTACCATTGTCCCTTCAATCAAAGAAAAAATTGAGGACCCTGATGAGCGCCTTGGTGCTGATATTATTCAAAAGGTAACTTGGCTAGCATATTTATATACTGATCAGTGCCTATGCAGTTAGATGGTATGAACTGTATTTGCCAGAGGCTCAATCTCGTTAATATGGTTATCTGTGCTGTTAAAACGTGACTAGGTCCCATCATCTAGGATGTGTGTTGCTAAGTTTGTCAGTAGATCTATGCCATCACAGTGTGTGGTGCTGGCACTGGAATTTATTTAGATAATTCAGACTAGTTCTTGTCGCAGCAGACACATATACTGGATCTCAATAGAGCAATAAATCATATTTTTACCCTATCTTATCTACTTGTGCAGGCATTGGTAGCACCTGCTTCATTGATCGCACACAATGCTGGAGTAGAGGGCGAAGTGGTTGTTGAGAAGATCAAGGACAGTGTGTGGGAGGTGGGCTACAACGCAATGACGGATAAATACGAGAACCTGATTGAGGCCGGTGTGATTGACCCTGCTAAGGTGACTAGGTGTGCGCTCCAGAATGCGGCCTCAGTAGCTGGAATGGTCCTAACCACACAGGCAATTGTTGTTGAGAAGCCAAAGCCGAAGCCTCAAGTGGCAGAGCCAGCAGAGGGAAGTCTTACTGTGTAAATTTTAACATTCTTGAGGCTGCCATCTAGACGGTTGAGATCAGTTGAAAGGGTAGAACTTCGGTTTGAGAATTTTGGTTCCGGACCACTGAAAGGTGTAGACTGTAGAGTAGGATTGCCATTTTGAAGATGAAGAGTAATTTTACTCTGGTCTGAACTTGTCCAAATCAAAGAAATTTGCATCACCATTTTTCAAATAAGTTCATGGCGGTAATTGATTGTGCAAGTTCAGTATATTTTTAGTCCCTCAACTTTTGTGTTTGTCTAACTTTAATCCAACTACAAAAAACAAAGTTGAATCTGACTTTAATCCGTCGTCAATAAGGCAGCACAACTTGGCCACTTGCGATTACCAATTCCAGCTCCTAGCATGGATTTTCCTATCATCCAATACACAGATGATACACTGACTGTCGTAGAAGCTTCCTATTCAACTTTTCTTCCTAAAAAGAATTCTTCAGTCTTTTAGTGACTCAATTGGTTTGAAGATCAACTTCTCCAAGTCAATGATGGGTTTTAATAAAAAAGAAGTCAATGATGGTTCATAAATTTAACTAATAAGAAACTTGAGCATCTTGCAAGGTGTTGACCGTGGATAACGTCAACATTTAATACCACTATAAACATATGAAATTGACCAAACATGATTAAATATAGAAGTTTAGGGCTTTAACTGATGAATTCCACGAGTTTTGATGAATTGTTATTTTTTAGAAATTATTCTAGAAAACCGCGGAGAAGGTCCTAATTATCAAACTAGTCATCAGAATTATCCCGCGGCGAGGAATACTCCACACAACTTATGAACAACCTAGAAGACACGGGAACGAACCGGGGCGCCGGGCGCAGGAGGCGGCCAGGTGGGGTCGGCCGGCCGGCCCCCTATGAGGGAAACCCTCTCCCCCCTTCTGCAGTCTTCCATCAACGCCTACGAGGAGTCATTTCAGCCCTACATGAGGTCGGTTTGATCTAAGGACGACGTTGCACCCACCAGGCTATAAATACAGGGCAGACACCCCCCCCCTAGAGAAGCACCAAGAGATTCAAGGTCAAGTCATTTGGAGATCAAGTCATCCAGAGCCACAAACCCTAGTTCATCTAGAGCCTCTGTAGTTCATAGCATAGCTTAGTTAGATCAAGAGTAGAAGAAGTCAAGATACGTCAACCGATCTTGGACTCCTGACGTTGTCAAGAGTAGTTTGGTATAGTTCTTATTCTCTTCTCTCTTACTGTAGTATCTGCATTTGTAGGTGTTGACACCATATTTTGGTGTGTCTGGATACATACACGTGGGCCCTGATGACAGACTTAAATGGTTGCTATTTGGGTGGACCCGAATGATCGGCTAAGGCAACTAATCGAGGGGAGATCACGGAAAGAACGTTTTTAGGTCGGTTACAACAAGATTTGTACGTCGGGCTCTATTGAAGGGAAAGATTGGAGCTCAAGTTATCTTTATTTCCTTATTTTTGTTTAGTAGTCGTGATGGATCAGAGCTTATGCTATGGTCTATAAATAGTAGAGTTTGGGTCATTTGTAACACATAATCAATCAAATACAAACCCTTCGGCCCCGGTCAAACCCTTAGGAGTAGGAGTACAGTAGATCTCGGTGAAACCTTCTACAAACAGGGCTGCATCTGTTGACACCATATTTTGGCGCGTCTAGATACCCAACACGTGGGCCCTGATCACAGACTTAGAAGATCGCCATTTGGGTGGACCCAAATGACCGGCTGAAACAACTAATTAGAAGGAGATTACGGAAAGAGGATTTTTCGGCTGGTTGCAACAGAGCATACACGTCGGGCCTTGTTGAAGGGAAAGATTGAGGCCCAAGTTATCTTTTGTTTTCTTATATTTAGAATTGATGTTATGGTCGGTTAGGGTATATGCTATGGTCTATAAATAGCGTAGTCAAGGTATTGTAAAGGACATCCAACAAATCAAACACAAACCCTTCGGCCCCGACCAAACCCTTAGGAGTAGGAGTAGAGTATATCTCTGTGAAACCTTCGACGAACAAAGCTGCATCAACTAGATCGACATCCGGTCTGCTTGTAAGTCTAGCCACAATTCATGTCTCGTTTGTACGGCTGTATTGTGTAACTCATGCAAGCTCGATTTGAGCTAGTTATCGGTTTGAATTTTCGTTTATGGGGCTGCATTGCTTCAATCTCACATGAGTGGACGTTCAAGCTAGTTATTGGCTCTATTAGATTGGCAATCTAATAGATTCATTAAGTTATCGATATTGTTCATGTTGATCTGTTTATCATTTATAACAATATCTTGTCCAATCACAATCAATAGATTGGGCCAGACTTCAATTCTATCTAGATCTGAGCATAGGGTTCTGCCCCGGATACTCCAAGGAGGCCGTCAGTGAGATCATGGAGCGCACCAGGTCTTACGCCAAGAAGCTCGCCTACGCGCTGGCGCCCTAAGTCCTTCCTACCCGTGACCCGTAGGAGGAGAGCCCTTAAGAATAAAGTTGTTTAGTTTGATTTGGCTTCATGTAAGGATGAGTTTGTGTCGAATAGCGTATGACCTATTATGTTTTAATTAGTTAATGTAGTATTTTCCTTTTCTTTATCGTTACTG
Organism: Microstegium vimineum; assembly: GCA_022036555.1. Lineage (NCBI taxonomy): Eukaryota > Viridiplantae > Streptophyta > Magnoliopsida > Poales > Poaceae > Microstegium > Microstegium vimineum. The sequence goes on along the minus strand of CM039127.1, from coordinate 46,271,859 downwards.
TCTGTGGCGTTTTGGGTGCACAGTGGGTCGGAGTGTCCCGACGGCGCCATGGACTGAGTGTGCCGTAGCCGCTGGGGCGTAGGCGGTACTCGGGTCCTGACAGCCACGGGGACTTGCCCAGCCCTACTGCCCTCTGACGACAGGGAAGATAGAGAGGAAGGGTGCAACCGTATTAACTAAGTGCCAAAAAAAAGAATTCAGCGTGCCTCACGAGAGGGACGTGAGGTTTTGTCCTGACCCTTGGGTCGGAAAAATGATTTGGCCCACTCAAACCCCTTGGGGTCGAGGCGGGCGGAGGCTGATCTCTTCCGTCCCCTCGGGGTCAAGAGGAGAACACCTGCCGAGGTGTGAAAATGCGATAAAAGCCTTGCGGGAAGTAAATTTTATTGCATTAACACACAACGATGTACATGGCGCTATCGAATGTACGACAAAGGTTAGATTTAGATATGACGTAGCTATTCTATGTTTCACGCGTTGGTGAAGACATCGCCGTTGGCGGTGGAGAGCTTGTAGGTGCTGGGGTGTAGGACTTCCGCGACAATGTATGGACCCTCCCAAGGAGGAGTCAGCTTGTGTCGCCCGACATTTAACTGGTGCAGACGGAGCACCAGGTCGCCGACATTGAAGGCCCTTCCCATATTGTGCTTGGCGTGGTATCTCCAGAGAACCTGCTGATACTTGGCGGAATGTAGCAAAGCTACGCCACGAGCATCGTCGAGCTGGTCCAAAGAGTCCATGAGGAGGGCATCGTTCGCTTGCTCGTCGAAGGCTTTGATCCGCGGGGCACCGTATTCCAGATCGGTTAGCAAAACAGCCTCGGCTCCGTAGACCATGAAGAACGGACTGAAGCCCGTGGCACGACTCTGCGAATCCATGTACCGAATACAATATGATCAAGGATCATCAGTGGGAGGCTTTTTGCAAACTGCGAATGACAGACGAAGCAAAGGAAAAGAGTGCCAAGTACAGCGCACCCGCGAAGAAGAACAAGTGGCCCCACCCCCTGGGAATGACTGGGTTTGCTGGCAAGAGGGAAGAGTGGCAAAGACAAGATGAAGCTATGAGAACGACCGGGCAACCAGATCCGTACCAGGACGTCGAACCTAGGGCTAAGGACTTCATCAAAGCTCGAATTCCAAAGAAGCTCAAGGAGGGTGCAACCAAGTTGAGCAAGCCCGGGTTCGAGGAGGTGGAGAAGGATGTCATCGAAGCCTCCAAGGACAGCGGGTCTTATGAGGTTTAGAGGGGCCATGACCTACTTACTGAGGTCCTAGGAACCCCCGAGCACCGCGGCCGCGTACGTGGAGTGCAGTCTAAGATGAGCTGGAACACGATTCAGTCGTGGGAATCCGACGCTTCCTCCTACAAGTCGAGGCAGAGGTACAAGACAGACATCTTTCGAAAGGGCTATGAGCTCAGCATGTCTGATATGATCAAGAGCTCAATAAAGGAATCCTTCATGAGCAACGATCGTGAGATGGTGGCGATGAGGTCACACATGTTCCTTCAGGCTGTCGTGCTCGTCCCTCCAGCTCCACAAGGGGGGAACGTTCCTTAATTGGAGGATTTCCCCGCCACCCGATCGATGATGTCAAGGAGATGACGCATGTGCGACTTCTGATTCCGTTTGGCAGGAGCAAGAAGATTGAAGTGGCCGAGGGAGTTGTATATCCGACCAACGATATCCCAGAAGCATATCGGGCTCGGTACCTAAGAACTATGCGTTGGTGACCGTAATGTGTGTGAAGAATCATGGACCTAGTTGGTTTCAGTGATTAACGACAATTAGAGATTATTATGGCTAACGTGTGTTTTGCAGAGGCTATGCGTAGCTTAGCCATAGTGATCAACAAGAATGGGCATCTATGGTCATCACTTAGCCCCCAAGATGGATATCGTTTCGGTTTTCAAGGAGACATGATGAAGACCCTAGAATGATAGGCTAAGTGCCATAAGGTGACGAAGGGCACTTAGAAATAGATAGGGCTTCTCTTTTTATCTTTGACCGTACTATTAAGAGGGGTTGAGATTAGTAGCTTGACTTAGGAAAGCTTCATGACTTAGGTGTGGTGCACACTTGACTTCCTTAGCTCTAAGCAAGCCTACGTTGACCGTAAGATAGCCTAGAACAACTTCCATATTCATCGCGACGAAAAATGAAGTTGATAGAACTGTTTTCTGGGTGTCGGACGCTCCTGACAGGGGCGCCGGATGCTGTCCGTCGCGTTGGACAGAGGCGTCGGACGCTGGGTGGTTGAGTCCACAGCGTCTGTCGACCTTCCAGTGGAGATGTTTTCTGGCTAAGTTTTTCAGGGTCCGTCGGACGCTGTCCGTCGGCCAGGCGTCGGACGCTGGGAAGAGCGTCCGTCGACCTTCCAGAGAGGGTGTTTTTCAGCCTGAGCCAGAGTGAAGCGCCGGACGCTGGGTTGAGCGTCCGTCGCCCAGTGACGTAGCGTCCGTCGCTGGGAACAGTGTGTCAGAACTAGCCATTGGGCAGGGCGTCGAAGCGTCCGTCGCCTAGGCGTGGGAGCGTCCGTCGCCCAAACTATGAACAGAAACTAGCCGTTGGGGCATGCAACGGACCGTCCGTCACCTAGTCGACAGAGCGTCCGTCGCCAACTTAACATGCCAGCCTGAGGTAGTTTTCAGAGGGTTTATTGATAGCCCCTCCCTCTTCTCTCCCACCTTGCCTTTGCTCATTTGAGTTGCTGAGTTTGTTGAGAAGGTTGGGAAGAGAGCAAGAGTCATAGAGAGAGAGAGAGAGTGATTCGCGAATCTATCCATCCTCTCTCTAGTTCATCCAAGAGTTCAAGTGTGCATCCTCTAGTTGTGAAGCTTGAGTGAGTCAAGCGAAGATCGAGGCTTGTTACTCTTGGTGATCGACATCACCTAGACGGTCCCGTGGTGCTCGGAGGAAGGTGATCGCCGGAGGATTGTCGGCGGCCCTTCTCCATCGACGTTTGTGATCGGTTGTGGGCGATTCACCAAGCCGGAGTGGCGAAGAATCAGCCCGTAGAGAGCACTCATCCCTTGCGTGAGATTGAGGGGGAGCTATACCTTGCGAGGTGCTCCAACGAGGACTAGGGGGGAGTGTCGACTCCTCGATACCTCGGCAAAACATCGCCGTGTCAAGCATCTCTTTCCCTAGCTCTTACTTACCGCATTACTTTCCACACTTGTCTTTCAATTCATACTAGAATTGTGTAGGAAGTTTTCGCTTTCCATTGACTTGCTATTGCTTTCTAGCTAGAACACACAAGCGGTAGGCACTAGGGGGTTAATTGGCTCTTTATAGGTTTAATTCTTGTTTAGAAATTAAAAAGAGCCCAATTCACCCCCCCTCTTGGGCATCTTGATCCTTTCAATTGGTATCAGAGCAAGGTTTGCTCTAAATTAGGTTTCACCGCCTAGAGTAAGATGTCCCATGGGGATGGAGCACCTCCCATGTTCGATGGAGACGACTTTCCTTATTGGAAAGTTCGTATGGAGGCCTATCTAGAGGTCGTTGATGTGGGCGTGCTCAAAGCCGCCACAAAGGGAGACACCCTCTTCGCGGAGGACCTCAACTTTGACAAGCACAATGCCAAGGCGAAGAACATTATCTTTCATGGCATTAGCAAGGATGTCTTCAACCGAATGCATAATGCCAAAGACGCATTTGAGTTGTGGACCACTATTTGTGCTCTTCACGAAGGCACAAAAAGTGAGCGCGAAGAACGCTATCACTTGGTTATGGCTAAGCTCAATTCTTTTTCCATGCATGCAAATGAAAATGCAAATGAAATGTACTCACGACTTAACATTATTGTAGAGGAATTGAATGGGCTCGGTCTCAACCAAATGGAGCCGGCCGATGTGGTACGCAAGATCCTTTGTGTCTTGCCCATTGAGAAGTATGGCCACATCGTCACCGTTCTTCACCAAGGAGATCTCTCCGCCGCTACACCAACACAAATTTTGGGCAAGATCAATGCCCATGAGATGTACATGAAGATTGGTGATGGTGGCTCTTCTTCCTGCTCCAAGAAGAAAGAAAAAGAGAAGGAGGAGAAGAAGGACTTGGCACTCAAGGCATCCTCCTCGGAGAAGTACAAGATGCAAGTCATGTATGAGAGTACAAGCGATGATGATGATGATGATGATCTCGCTCTCATGGTGAAGAAGACAACTAAGATGTTGAAGAAGCTAAGCAAGAATGGAGTCAAGTTTGACTCAAAGAAGAAGAAATTATTCACAAGCTCTTCAAGAAAGCCTCTCTCCAAGATGGATTGCTACAATTGTGGCAAACTTGGACACTTGGCTCATGCTTGCCCCGAGGAGAAGAAAGACAAGTACAAGAACAAGAAAGCAAACAACAAGTTCAAGTACAACAAGGGCAACAAAGTTGAGTCAAGTGATGAGGAGAAAAAGGATGACAAGCCATTCAAGAAGAAGAAGAACTTCAACTTCCACAAGAAGAAGAAGAATGACAAAGCCTACATTGTTGGTGATTGGCTCACCGACATTGAAGACTCAAGTGACTCATCCGGAGATGAAAGTGAAGAAGAGAAGGTGGCCACCTTGGTGATTGGTTCATCTACTCCACCGCCACCCCCTCCATTATCTTCGTGCTCATCCTCTACACACCTATGCCTCATGGCTAAAGGTGACAAAAAGGTACAAAAAGAGGATAGTGATGATGAGGCTAGCTCTAGTGATGATAGTGATGATGAGTTTGAGGCACCTTCCTATGATGAGCTAATTGTAATTTGCAACAAATATACTAAGATCATTAGGAAGTATAAAGGTAAAAGTGAATCACTAGAGAAAGCCAATGATAACTTGCATGCTAAGCTTGATGACTTGTCTAGTGCTAATGATGAATTGAAGCTTGAGAACAAAACTCTCTCATCTAGCACTAGGGAGCTCAAAGCCTCACTCAAGCAAGCTAATGAGAAACATGATAAGCTTGAGAGGTCAACACAAGAGCTTCATACAAGATACAACTTGCTAAAAGATGACTACAACCAAGTTAAGAATGAACATGGTACACTTGTGATAGCTAATGAATTGCTTTCAAATGATCTTGCTACACATGTTGCTATTAACCCGGTTGTTAAGTGTGATATAGCTACTTCTTGTGAGGACTTGCTTGATGAAGTTGTTAGTGAGCAAAATGCTAAGTGCAAGGGCAAGAAGGTAGTTGAGGCCGAAAAGCATGATGACTATGTGAAGATGAGGCAAGAAAATTCCAAGCTCAAGGAAGAGCTAATCAACCTCAAGGCAAGCAAGCCATTCACTATCAAGTCGGCCAAGCAAGATGACAAAGATGCAATGACCTTGATTAACTCTCTCAAAGAGGAAAATGCAAAGCTCAAGGTTGAGAAGATCAAGCTTGCAAGTGGATTGGAGAAGTTCACCAAGGGCCACAACCTCCAAAGTGAGCTCTTGATGAACACTATCATGAAGACCGACAAGACCGGCATTGGGTTCAAGGAGAACCAAGTCATGAAGGCCAAAGTCAAGATAGAAGCCAAGAACTACTATAAGAACAAGGCCATGAGAAGCAACTATGACACACCAAAGCCCAAGCCCAAGAAGTGCTATGGATGTGGTCAAGAGGGTCACTTTGAATCCCAATGCAAGACTCCACCTCCCAAGACCTTGCCCAAGCACATAAGGCCCTTCGCTCATGATGCACACTTCATCATCAACAAGGACTCCAAGGGTAGACCCCAAGTTGTATTTCTCGATCCTAAGATGAAGAACAAGCCCAAAGTACTATGGGTAGCTAAGGAGTTGGTGAACAAAGCTATGGGACCTCGCCAAGTGTGGGTTCCCAAACAACAAGCTTAACTTCAAGTTGCTTGTGTGTAGGTGAACTACAAGACCGGTGGAAGTCATTGGGTGATTGATAGTGGATGCACTCAACATATGACCGGTGACTCTCGGATGTTCACCACACTTGAGGAAGATTGTGAAGGACAAGACAAGATTACCTTTGGGGACAATTCAAAAGGCAAAGTGCAAGGTCTAGGCAAAGTGGCAATCTCAAATGATCAATCAATATCAAATGTCTTGCTAGTACAATCTTTGAGCTTCAACTTGCTATCGATGGGACAACTATGTGATCTTGGTTTCCAATGTCTCTTCACTCCAAATGAGGTAGTTGTGTCCAAGATTGAAGATTCGTCATTGATATTCAAAGGGTTTCGGCACAACAATCTCTATCTAGTGGACTTCACCTCAAATGAAGCTAGTTTGCAAACATGTCTATTCTCCAAGAGTTCTTTGGGTTGGCTATGGCATAGAAGATTAGCACATGTGGGAATGTCAACTTTGAAGAAGCTTGTCAAGAAGGAATTGGTTAGAGGTGTGAAGGATGTTGTGTTTGAGAAGGACAAACTTTGTAGTGCATGTCAAGCCGGCAAGCAAGTGGCAAACACTCATCCAACCAAAGCCTTCATGTCAACCTCAAGAGTCCTAGAGCTACTTCACATGGACCTATTTGGACCTACCACCTATGCTAGCCTTGGTGGCAATCTCTTTTGCTTGGTGGTAGTTGATGACTACTCTAGGTACACTTGGGTGTTCTTTCTTCAAGACAAGGGAGAAACTCAATCAATATTCAATAAGTTTGCAACTAGAGCCCAAAATGAGTTTGATGTGAAGATCAAGAAGATAAGAAGTGACAATGGGACCGAGTTTGTGAACACCAAGATTGAAGACTATTGTGATGAAGTTGGGATCAAGCATGAGGTGTCTGCCACCTATACCCCTCAACAAAATGGTGTAGTAGAGAGGAAGAACCGGGCTCTTATCACTCTTGGAAGATCAATGCTTGATGAATACAACACCCCCGAGAAGTTTTGGGCCGAAGCAATCAACACCGCATGCTATGCGGCCAACCGACTATTTGTCCAAAGGCTTCTCAAGAAGACCCCCTATGAGCTTGTGAATGGGAAGAAACCGGATATATCCTTTTTCCGAGTGTTTGGTTGCAAAGTGTACATCTACAAGAAGCGCCAACACTTAGGCAAGTTCCAAAGAAGATGTGACATTGGTTTCCTTATTGGATATTCACTTAAATCCAAGGCATACCGTGTATTTAACAAAGCCACCGGCTTAGTTGAAGAAACATATGACTTGGAGTTTGATGAAACTAATGGCTCTCAAGAAGAGCATGAAAATCTTGATGATGTAGGTGATGAACCCTTGAGGGAGGCAATGAAAAATATGCCAATCGGTGCTATCAACCCGCAAGAGGTGGAAGAAGTTGAAGATGAAGCAAATCAAGATTCTTCTCCACCCCACACGCCTCAAGTTGATGAAGGAGATCAAGTGAGGGAAGCTCAAGAAGACACTCACATTCCTCAAGATCAAGCCGAGGCCGAAGCAAGCAATGTTGAAGCACCGCAACCTCCTCCCCAATTGATTAATATAAGATCTACACCTATGCTTCAAGCTCATCCACAAGACCTCATCATAGGGAGTCCATCAAGGGGGGTAACAACTCGATCTAAACTTGCTTCTTATGTTGAACATCACTCCTTTGTTTCCTTTGTTGAGCCTTCTAGTGTGGAGGATGCACTTGCATATCCGGATTGGGTGAATGCCATGCATGAAGAGTTGAATAACTTCACCCGGAACGAAGTGTGGACACTAGTAGAAAAGCCCAAAGGAGCAAAAATCATTGGCACCAAGTGGGTGTTTAGGAACAAGCAAGATGATCAAGGCGTGGTTGTGAGAAACAAGGCAAGATTGGTGGCAAAGGGGTTCTCCCAAGTTGAAGGGTTGGATTTTGGGGAGACCTTTGCACCGGTTGCAAGACTAGAAGCCATTCGTATCCTTTTGGCATATGCTTCACACCATAAAATGAAACTTTTTCAAATGGATGTGAAGAGTGCCTTTCTAAATGGTTTCATTAATGAACTTGTTTTTGTCTCACAACCTCCCGGGTTTGAAGACCCAAATTGTCCCAATTATGTGTATAGGTTGTCCAAGGCACTCTATGGATTGAAGCAAGCTCCAAGAGCTTGGTATGAGAGGCTAAGGGACTTCCTACTCAAGAAGGGCTTCAAGATCGGGAAAGTGGATACCACACTCTTCACCAAGGTGCTAGATGGGGAGATCTTTGTTTGCCAAGTATATGTCGATGACATTATATTTGGGTCAACAAACCAAGGTCATAGCAAGGAATTTGGTGCATTGATGTCCAAGGAGTTCGAGATGTCGATGATTGGCGAGCTAACTTTCTTCCTTGGCTTCCAAGTGAAGCAATTGAGGGAGGGCACCTTCATATCTCAAGAGAAGTACACTTATGATGTGCTCAAGAAATTAATGATGGAGGATTGCAAGCCAATCAAGACCCCAATGCCTACTAATGGGCATCTCGATCTCGATGAGGGAGGTAAACCGATTGACGAAACTCTTTATCGTTCTATGATCGGTAGTTTACTTTACCTCACCGCATCTAGGCCGGATATCATGTTTAGTGTGTGTATGTGTGCTAGGTTTCAAGCAAACCCTAAGGAGTCACATCTTTATGCGGTTAAAAGAATCCTTAGGTACTTAAGGCACACCCCTAGCATGGGCCTTTGGTATCCCAAAGGAGCTCCCTTCCAACTAGTTGGCTATTTCGATTCGGATTACGCCGGGTGTAAGGTTGATAGGAAGAGTACCTCCGGCGGGTGCCACATGCTAGGAAGATCACTTGTTTCTTGGTCCTCAAAGAAGCAAAATAGTGTGGCATTGTCAACCGCCGAGGCGGAATACATTGCCATGGGAGCAAGTTGTGCACAAATCTTATACATGACCCAAACACTTTTTGATTACGGCGTGTTTTTAAAAGAAGTTCCACTTTTGTGTGATAATGAAAGCGCCGTAAAGCTTGCAAACAACCCGGTTCAACACTCTCGCACCAAGCACATAGATATTCGCCATCACTTTCTTAGAGATCATGTGGCTAGGAAGGACATAACACTAGTTGGAGTTAAGAGCGAAGAGCAATTGGCGGATATCTTCACTAAACCACTCGATGAAACAACCTTTTGTAGGTTGAGAAGCGAGTTAAATGTGCTTGATCACTCTAATTTCACTAAAAGATGAGTTTGTGTGAACCATGCATTCATTTGTAATATAACATGTTTAATTTGGTAATGCACATAGGCTTGGCTAACACCGGTTAAGATAACCGCCCTCAAAGCGTGTGACAAAGCTTAACAGCGGTTTAAACTTGCAAGCAACCTAGATTCAAATTTCGTATTGCATAGCATATGCATGTGTGTTGTTTGCCGTTTCTTTTTGGTTAAGTTTTTGAGCATCCTCTGTGTTAGTCCACTTAGGGGGAGCATTCCAAGCTCAAGTCAATTCAATACCCCTTCTGTGGCCATATGATGACTCCTTGGCGCTTCCATTCAAATATTTTTGAGCTAAAACTAAATTTAAGCCTATGGCAAACTATTTGAAAATGAGTGTTTGAGAGATGGTTCTCATATCAAGTCCAATCAGGTGTTATTTGGATCTTATTGGGATTGGAACTTGGTTGGGAGAAACACGCAAAAAGAAAATTTGAAAAAATCTATTTTTAAGGCGTTGGACGCTACCGACGGACGCTCGGTGTCAATTGCCTCAGCGTCTGTCGCGATCGTCCGGAGATTAAAGTTGCCCGCTAACAGGGCGACAGACGCCGTCGCGGTCAATGCGATTGGGCGTTTCAAATCTGTTCTGGAAGCCCGACGGACGATGCCGTCGGATGCTCCCCGAGCGTCCATCGCGAACTTAACGGCGAATTTTTTTAAAAAAAACCCCGACTCTTCCTCTGTTCTTCCCGTTCGCCATTCCGCCGCAGTCAAACCCTAGCCGCCGTTCTTCCACCGCCGCTGAGCACCCGAGCACCTCCTTGCCGGCGAGCTCCTCTGTCCATCCAGCGCCGCCACCTGCCCTGCGCCACCGTTCCTCCTTGCGTCGCCGCGGATCCCTGCTCCCTGCGCCGCTGCGTTCCTCCACCCAGTGCCGCTCTCCTTGCACTGCACCGCCGTGCCACTACTCCACTCCGCGCCTGAGCTCCTCCACTGCGCCACCTTCGATCTCCTGCCCTGATTGCAGTCTTGCAGGGCTCACTTTGCCGAGGGGCCCTCCTCCAAGGAGGTTGTTTGATCAGGCACAGTCGCACATCAAGGTGAATCTCAAATCCTATGATTTTCCCTCTGAATTGCAAGTCACCTTGCCAACCCTAAACCCACTGCCTTGATTAGATTGCGGATTGCGGTTGATCGACCTGAGATCTTTCCCCTTCTCTCATTTTGGTCAGAGGTTCGAGGTATGAAATGGCAGTGTAAATTTCGATCTTTTCTTATCTAGATTCATGCTTCTATAGACCCTCTCCTCTATAGCTATATGCTTATGGTTATACTCCTATCTATTTCTCACGAGCAGGGTCAGTTGTTCAGAAAATCAGAGGGTCAGAGCAGTGACAGTGAACTTGGGGCAAAGCCCGCGAGTACGGATCGAGGCAAAGCCTCGCAAGGACAGTCCAGGGCCGGCGTGCCACTCTTGCAGTGTGTTTGGTCTGAGGATTGTCAGTGGTGTCAGTGACATTTGGGGCAGTGAGTTAGTGGCTTGTCCCTTGAGGATTCTTGTCAGCGGTTTGTTTGCAAAAGGTTGAGTCATGGCAAGGACGAAGAATGCAGGTCCCGTTCCCGGTAGTGGTGGTGACCCTCCACCTCCACCGCGTCCACCCACTGACCGGGGAAAGGGCAAACAAAAGGTTATATCTCGGAAGCGCAAGAGGCCAGCAATGGATCCAGATTCGGCAGCCGTGCTAGCAAGAGGCAGCTGAGATAGCTGAGCGAGGTGGACGTCGCGCCAGTTTGAGGCTCTCGCCTCACCGTGGAGCGCGTCGTGAGTCCCCTCCACGCCCTGAGACAGAGCCCGTCGGGGCTACAGGGGCAGAGCAGACAGAGCCAGTCCCAGAGACTAAGCAGCCAGAGGCCGCGGGCCACTCCTCTATTGGTGAGTTGATGAGCCGCCGAGTGACCCGATCCAGAGGCTCAGGTGCACCACCTAGCCCTCCGGGACCCCGGCTCCCTGACCCAGTGAGGCACCAGGTTAGAGTGCTTACAACGAAGCAGGTCTAGCAGCTTCGATTCATCGACTTCCAGTCCTGGTTCCCACCTCAGAGGGACCCCCATGTCGGACACGATTTCTACACTACAGTGCACGAGGATTTCTACAGAGCTTACATAGACACTGATGCTCCTCTTAGGGCTCACAGGGTGTGTCCATCTGCCCATATAGAGGGGATCGGTGGTCCAGAGATCCTGTAGCATCTCCAGTATATCCAGGGTCTGACAGATCTGATGGGACGCTCAGGGGCATATCAGAAGGATTGGGTATATCAGTTTTACGCCTCTCTGTGGATCTCCCCTGATCACGAGTTCCTACATTTTGGATTCCAGGGACGTGACTTCAGGGTTACAGCAGCACGTTTCAGAGAGCTCTTTCACCTAGAGTCCTCTCCTACGAGGATCCACAGTCTTTGCTATGGGGATCAGGAGGCCCCTCGCCGACCTCACGATGGTATAGTGCCATCCACAGACTTCGTGAGGCCGTGCTTTCAGCAGCCGTTCACTGAGGGTTCGAGCCGTACACCACGTGACCTCACTCCACTAGCTCGGATCCTCCATGAGGTACTCAGACGCACTATCCTTCCTCGGATTGGAGCCCAAGATACGATCACTCGCCTACAGCTGTGGCTCCTTGCCCATATTGTTAGGAAGGAGAAGTTTGACCTCTGGGATTTGATAGTGAGCGAGCTTGAGGATATTATAGCTGCTGGGTTCAGGGGTCACTGGCAGCTGCAGTTTGCCCACTGGATATCTTATTTGATAGTTGCCAAGACCGGGTCAGGTGCCATGAGAGTCACTCTTATGAGGTCAGCGACAGAGTTTCCGGTTTACTCGATGAGTCGGCTTGTGATCCATGGAAACCTGCCCCACCCCAGTCGAGCTTACAGACCAGGCACTAGACAGGCCGGTGTGCCACCACAGTCGGCTCAGGTCACGGATGCTACGGTTGAGCAGATTGCTCAGGCAGAGCTGGCAGACTTAGATGCAGATATTGACATAGCTGCTGAGACAGTCTTTAGAGAGGACCTCGACTCCGACAGCTCTGACGAGGACTACCAGCTCGTGCGTGAGTATACATCGATCACTCATGACCACGAGGCAGGAGGGTCAGGCACAACTGCAGCAGCTCCAGCTCTAGATTCTAGCTCCTCAGAGGCTACTTTGCTAACAATTCTGTCGAGGATGCAAGAGGAGCAGTCACGTCAGGCCGAGGAGCAGAGGCGACAGGCTGCCAATCTACGGAGGCTTACTGAGCAGCAGCTGGCAACTCAGGCCCAAACACAGGCCAGACAAGACGAGTTCCAGCGTCAGTTCTTGGCCTATCAGCTGCAGCAGGCAGAGATCCAGAAGACCCAGACGTTGCTACTTGAGTGTCTTCTGGCCTCTAGCTCCGGGCAAACCTCCACTCCACAGTTTCAGTTGCCCGGTGTCTCACAGCAGCACCAGTTCACCTCACCTCCACAACAGCCTCCAGTAGTTGTGGTTCCGACTCCAGCGTTACCGTCCGGAGGACAGCAGAGTCAGGCACCAGCTACCCCTCCCTTCCAGGCACCAGTCTCTCCCGTGTATCAGACTCTGAGGACCCAGGTGTCCTCTTGGATAGCTTCACCCGGAGAGTTCAAGACAGGATTCACTCCCACCCGGGGAACTACCTTAGCAGAGGCCTCAAGAGATCTGTCAGCGTCTTACCTAGAGATCACGGGAGAAGACTCCCCAGGAGCAGCTCAGCCAGTCTCACCAGCTCCAGCAGTTGCAGTCGATCCTTCGGCGATAGGCACCCACTTGTCTTCAGTTGCCTCGTCGGAGATCGCTCCTGAGCAGTCAGCACAGACAGTCGCCACTCCTCCAGCTGCAGTTTAGACAGATGCCATATCACTAGCAGATGAGGCAGTTACAGTGGCAGTGTCTTCTCCAGCTCAGACTCAACCCGCAGAGGTTGCAGCAGCAGTGTCACTTGTTGCTCTAGCCATGACACCGTCCCTCTCGCCTCGAGTATTCACTCGTCGGGTTCACAGGCCCGGTACTACTGAGGCAGGACCGTCAAAGGCCCCAGCTGAGCCTCAGGGGGAGTTAGTTGAGACAGCAGTGCCAGAGGTTACCCCAGCTGCACCTACTCTAGCAGAGACTGAGGCAGATGATGAGTCAGACGAGTCAGACCTTCAGGACTTCATCATGCTTGATTGGAAGGCTGTAGCTCCACCACCTTCTTCTCCAGCCCCAGATGCTTAGTTTTTGGTGCTAGACGCCAAAGGGGGAGAGAAGGCCGAGTATAGAGATAGGGGGAGGGTTTTGGATCTTTGTATGCTTATTTTCCCCATACTCTTTCATCATGTCTATTTTCATGCATTTGTTTATATGTGTGATGTGATGAGTACTTTGGTTGATGTTTATATGGTTGCATGTGACAATCTCTTGATTATCACTAATATATCTTGTGAGTTGTCTCATGTTTCATGATATATCTCTATGCTTAAATGTTATTTGAGCTTCCGCGCTATACTCCGATACATCTTTTGAGAATATCATGAGGTACTTCTTTTACATTCATATCTATAAGTACCATGTTTTGTGATTTGGCTTGGGTGAGCAAGTATGCTTCTTTACAAATTCACTAACCCTTGCTCAACCATCCCAAGTCACCATAAAGTCTAAACCTTAACTCTTATCCATACTCGACGTTCTATTGTCGTTAATCACCAAAAAGGGGGAGATTGAAGAATCATGGCCCTAGTTGGTTTCAGTGATTAACGACAATTAGAGATTATTATGGCTAACGTGTGTTTTGCAGAGGCTATGCGTAGCTTAGCCATAGTGATCAACAAGAATGGGCATCTATGGTCATCACTTAGCCCCCAAGATGGATATCGCTTCGGTTTTCAAGGAGACATGATGAAGACCCTAGAATGATAGGCTAAGTGCCATAAGGTGACGAAGGGCACTTAGAAATATATAGGGCTTCTCTTTTTATCTTTGACCGTACTATTAAGAGGGGTTGAGATTAGTAGCTTGACTTAGGAAAGCTTCATGACTTAGGTGTGGTGTACACTTGACTTCCTTAGCTCTAAGCAAGCCTACGTTGACCGTAAGATAGCCTAGAACAACTTCCATATTCATCGCGACGAAAAATGAAGTTGATAGAACTGTTTTCTGGGCGTCGACGCTCCTGACAGGGGCGCCGGACGCTGTCCGTCGCGTCGGACAGAGGCGTCGGACGCTAGGTGGTTGAGTCCACAGCGTCTGTCGACCTTCCAGTGGAGATGTTTTCTGGCTAAGTTTTTCAGGGTCCGTCGGACGCTGTTCGTCGGCCAGGCGTCGGACGCTGGGAAGAGCGTCCGTCGACCTTCCAGAGAGGGTGTTTTTCAGCCCGAGCCAGAGTGAAGCGCCGGACGCTGGGTTGAGCATCCGTCGCCCAGTGACGTAGCGTATGTCGCTGGGAACAGTGTGTCAGAACTAGCCGTTGGGCAGGGCGTCGGAGCGTCCATCGCCTAGGTGTGGGAGCGTCCGTCGCCCAAACTATGAACAGAAACTAGCCGTTGGGGCATGCGACGGATTGTCCGTCGCCTAGTCGACAGAGCGTCCGTCGCCAACTTAACATGCCAGCCCGAGGCAGTTTTTAGAGGGTCCATTTATAGCCCCTCCCTCTTCTCTCCCACCTTGCCTTTGCTCATTTGAGTTGCTGAGTTTGTTGAGAAGGTTGGGAAGAGAGCAAGAGCCATAGAGAGAGAGAGAGAGAGTTATTCGCGAATCCATCCATCCTCTCTCTAGTTCATCCAAGAGTTCAAGTGTGCATTCTCTAGTTGTGAAGCTTGAGTGAGTCAAGCGAAGATCGAGGCTTGTTACTCTTGATGATCGACATCACCTAGACGGTCCCGTGGTGCTCGGAGGAAGGTGATCGCCGGAGGATTGTCGGCGGCCCTTCTCCATCGACGTTTGTGATCGGTTGTGGGCGATTCACCAAGCCGGAGTGGCGAAGAATCAGCCCGTAGAGAGCACTCATCCCTTGCGCGGGATTGAGGGGGAGCTATACCTTGCGAGGTGCTCCAACGAGGACTAGGGGGGAGTGTCGACTCCTCGATACCTCGGCAAAACATCGCCGTGTCAAGCATCTCTTTCCCTAGCTCTTACTTACCGCATTACTTTCCGCACTTGTCTTTCAATTAACTAGAATTGTGTAGGAAGTTTTCGCTTTCCATTGACTTGCTATTGCTTTCTAGCTAGGACACACAAGCGGTAGGCACTAGGGGGTTAATTGGCTCTTTATAGGTTTAATTCTTGTTTAGAAATTAAAAAGAGCCCAATTCACCCCCCCCTCTTGAGCATCTTGATCCTTTCAATGTGTTAACCCAGAGCATAAAGAATATGAACTAGATGTTCCCCACCTACAACGTCACTGTACCCTTGAAGCAGCGGAATGTGATAACATCTTGATCATAAAATTAATTAAAATAATAATAATAAATTAATTAAAAAATGATAGTAATAAAAATATACACAACAAAATAAAAATGTTTTCCAAAATTCTAAAATGAATAAAAATAACTTTGTAAAATGAGATTAAGGGAATATTTGTGAAATTGTTCCTTCGGGTATTTTTGTCACTAACCATTTTAGGTTTGAACAGAAGGAATGATGGAACAAAACACAAGGTATGTCCAACCAAACATCCTTTAATAATGAAGCACATTAAAAAGGAAATTTCACATCCTAGACTTGGATTTTCTAATTATCAAATGTTGCAAAATCCAAGTATGGGGGGAGTGTATTTCTCTAAGAAATTCATGCCAAGCTTCATTGTTTAATTTTGTTTGGTTGTCTCTAAGAAATGTTTAATTCTCGCCCTGCCCTGCTCGCCACCAACGAACCGCTGTGACCAGCCATTCCGTGCCCTCCTCGCCCTGCCCTGCTTGCCACCAACAAGAAATAATATTACGGGAAGCACAGAATTAATCAGGAAACCACAATTCAACGAACAAGAAAGGCACCAAATTGGGTGAGAGACGGCAATTGGGATGGCCTTCGCCGGCCGATGAACCGCAATCAGAGTAACAAAAAACAATTGTCCAGGAAATCCCAGAGCGGAAAAGCTAGAAAGCTGGGCGACAGAGAGGAGCTGACCTGCGAGAGGGGCCGGATGAGGGAGGCGGTGGAGATGGCATTCGCGGATGCCATTGAGATAGGGAGAAGCTGAGAGCAGGTCCTGTAAAGTCGAGAGGATAAGGTGCGGGGAACGACGGACGAGGTGGAGGATTTGAAGCGAGAGCGGGTTTTAGAGATGACGTAACGCGGTTTTATACACCCGGACTGCAGGAGTGAGTGGGAGGGAGGGATTTGAAGAGAGGAGGGTTGTTTGGTATAAAGGTCGTCGGGGAGCCCGGCCCAAGCCTGGCAAAAGAGGGGCACCCTCTCATGTTTGGTGGCTGGCCATAGAGAGCTCGGCCCGGCAAACAAGTCAACTACCACCAACAACCCAAAACGGGTCAGGTCTGGACCCGAAACCCGTGGGTTTCAGACCCGGTGGGGGCAGGGGCGGGTGTAACTTTTGCCCCGCGGGTCTTCGGGTTCAGGGACCCGAATCGGGGCGGGGCGGGGTCGGGTTTCAGTTCTCGCCCGTGGGTGCCCGTTGGTGACCCGAATTTTCTACTGCTGGAGATTTGACGACCTGTAACCTGCTGCTCCTAGATGTCCTATGACCGATTCATTCCCATCCGCACTTCCCCTTCGACCCTTCCTGTGCAATATAGACGCAGCCGCCTCCCCTGCCCTCCGTCGTATCTTTATTGGCCGCCACCCCTACCCCCTGCCGCATGCGTTCGCGTGTTGTTGACACAAAAAGCGTCAGGATCTGCGAACACCTCGGGCTTATACCCGAAATTCGATATCCGGAGGCATGCCAGTTGATTTGACCAGTTAATCGACAAGGACGATAACCAGAACAAGATTCAATCAAGACAACGACGATGCGCTCGGATGCCAAGATTGGAACTTGATCAGGATAACTAGAGCAGAGTTGAACGAGGCAACAACGATACGCCCGCATGCCAAAGCTCAGAGGTACTCCCACGCGGAACTTACAAGGATTTGACGGAGATCAAGGTGATGCAGCCCGTCGAAGCTTGAAGAACTCGTTGATAATCTAAGACTAATGCAATAAAAGATAAATTGCGATAAAAGTAGAATAAGAGTAAAATTGATTTGATTGATATTGGATTGATATGTTTACACGCAGCCCTTGGGCACATATTTATACTCCCGCATGGAGAGTTGTACAGAGACACGACTCGTACCTTTCCTAAAACAAACTCCTAACTTTAAGGAAACTGACTCGCACAGGAGTCGGATCTAAAATAACAATATTATTTTCCTAAACAAATATGCCTATTTTACAGGAAAACAAACGACTCATGCAAGAGTCGGACTCAAACTGCTATAATAATACTAGTATAAAATCACCAGTTTCCTTATGTCTTTCCTTCGATGAAAACTTTTCATCGGCAGATCCCTTCAACCCGCGACTTCCTTCTTTGGCCACCGGCAGTCCTCTGCTGACATCAAGCGCTAAGTCACCCTGTACTCATCGGCACCCCATGCCCATCAGCATCGGCAATATTTCCCGATCGGCAACCTTGTACTGGTAACTTGTCTTCACCAATCAGTCCCTATCAGCAATCGACAACAACTCTTCATCGGCAATCGGCACATCTCTTCATCGGCATTCGGCAACATCTCCTCATCGGCAATCGGCATCAGCAACTTCACAGCTCAGGCGAATGGTGAGCCATTCAACTTCTATCGGCAACATCTGAAGCTTCCAGCTTCCATCGGCAACACACTTAGTCTTCCCACGGCACACTCCCATCGGCAATACTGACTCATGGCTTCCCGATGCCGATGGAAAACAGCCGCTGATCAACAAGTCTTAGCCCATTTGACACGTGACGAAAAATGGTGTCAACACATGCCCCCCAGTTTTGGAGTGTATAATACTTTACGCACCGAAATTCTCTCTACTGTAGCCGTTACCTTCGAGATAAATGCACGATTTCCTCGATCTCCGCACGCAGAACCGCAATTTATTAATAAAATCCCTCGATTATAGCACAAACAGTTGCAAATCTGACAATATCTCCTTGATTATTGCGCACATCCACCGCAGAACTCTCCACATTCCTGCACAGTGTGAACCGAAATCCCAAAATACCCCTGAGTAAGCTTATAAAAGTTACCAGGATCCAATCTGCCTTTTTACCCCGAGTCCACTCTCACTTTCACATCTGCCTTCATCTTCAACCTCCAGCGGCGCCTCCGAAGAACTCGAGCTCAAGCAACAGTACTCTCCGCAAGCCAAGGACTAGCCGCAAGAACTCCCTCAGCTCCAATGGCGATCCAAGTCGACATCCCTAAGGTAAATCTACTTTCCTCCTCATCCAATCTCCTGCTAGTTCTTTTCCCGCACGAATCCAGAATCTTCCCCTTTCCTTTTCTGATTCTTTCCTTTCTTTTCTTTTCGAACCCTAGGAACTGTACAACAAGGTAGTGATCCTTCTTGAGCAGTCCTGTTTCACTTGCCTAGGCCCCATGGGGAATCCTGACCCTAGCTATATGATTAATGCGGAGACCAACCGGATTCTATTCAGGTCTGAATGCTTCGGTTTAGGATTATGGAAGGATGCTTTCCGGTCATGGCCTAAGCCCACCAAAGGGTGGAAGAACTAGTACCTTAGTGTTGTCAGAACACAGCAGGTCTATTGGTCAGAGTGCAATTTGGCCCAGTGTATCAGGCTCTCCATTGCCGATATGGAGAAAAACGAGAACATGTTGATGGCGGCCTCCTATTTCTGGTCTGACAGCATGAACGCCTTCCTATTTAGGCATGGACCAGCCACCCCTACGCTTGCCGATGTGCACATGCTGACCGGGCTTGACGTCTCCTCTGCCGATACCTTCACTCTGTTCAATAGGAAAGCTGAGTACAAAGTGAACACTCGGAATATCAGCGGCTGGACCGGCTATATCCAAGAATATCAGAAGACCGGATCGGTAAACCAGAGGGAGCATGCCACCTTATGTGGCTGGAGAAATTTATTTTCTGTGGCAAAACCGTCGGACCGACCACAATGTACCTCCCAGCAGCAGAGCTCTTAGCCGATGGGACAAGACTCCCTCTCGGCCGATACCTTCTTGGAGCAGTGTACCGTCTTCTACATCAAGTGTCCAAGAAGTTGTTGTTAGGTGAGCCCATCGGCAGCCTTGGAGGCCTCTGGTGGTTCATAAACATGTGGTTAAATGCACACATGTACAAAGCCCTCCAGTTCGACTTATTCGCTCAGCAATTCCCTAGAGACATATCGGAAAATCATAAATACAGGGATGACGAATCGGCAACCCGTTCTCCACTCAACTTCGGAGAGGCCATCATAGTGCTGCCAGGGACCGATGCCGATGCAGAGCAGTTTGGCTTGTTCTTTCCAAAAGTTTACAACGGAATCCCTGCTTCGGAACAGCTCTGGTGGCCATACGTTGACGAGGACAACCGATTCCCGCTGCTGTTCAACCTTACCGATGGGAATGTGCCCCAGAATCAAACAATCATAAAGGCCAGCATCGTTCCCCGAGCTATTCCAGTGAACATCTTCGGATCTGGGAAGAATGCCCCTCCATCGTTTGAGTTCTACAACCCATCAGCAGCAGCAAGACAACTGGCATTTGGCCAACTGTCGATCAAGCTTTGCTACTCCAAGGTGGTAAAGCCCAGGCAGACTATCTCCAGCGCTCTAGAC
The DNA here is from genome assembly GCA_022036555.1 of Microstegium vimineum. Taxonomy (NCBI): domain Eukaryota; kingdom Viridiplantae; phylum Streptophyta; class Magnoliopsida; order Poales; family Poaceae; genus Microstegium; species Microstegium vimineum. The sequence goes on along the minus strand of CM039127.1, from coordinate 46,251,971 downwards.
TGGAACAAAGTTGTCAATCTTCCTCCCAATGCCGATATGTCAGATATTGACTTGTCCTCCTGGTCACCAACATCCTTCATCACAAATGAATAAAAATTCTGGTGGCAAGATTGGAGGTATCAATTGTTTGCCTAGTCATCACACTACTATCGGAATATAATTGACGTCAATCACGTCATTCCCGACGATGCGGTAAGTTTTTCATTCCGATGCATTCCTCATTACTTTATTCTTATCATCGGCATCTGTCACACCCAATTTTAAGGATAAAATTGAATATGAATAACTCATGTGTGCCCAGAGATCAATCACACACATAAGCCGACAAATCTTTAAATAGTACCATCACTGAGTGCTTATTACATAATGAATAATATTTAAATAACATAACAGCGGAATATAAAGATAACTCTCACGACGAAGCTCCACTTCACAGGGAACGCCGACTGGTTGACCACTAGCCTAGTACTCCTCACAGTAATCTTCATAGCCATCTGAAGGGGTTGAGAAAGCAAGAGTGAGCACTTAAAGTACTCAGCAAGAGTAACATAGGGTTATGAAGCTCAAAAGGTTAACACTGTCTGTACTGCGGTTGCTTTTAACTTGGTCAAGTTTTACCAACACTTAGCTTTAATTATGCATAACCCAATTAATATTCACATGATAAGATTAATATCCAACATTAACAATTAAACAACATGATCATCTACACTGTGAGTTTTCTAGGCCGCTCGTAACCGTGAGCACGGCTATCATGATAGATTTACACTTTGCAGAGGTTATACACTTTACCCACAAGCCATGTTACCCATATGCCCGGGTTTATAACTCCCATAACACTTCCAAGGTGAGTGGGCAGGGAACACTATGAAGCCTTTCAAAAGTCTTCCCAACATGTTGCCAGACCCTACGGACCCAAGGGCAAGGGGTATGCAAAGCCTCTACTCGATGGTACCTTTCAAAGCGGTAACCACCCTAGAACATGCCCTGCAACCAGCTCGGCAATGGTGCCTTTCATGAACTGCCAACATGCTAGTACGAATCTTTATACTTGACTAAAGCTAGAGCCATTATAGCACTTGTGGTTGTATTAGAAATCCCAGCTTTTGCCATATAGTGGGGTCCTATTCCATGTTGCTATAAAAGCCAATTTTATCTCATTGTTGCATATATCATTAATCAATATTCGATTCAATATTCATCATGTAAAGCATAGCAGAGCTACCCATATGCATAGAAACCCATGGTGACAAGGTACAAGGTAACAAGCTATGGTATAGATCTAAATAGGAATCAATTTAGACACATGCAATATGATTAGATGAATTAAAGTGAATAGGTAACAAGGATGATCCCATGTTAAACTTGCCTTGATCACAAAGCTCCTGGTGATCCTGATCTGCTGCAAAGAACTCTTGGTCAACGAAGATCTCACCGGTTGTACTCGATCAACATCACCACGCAATCATCCGAACAATCATACACGAAGCAAATAAGACATGATCAGAACATTACACCATAAACAATAAAGAGACTTTGAAAAGGTTATAAAATAGATCTATACTTTACTATGATCACAAAGACGCGAGATTCACGCTAATCGGATCTAAAACGGAGAAGCTATAGATTAAACGGGATTTTGAAAAGGGCAAAGTTAAAGTATTAGCAAAGGAATTTTCTTTGATTTTCAAAAGTAAATAACATAGGTGAAATCTATACTACTGGATAGAGCATAAAATTACGGATCTAACGCAACTTGAACGGGTTGATTTGGATTTAAAACGAAGAAAATATAAGCATTTGAAATCAGTGGCAAAACTGTAATTAGGGTTTTATTTTAAAATCGAATTAAATCAGATCCAGAAAAGGGAATACGTTTTCCCGAGGGGAAAGCGTATAGATCAAAGGTGCCATAGGACCGCGGGTTCAGAGGGGAAAAAGAGCAGGGGCTCTTTAGCAAGAAGGCTAGGGCGAAGGGGTACGGGGGATTCTGAGCCGTTGGATTCGCGATGGATGGATCAGATTAGATTGGGGAGGGAATTGCGGCGGTTTCCCACCGGAGCAGAGCGGCGCTCGGCGGCGCCATGGCCGGCCGAGGCGAAACGTCGTCGGCGTAAGCCGATCAGGGGCTATGGTGACCCGTTTTCGAAACTGAGCACACCGGGAGAGAGAGGGAAACACGGAGAGTTCGCCTAGGGCTATGGCGAGGCTCGGGGACGGTCGGAAGACCCGCTGACGCAGCACAGCGGCGGCGGACGCGCTACGCACGGCGGTTAAGGCTCGGACGGTCTAATCCGACCGGGAAACTGCTCGGGGAGCAAGCGGGGAGCACGGCGAACCTATCCCGGACAGTAGCAGAGCTTGATCAAGGGAGGAAGCCGACCCTCGACGGAAAGCCGCGGCGGCGGATCTCAGCAGAACGGCGGCGAGGCAAATCCGAGCGCGAAAGAGAGGGAAAAGAGGGAGAAGGGTCGTTCCACACTCTTGCGAAGATGGCGTGCGTGTCAGGGCGACTTACCGCAGTCGGAGAAGCTTGGAACGGCTGCGGCGGCGCTCTGTTCGACTGCGGGCGCGATGCGAGGCGAGCAGAGGCGGAGCGATGGAGGAAAACGGCGCGAGGGCGTGCTATATATAGCGGCCGAGGGGTAGAGTCCCACCCGAACATGAGCACGGCGCGGAACGCGGGGAGAGCAGTTGCGGACGCGGCGTCGACGCGGCGTCGCGGCGGAGTCCGTCCCGGACACGAACAGAGGAAGGAGAAGGGGTACTGACCAGTGGGGTCACGGTGTTAGCGAAGGAGAGAGGGAAAGAAGCGCCGACAGGTGGGGCCACCGAGTCAGAGAAAGAGAGAGGGAGGGACGCGGTGCGCTGGGCTGCGGCCGAGTGGGTCGGCCCACTGCGGAGGGAGAAAGAGAGAGGGGAAGTGAGGCCGCGGGACTGGGCCACTGGGCCAGAAGAGTGAGGAACCGACTTTTCCTTTTTCTTTTTATTTTCAAATTTGGTTTTGCAAAATGAATTTTGAAATGATTTTTCTAGGGTTTTGCAACATCAAACAATTCAAGAAAATGCAGAGGCATGAAATGCATCACACAAGTTAACCCTAACATGAAATTTAATTTTAGTTTTATATATTTAATTCTATGCTTCACAAAAATGATTTAAGTTAAATCAAATTAAACTCAAATTCAAATCTACTTTACTATTCAAATTTTAGGGTGTTACAGCATCTGACCCCTTTATACTCAACAGGTTGACGATCCGATTCCCAAGATGAGCAGGAGTGGCAAGCCCTTTAATCTCCGGATGATGAACCCCATCTCACTCATCGGCAATAAGGCCCCCACGCTAGCTGCCTTCACCCCTCAGCAGGTACCCAAACCGACACCTGCAAAAACCAAGGCTACATCGGCCGCTGCTGCTGCCCTGACGCGGGTTTTTGCAGTAAACTCATCTTCACTCATACCGATTACATACTGTTTTATCGGCAACAAGTTACTTTGTATAACTTATACTAATATTTTCAGGCAATGAGGTCATCGGCTGCTGCTTCAAACACTCAAGCATCTCCAAGTCCTGCTGCCGATGCCCCCCAGTCTTCATTGAAATGGGCCGGATCTCCTGCTGCCGCGCCAAGAAAGAAAAGGCGCTTAAGATTGGCCACCCCTTTTTCGCCATCGGCTCCAGTTGCATCACCGACTGCTGATGCGCCAACAGTAGAACCATCCTCGGCTCCTACTCCTGATCACCCATTGGACGACATCCCTGATCAGGAGGTAACACCACCCGCTGCAACAGCGGAGGCGACATCGGCATCGGCACCACCAGCCAAAATCCCTGATGAAGGAACGGTGTCGCCACCACAGGTGCCGCCACCACAGCGGAAGCAACACCAGCGACAGCGCCACCAGCACCCACGGCATCACCTACCCCTCCAACAGAAGCCTGCTCATCGACAACTGTTGCCATTCTCCAGGGTGAGGCTGGACCATCCAGCATGCCAAGCCCTAGGCAAGAAATTCGCTTCAAAATGGTAAGTTGGTCACAAAAAATTTCATAGTATAACCTTATGATCGGCGTATTCTAACTTTTCCTTTTTCAGGCCCAAGACTCCCCAGACAGCCTCTTTTCCTTCGGGCTCAACCTCCAGGACGAAGATGAACACCAAGAAGGTCCCGCTCGAGCAGACAGCTTATTCTCCTTTACTATCGACATTCCCGATGAGGATGAGGACGAAGAAAGCTCTGCTCTAGCTCTATCAGTAGAGGTTAAATCCAAACTCGAAGCACTGCTCTCCTTGCTACAACAAGACACATCCCAGCTCATCCAGGACTCAACTGCAGCAAGGACAGCTTTCAAGGATGTCCAAGGCCACCTCCCTGCCGATACAGAAGAAATGCTCTTCCAGACAACTTTCCTCGATAGCAAGCTGCTCCAATACCAGAGGCTCTCCCGTCGTATAGCCGATAGGACTGCCCAATCTCAGGCTGAGGAAGAGAAGCTCAAATTCAAAAGTATTGCCGACGAAAAGCACAAGAGCATCGGCCAAGCAGAAATCTCCAGCACCAACCTTGATCAAGAAATCACTCAGCTATCGGCAAGGAAAGAAGAGCTACTGATTGAGCTGAAGAAGGTTGAGGAAGCCTTGAACACAGCCAATCAGAAGAAAGCCCAACTGTCCGACACCATCAGAGCTCTGCGGCAAGAAAAGGACCAAAATGCCTAACAAGCCATTCTGCTGAAGAAGAAGATTAAATCGGTCGAGGGCTCTGCCGATGCCGATGCCAAAGAGATGGATGAGATAGAGCAAATTCGCCTGCGTGCGATATCAGCCATCCAATCTTTGTTGTAATTTATTTATCATATCGGCAAATGTAACATTGATACTTGATTTTCGCTCTGTAATATAATGTCAGCATGCTTTTACCGATGCTTATGCAACTTTTTCCTTCATCGGCATTCAACTGAGCACTATGCGTCTACCCATATGCTAGGGTAATATTTCTTCAAGTATTTACCGTTGACTGCCCTAGAGAATGCAACTCCTTCGAGAGTCTCCAAAATATAAGCATTACCATGAGCAGACTGTTTTATCCGATAAGGACCTTCCCAATTAGGAGACCATTTTCCAAACTTAGAACTCTTAGTCTCAATCGGTAAAATCAACTTCCATACTAGATCGCCATCGGAAAATTCCTTTACCTTCACTTTCTTGTCATACCATCTGGCAACCCTCTTCTTATTCTCCTCGATGCTGATCAATGCCCTCTAACTCATCTTTCATCAGAGTAGCATAATCATCGGTCGTCAATTGATCTTGAAAAGATAATCGCCTAGAGCTAGTTTTAATTTCCCAAGGCAGGACAGCATCGTGTCCATAGACCAACTGATACGGCGAGACCTTGGTTGCACCATGACAAGCCATCCGATACGACCATAAGGCTTCATTTAAAACCACATGCCACCTTCTAGGGTTTTCTTCAATCTTGCGCGTTATGAGCTTAATAACTCCCTTATTAGTCGCCTCAGCCTGACCGTTGGCTTGAGCATAATAAGGAGAAGAGTTTAACACCTTGAACCCCATACTAGAAGCAAACTCATCAAACTCTCCCGATGTGAACATGGTTCCTTGATCGGTAGTTACAGTTTGAGGAATACCGAATCAGTAAACAATGTGTTCTTTAACAAAATCCACCATGTTTGCCGATGTCACCTTCTTCAAAGGAATTGCCTCAACCCATTTAGTGAAGTAATCGGTAGCAACGAGTATAAACTTATGCCCTTTACTCGATGGCGGATAAATTTGGCCGATGAGATCAATAGCCCATCCTCTAAACGGCCAAGGCTTGATTATAGGATTCATTACCGATGCAGGTGCCCTCTGCACGTTATCAAACTTCTGACAACCTTGGCACCCTTTGAAATAGTTGAAGCAATCTTCAAGGATTGTCGGCCAATAATATCCATTCCGCCTAATCATCCACTTCATCTTGAATGCCGATTGATGTGATCCACACACACCTTCATGGATTTCACCCATCAACTCCTTTGATTCCTCTTTACCAAGGCACCTGAGTAAAACTCCATCAATCGTTCGATAATACAGTTCATCGTCGAGGAGCACATACTTAGTGGCTTGAACCCTTAAACGTCTTTCAACCCTCTTAGATGGGTTCCTTAAGTAATCGGCAATTTCACTTTTCCAGTCATCGACAACCATTACCGATGTCATGACTTCTTGAATCGGCTGATATTCTGAAGCATCCTGTGCTAACCGATTGACCTCTTCGTTATGCAATCTAGGAATATGCTCAAGACGGTATTCTTTGAATTCTCTTAATAATTGCAAACACCTCTCATGGGTTGCAATTAAAGCTCCACTTCGGCATTCATATGTCCTAATCAACTGGTTGATTACCAACATAGAATCACTGAAGATTTCAACAGCATCGGCACATACTTCCCTGAGTAATTCTAACCCCTTAAGTAGAGCCTGGTACTCAGCCTGATTGTTTGTCGAAGTAGCAACAATCGGCAACGAGATCTCATACTTCCGTTCTTGGGGCGAAATCAAGAGAATACCGATACCTGCTCCGTCCTTGCACGTAGACCCATCAAAGAACAAAGTCCAAGGAGCAATCTCCACAGAGCTCACCACATTGCAATGCTGAGTAACAAAATCGGCCATTACCTGACCCTTAACAGCCTTAGCCGATTCATACCTTAGGTCAAATTCTGAAAGTGCCAAAATCCACTTACCGATTCGTCCACTTAATATCGGCATTGACAACATGTAATTAACCACATCATCTTTGCAGATAACAGTACATTCAGCCAACAATAAATAATGTGTTAATTTAATGCAAGAGAAATATAGACATAAGCATAATCTCTCTATGGCCGAATACCTGGTCTCAGCATCCACTAACCTTCTGCTCAGATAATATATTACACGTTCTTTCCCTTCAAATTCTTGAATCAAGGCCGATCCAATAACACCGTCATCGGCAGACAAATACAACCTGAAAGGCTTCCCGTGTTGAGGTGGAACCAAGACTCGAGGGTTCACCAGATATTTCTTGATCTCCTCCAAGGCCAACTGCTGCTCTCCTTTCCATGTAAACTCTTGATCGGCTTTCAACTTTAACAGTGGGCTAAATGACTTAATCTTACCAGATAAGTTAGATATAAACCTTCTGATGAAATTAATCTTGCCGATCAAAGATTGTAGCTCAGTCTTGTTTGTAGGAGCAACCACCTTGTTAATGGCATCAATAGATTTTCTACCGATCTCGATGCCTCTTTGATGCACCATAAAGCCCAGAAACGGTCCTGCCGATACACCAAATGCACACTTATTAGGATTCATCTTCAACCCATGCTCCCTTGTGCATTCTAATATTTTTCGCAAATCGGCAAGATGCTTCTCAAAATCTCCGGACTTAACCACCACATCATCAATGTAGATTTCAACTATCGTGCCGATATACTTATGAAAGATGAAATTCATTGCTCTCTGATAAGTAGCACCGGCATTCTTTAAGCCAAAAGTCATGACAACCCACTCAAATAAACCGACGTGACCTGGACATCTGAAAGCAGTCTTGGATATGTCCTCTTTAGCCATGAATATTTGATTATACCCAGCATTACCATCCATGAAGCTAATGATTTGATGTCCAGCAACAGCATCGATCAACAAATCGGTAACGGGCATCGGGTAGCCATCCATCGGCGTAGCCTTGTTGAGATTTCTGAAATCAATACAAACACGAAGTTTTCCATTCTTTTTATACACAGGAACCACATTAGAAATCCATTCGGCGTATCGGCATTGCCGAATGAATCCAGCTTCGATTAACTTTGTAATCTCAGCTTTGATGTCGGGTAGAATAGTAGGATTGCATCGGCGCACAGGTTGCTGGTGTGGTTGGAAACTAGACTTAATGGGTAACCGATGTTCAACTATCGATCGGTCTAAACCAGGCATCTCTGTATAATCCCAAGCAAAACAATCTTTATTTTCTTTCAATAAATCGGTTAACTGCTGTTTACATTGGGAATCTAACTTAGCACTAATAAAAGTAGGCCTAGGTTTACTACCATCGCCGATGTCCACCTCGAGTAAAAATCATCGGCGGATGTGAAGCCCTGCCCCAGTTTTCCATCATCAGCAAACCGATCCATCAAAACTCTTCTTCAGGAACGACTGCTTGGATCGGTTTAATGCGGTAATCGGCAACTTTGAGGAACTCCGTGTCCCAGGCTTCACCCGATATGCATCTGGTTTGCTCATAAGTTTCCGATTCTGCCGATGCAACAGTAGATGGGGCTTCACTTTGGACGACTTCAATTCTGTCCCCGATCCACTGTACAAGGCTTTGATGCATGGTGGAAGGAATACAACAATTGGCGTGGATCCAATCCCTTCCTAGCAGCAAGTTATAGGTGCCTTTGCCACTGATTACAAAAAACGTTGACGGCAAAGTTTTACTGCCGATGGTTAAGTCAACACATACGGCTCCCATAGCTGTCGACACATTGCCTTCAAAGTCCTTGAGCTTCATGTCAATCTTGACTAAGTCCTGGTCGCCTTTTCCAAGCTTCCTGAACACGACATATGGTATTATATTGATCGACGCGCCGCCGTCTACCAGCATCTTTGTCATAGGCTATCCATCCACTTTACCTTTGACGAACAGAGCCCTCAGATGCTGCCTCTCGTCATCGGCAGGCTTCTCAAAGATGGCTGTCATCGGATCCAGCACTAACTGTGCCATCTCAGCAGTTTCTTCATCATCGCTGACCGGCGCCATGAACTCCATCGGCAACATGACGACCATATTAATATCTGCCGATGGATCCCTGCCCTTGTGCTTTGGCCTCCATTGCTTTTCCCTTGAGGGTTCTTCATTGTCGCACAGGTCATTGCGGCGTTCGCGCGGAATCCTCCTTTTCTGTGTCTTGGTCAGACCCTTAGGGCACCACCGAGGAAGCTTGGTTTTCCAGACAGGCTGGTGCTGCTTCCCACTGCTTGCATCGGTGCTTCTTCCGATGTTGGGATCTCTGGAGAATATGTCTTCGTCAGGCACTCTTGCATTGGCCATCTCTTCCAGCTCCTCTTGATCAACACGCCTGCCAAGCCTGTCATGGGCGCTAAGTTTGCCCCTCAGCCGGTCATGTGCCGACCTCTTCTCTCTGAGCGGCTTGGCGTACCTGGGTGTTCGGTCATCAAAACAAGGTTTTTTACCTGACCGATTGGCGGCGTAGTACCCATTGCATTCGGGACAGTTATCAGCAGTAGGTAGCTTGATGCCTTCTTCCCAATAGTGAACGAAGAAGGGACACTTCCAGTGGTCTTTATGCCGAAGCCACTCCTGGTGCTCCTCTTCTTCTTGCCGATATCGCTCTTCCCGTGATTGCCGATAGTCTCGCCTTGGCTGCTTATGCGTGATTATAACACCAGGAGCCCTGTTGGCACTGCTACCTTCATCGGCAACCTTCTTACCCTTTCTGTCATCGGCAAACCTCCCTTCATCACGCTCAGTCACTTGATGGTTAGGATCTACCGATGAGTTTTTCCTGGCAGCTTCCGATGTCAGCACTTTAGTTTTCCCACTAGCTTCCACCATGTTGTTTGGAAACGGGTGCTGATCAATCTTCATCGGTTTCTGGACTTTAGAATTTTCAAACTTAATACGTCCAGAATCAATCTCTGACTGCAACTGCTGCCTGAATACTTTGCAGTCATTGGTACTGTGTGAGGTTGCATTATGCCACTTGCAGTACCTGATTTTCTTGAGCTCCTCGGCCGATGGAATTACTTGGTTGGGCGCCAGCTTGATTCGCCCTTCTTGAAGTAATAAGTCAAACATCCTATCGGCCTTGGTAATATCGAAGGTGAACCTTTCAGCTTCTTTCTAGCCGAATGGACAAGACACAGATTTCTTATCCTTCACCCATTCAGCCGCACTGACGTTTAGCTCTTTATCCGACCCAGAATCTTCCTCCTGCCCGATGAAGGTCACCTTCTTGTTCCAAGTCTTCCTGGGTTCAAAGGTTTTAGTATCTTGATCGGCAATCCTTTGCACCAGATGACTTAGGCTTTCAAACTCTTGGGACGCGTACTTGTCCTTGATGTGCGGCAGTAATCCTTGGAAGGCCAAATCTGCCAGTTGCTGATCATCAAGTACCAAGCTGTAACACTTGTTCTTTACGTCCCGCAGCCTTTGAACAAAGCTTTCTACCGATTCATCATTGCGTTGCCTCAACTTGATCAAATCGGTAAGCTTCTTCTCATGTATACCAACGAAGAAGTATTTATGAAATTGCTTCTCTAGATCGGCCCATGTGATTACAGAATTTGGAGGCAGCGATATGAACCATATGAATGCCGATCCAGACAATGATGAAGAGAACAATCTCACCTTTAATTCCTCCCTACTGGCAGCTTCTCCACACTGGATAATGAAGCGATTGATGTGCTCCATTGTTGATGTGTCGTCTTGGCCGGAGAACTTGGTAAAATCAGGCACTTTGTACCGATTTGGGAGAGGAATCAAGTCATACGCTGGAGGATACGGAGTCCGATAAGAATATGTATTGACTTTAGGTTTAATACCGAATTGTTCTTTTATAATTTTGGCGATCTTATCGGTCCAATATCCATCCTGCTCTTGCCGACTCATTGGTTGGTTGTTGACTGGTGGAGCCGGCTGATGCACCTCTTGAAGATGATGCGGAGTAATCACGGGCGCAGCACCAGTCATCTAAACACTATGCATCGGTTGATTTACCGATGTATAGTTTTGCACACTTAGCAGATTAGGTTGAGTCATCGTATTCATCGGTTGCTGTACCGATGGTCCGCTCTGAGTGTTCGCTGGGCCTCCATAATGATACATTGACACGCCGAGCTGTTGAGCTGACGGTTGGTTGACCCATCCAGGATTGTAAATCATCGGCATGTGACTTACCGATGGCTGATAGCTGACTGAAGCGTGTTGCTCTTGTATCCTGGAGCAATCAATCATCAGATTACCTTGGGAAACTAGCACTCCAGCTTGAGGACTTGCCACCAGAGGTTGACTGCCAGCTGCTATAATGTGTTGCATCAGCACAGAGCTTGCCAATGGTGGCATCAGAGGTATCTTAAGAATTACTTGAAGATCTTCTTATGGCACTTGCACAGTTGGAGAAGGCGCGGAGTAATGCATCATAGGGGCCACCGGCTGTGATTGCGTTACCGATGCCATAGAGCCCTTCCAAGCTGAGCTGTCTCCCTGCACCAGATTAGAACCATGAGATAGATTTGAAGGCATACCGTATCCCCACCAGTTGACGGGAGCTGGTTGACTCTGGATAGCAGGTCCTGAATTTGCCGACGCCACTGAATCTGTATTGAGCTTGGTGACGCTTTCAGGGTTCGGCCTTGGCGGTATAGTCACATCGGCAGACGGCTCCACAGGAGTAGAAAACGTCAGCGGGGCTGCCGATGGACTTATAGATGCCGATCCAGGTTGATGATACGCTGGACCAACATACTGAGGCGCATGTCCTTCTTTGAATGATTGCATGACAGCATTGTAGACAGTATTGGACAACACGCTGGAGTGGCTAATTAATGCTTGACTCAGAGCAGAATTAACCATCTCTTGTAGCTTACCAAGATTGACGTCGTACGTGACCTGCCGTGGCAACAGCGGATCTTGCTTCTGGATTGCTTCGCCGCTCCTGCTTAGGCTGAAGGATTTTAGATACAATTGCTTGTACTCCTCCATAGCCCGCTCCATGGCCAGCTTCTGATCATCTTTTAGATCGGCCTCGAAGACTTCAATAACGTTCCTCTGGTTAACGTCGGCGTTATCACCCATGATAGATGTATGATTTATATAATCGAGTCCCACTGGGCGTGCCAAAAGAGGTGTTGACACAAAAAGCGTCAGGATCTACGAACACCTCGGGCTTATACCCGAAATTCGATATCCGGAGGCGTGCCAGTCGATTTGACCAGTTAATCGACAAGGACGATAACTAGAACAAGATTCAATCAAGACAACGACGATGCGCCCGGATGCTAAGATTGGAACTTGATCAGGATAACTAGAGCAGAGCTGAACGAGTCAACAGCGATACGCCCGGATGCCAAAGCTCAGAGGTACTTCCACGTGGAACTTACAAGGATTTGACAGAGATCAAGGTCATGCAGCCCGTCGAAGCTTGAAGAACTCGTTGATAATTTAAGACTAATGCAATAAAAGATAAATTGCGATAAAAGTAGAATAAGAGTAAAATTGATTTGATTGATATTGGATTGATATGTTTACACACAGCCCTTGGGTACATATTTATACTCCCGCATGGAGAGTTGTACAGAGACACGACTCGTACCTTTCCTAAAACAAACTCCTAACTTTAAGGAAACTGACTCGCGCAGGAGTCAGATCTAAAATAACAATATTATTTTCCTAAACAAACACATATATTTTAAAGGAAAACAAACGACTCATGCAAGAGTCGGACTCAAACTGCTATAATAATACTAGTATAAAATCACCAGTTTCCTTATGTCTTTCCTTCCATGAAAACTTTTAATCGGCAGATCCCTTCAATCCGCGACTTCCTTCTTTGGCCACCGGCAGTCCTCTGCTGACATCAAGCGCTAAGTCACCCTGTACTCATCGGTACCCCATGCCCATCGGCATCGGCAATATTTCCCGATCGGCAACCTTGTACTGGTAACTTGTCTTCACCAATCAGTCCCTATCAGCAATCGGCAACAGCTCTTCATCGGCAATCGGCAACATCTCCTCATCGGCAATCGACATCAGCAACTTCACAGCTCATGCGACTGGTGAGCCATTCAACTTTTATCGGCAACATCCGAAACTTCCAGCTTCCATCAACAACACACTTAGTCTTCCCACGACACACTCCCATCGGCAATACTGACTCATGGCTTCCCGATGCCGATTTGACACGTGCTGAAAAACGGTGTCAACACGCGCGGCGCGTCTCCTGCTTCCGCTCTGCCAGTCGAGCGGATTCACAGCTCCAGGCCTCCGCCCCTGACGAGCATCCGCCACCACGCACTGCCTTAGCGAGCACGAGCGGATCTGCTCCAACTCCGGCTGTCCGGCCACCTCCGCGTCCTGCACCAAGCATACAACCACGGATCTGCTTCAGTGCTAGCTTACAACCACGGATCTGCTAGGTCACCACTCCCTGCTCGCGTAGACACGTTCGTGGCCTGGTTCCATGCGTGTGTGTGTTTGTTGATTTTTTAGTTGCCGTGATTTTTCCTAGACAAGTCTGCTACTGCTAGCGATTGTGTACCTCTCTGTATTTGCTTGTGGTTCGGGGGCGGGGGACGGATCTACCCCCGTTACAGAGTTCGGGGCGGCTTCGGGTCTTGGGTGTGGGTCCGCCGACGCTCCACCCGCCCCGAGCCCACCCCGTTGCCATCTTTACTCCTCGACTGTCTTTATGCCAAACAACCCTCCTCTCTTCGAATCCCTCCCTCCCACTTTTTTTTTACTGTTACCCTGTAGCGATTTTGTCCTTATTACCTCTTACATCCCCCCTCCCGATCCTTATCTGTTACAGTGTTACGTCTGACCAGCAAAAAAAATCCTCTCCCGACCCTTCTTCACGATTCCGTCCGACCAAGAGAAAAAAAACACTGAGCAGCTTCCCCACGCCTGCCGAGCCGCCGCTGCCGCCCCGCCCTTGGTCCCCACGCCGTCCACCCTCCCCTCCCCACGCCGTCCTCCCTCCTTGCCAGCGCCACGATGACGCTACTGGCTGGCCCCCGGATCGGCGGCACGGTGCAGCCAGCGCCGCCGCTGCCGGCCCGCTCTGGGTCCCCACGACGTCCACCCTCCCCTCCCCACGCCGTCCTCCCTCCCTACCGGCGACACGTCGGCGCTACTGGCTGGCCCCCGGATCGGCGCCACGGTGCAACCAGACCCGCCGTGCCAGGCACCTAGCTCGTTTGGTCGAGCGCTCCAGGTGCGAGCGTCGCCACCCGGGTTCGAACCGGCGCCCACCTCCTTTCTTACGAGAATCCCTCCCTCCCACTGACTCCGCAGTGCGGGTGTATAAAACCGCGTTACGCATCTCTAAAACCCGCTCTCGCTTCAAATCCTCCGCCTCGTCCGTCGTTCCCCGCACCTTATCCTCTCGACTTTACAGGACCTGCTCTCAGCTTCTCCCTATCTCAATGGCATCCGCGAATGCCATCTCCACCGCCTCCCTCATCCGGCCCCTCTCGCAGGTCAGCTCCTCTCCGTCGCCCAGCTTTCTAGCTTTTCCGCTCTGGGATTTCCTGGACAATTGTTTTTTTTACTCCGATTGCGGTTCCTCGGCCGGCGAAGGCCATCCCAATTGCCGTCTCTCGCCCAATTTGGTGCCTTTCTTGTTCGTTGAATTGTGGTTTCCTGATTAATTCTGTGCTTCCCGTAATATTATTTCTTGTTGGTGGCAAGCAGGGCAGGGCGAGGAGGGCACGGAATGGCCGGTCACAGCGGTTCGTGGTGCGTGCGGACGCCAAAGACATCGCTTTTGACCAGAAATCCAGGGCAGCGCTGCAGGCCGGCGTCGAGAAGCTGGCAAACGCCGTCGGTGTCACCCTCGGGCCACGAGGTAGCCAACGCCTGCCGCCTTGCTGCTACAACCCATGCTGCCTGTTCGATGCTCAGCTGTGTTTCTACATAATAATTAATAATTAGTACTGCTATTTACATGGTATACCATGCGCTTCATCATGAAAACATGACTGCTCGTGGAGACTCCTCTCTAGAATTACATCTGGCATTAACTACTCCCAGACACCGAGAAATTGGAAGCCATGTTATAAATACTACTCCCTCCATTCTAAATTATAAGTCATCAATTACATTTTCTTAGAGTCAAAACATATCAAGTTTGATAAAAAATATAGATAGAATTACAAATTTATGACATCAAATCGGTATTACTATGAAAGTATAATTAATGAAGAATCTAATTATACTTATTTGATATCATAAATATTATTATTTTATTATAAAAATTTGGTCAAACTTGAGATACTTACACTCTAAGAAAGTTAGAGTGACTTATAATTTGGAATGGATAGAGTATGAATTTGGCACTCAACTTAACTATCTGATGCAACTACTATTGTAGTACAGTAGGTCTAGGTACACTTGATTTGTGCACCGATTGCTAAACGACATGGTTTCAAGAATTCCATGAACATATTGTGCTGTAGAATAAAGATTACACAAAAGATGGTTCTCTTCATTTTCATTCATAGTGCACGTACAAACACAGTTTTCCAATCAAGAGCTTCTTTCTGAAATTGAATTAGCTCTTCCATTCTTCTTATTTTACATTTTTAATAATTTCATAATCTGATTTGTATTCCTAGTTTTCCTAAAATTGTCGTTTTCCAAAAAAAAAAAAGTTTCCAAAGACATGTCTGAAAAGTAGGGATGAAAATGGTATTGATATTTATCCGACCGTTCGTTCGACCGAACAAACATGAAAGCTTATTTGGATAGTTATTCGGACATTTGGATGTTTTTCGGATACAGATATAAAATCAGATACTTTGTGCGGATATCAAAAACAGATGTAAGATTGTCAATATCTGGCGCATATCGGATAATCTTGGAAAACGTTGGATACATCCGACCTACCCATGGTGGATATTATCCGGCCAGCACGGAAGGCCCGTTTGCACAGTTCAACCACAAACTAAATATAATTTTAAAAATTTTAAATAAGAAAATTTAATATTCCCTCTTCTCAACGCTACCTCCATAAGACAACGAGGCTACATGCCAGCATTAAAAACAAGAACAAGCCTATGTGCCGGCATTTCTTTTATAACAAAAACAAGGCTGCGTGTGCCTTTGGGATTTCGACAGGTAACATCCCTGCTACTCTCTCCATTATCTTTTCTTAGGCGCATAGGGCCATATTTCTTGTGAGTGGCATGGAGTACTATGCGCTGTATCCCTGCATGTAGCACCGCTTAGTAGCCCAATGAGACAAACTAACCAATTACAAGCAAAAGAAACGCTTTAGGTTTGATGTGACTAAGTAAATGAAGAAGCTTGCTCTTTAACTCCTGCCACGGTACCTATCCCACGCCTAACTTAACGTACAAAATGAAAAAATACCCTACGTCTAAGAAAAGATTATGGAGGGGGTGCTTTATAGTATACCTGGGCATGAGTGATTTTCTCTGCTATCTAGCTCTATCTGCTAATCCATCTACGTATAGCCTTACCATAACAATTTGGTATTGGAGCTCAGCGTAGGGGCATCGTCATCCACCATGACCGGCCCTAGCATCTATCCTGTGACCTTTTCCGCCAAGCTCGATCGCATCCTTGCACTACTTGACATCATCAACGGCAATACATCTGCTGCACCGCCTTGATCAACAATGGACCTCGTGATGGAGGACCCTGTGCTGCAGTAGGGGGCCGTGGCTGTGGATGGCATAGATCAGCATGATCTTGTCGATGCCACCGCCACCAAAAAAAACCCTCGAGCATACCTTGCACATGGAGGAGCTCATGCAGATCACCGATTGCAACTTGCTACATGGCTCCGACGAGGCACCGACGGTTGTCCACTTTGCTGAATCGGATTGGATTGCTGGGCTTGCTGCATGCCGTCCTTAACGACATTGCCAGCAGCGCCATCGGTAGTCGCAGTGGTGCCAGTGTAGTTCCACACTTTTACACCACTTGCTGCATCGGCATCATCACCAACAACAATGGTGTCAGCTACGTCGTTGCACCCTCCACCGCCATGGTCACATCACCAAGAAGGCCTTGGCTGCCACAACTCTGGTGGTCTCGTCACCAACTTTGCCAACAACCCCGCCAGCACTAGCGTCACCAATACAGGCGATCATCCATGCTTCGACATTGGCGGACATGGTGCCTTTGTTGCTGCCTCTACGAGCTGTAGCACTGATCTCTCGAGCAGGGCCTTGGCTGTTTCAACGCGCTTATTCTCTGCTAGCTCAGCAGCAGGCCTTCAAAGCCCCATCGGTCGCCTAGAGTACACCTCCAGCACAGCCCCGCTTTGCTGCACCCACAACGGTGGTGGCTGCTTGTGGAGGGCACCATCGACTCCACGTGCGGGTGCTCCATCGATTTGAGCCAGGCGGATTACATTCCGGGCAGATTAGATGGAGCAACCAAATTTGGCACCTCGAGGAGGAAGCAGGTCTGCCATGGCGATCTTCTCTGGACTGCAAGGTCTTCCCTTCCAGCAATCGCCACAGCTCGAGGACGCGTCTTCAAGGGGTGGAGTAATGTTCTGGCAGGTGGAGTACGCGTGAACAGTACCAGGTTATATTAGATTAGATTGGTTTGGTTTGTTAGGAAAGAGATAAGTTAGATTGATTCGGTTAGGATGTTACTTAGGAGTCAGGTAAGTTGTCTCTATTAAAAAGGACTATCATGTATTAGTTGAAGTCAAGCAGGAAGAGATCCAAAGATAGTCCCTGAGGAAGTACGGCTACCTGGGTCAGGAAGAGATCCAAAGATAGTCCCCGAGGCTAGCCGCCCTTCCTCGGGGAGATCCAAAGATAGCCGCCCTTCCTCGGGGACTATCTTTGGATCTCTTCCTGCTTGACTTCAACTAATACATGATAGTCCTTTTTAATAGAGATAATTTACTTGACACATGATAGTCCTTTTAAGAAAGACAACTTGCTTGACCCCTAAGTAATATCCTAACAGAATCAATCTAACTTATCTCTTCCCTAACAAACCCAACCAATCTAATCTAATCTGACCTGGTACTCGCGTACAGTACCTAGTGGGCCCATGGCTGGCTCCACCTGCCATAACAAGGCCAGATTCACTATTTCTATAGATCTCCTTAAGGGTGCTCCACCAATCTGGAATTGGTGGAGTTGGAGAAAATTACCTACACTGCCACTCGTTATACAACATAGGGTACTGGTTTATATTTTTTTTTCCTTCTTCCTTGTTGAGTCTTTGACAGCCCGTCCAGTCCAGCAAGGGCTACGACTGTCCTCCCCTCCATTCGTCGTCGAGCGAGGTTCCCCTCCAGGCTGCTCGCATTTGCTGCCCGCACAGTCCCCTCCCCTCATTGTCCGTCGAGGTTCCCCGCTGAGTCTTCGACAGGCAGCTCGCATCCGACGCCCGCCCAGTCTGGCTAGGGTTGTAGTCGCCCTCGCGTCCCCCGGCCGCCCACATGTGACCCTCGTCTACTCTCCCCACGGCAAGGCCGTGGCCGCCTATACACCATGGTCGTGCCCTTCTCCTGTCCAAGAGAAAAGAAGACCGACAATATTTTTCTTGGCATTGACAAGTGGGACCAGTCCAGGGGCAAATCAGTATTCCAATAAAATTGCCCTTATGTGAATCTAAAGTAGTTGCGTAAGCCACACGGTTCCATGGTAGATCTCAGATCCACTGGTGGAGCTGATCCATGGTGAATCCCATATTCAAATTCAACTTTCTAGAGACGGAGCTGTCCCGACTCCTGAACAGGCCCTATCTATGAGCTCTCACGATTTTTTTTCTGGGAACAGAGAACTCTCATGTTGAGTAGCCCAGCCAGTTTGCATTTCTTTCCCCTTCGAAGTTTTTTCAAATTTTCTTTTCAAAGGTAAATAATGAAAATTAATATTAATATTTCCATGGTTCAAGAAAACGCTAGGTGCTATGCAGGCGCTAGCCTACTGACTAGCGCCTAGGAAGATTAAACATAGATTAAATGTGATTAATCGTTTGTTTTTTTTAATTTTTTTTCTGGCAACACATGTGGCTCAGATTATATGACCAATTTCAATCTCAGAAGAAATTATAACACATTACAACAATTTCAATTCCAATCCTTGCTAACTTGCAAAAAAGTGGTGAAAAGACTTGTCATATGATCCTCACACATCTTGTTTCCCTTTTCCCTAGCTCTTCTACATGCTTTTTTCTTGCCCTTCAGCCCGCACGGCCACTCATAGCCCATCAACCTAGCCAGGCTACTGCTTTTTCGCATTTCTATGCCACTTAAGCACTACATCACGCCTATGCGCAGCAAGTAGGCATGTCTAGAGTTTTATTGAACACCTAGTTCCTAAACGAGACACTAGGGGTCAGTTTCAGGTTTAATCGAGAGTAAACGAGGTTTAATTAGGTTTTTATGAACCATGAATATTTCATAGTGGTAGTCATGTCATGTAGCTACTCTTCTATAATGGACCGGAATTTCTATAATACACCACTTGAGATATGGTCGAAGTTGTAAATGCATACGACCTATGAGCTTGGCTACTTCCACTCGTGCAACGAAGATCGGTGCTTGTACGATGTAGATGTTGTTAGAGTATGTCATACACCTATTGGGTCTGGTCGGGCCGTATGGGCCGTTAATGTTAGGGTTAATTAGAGATAAGGGTTGCTTGCTTAAGGGTCAAGTAAACCTCTCTATATAATGAGAGGAGATGTATCAATCTAATCAAGCAAGAATTAAGAAGGAAATCCCTTCTCTCTTGCCCGGACGTGGGCAGAGGCCTCCGGCCGACGTCTCTCGCCTGATAGTTCCCCAAACTCCCATAACCCTCGTTCCTCGCGCCCTAACCACAGAGCTAATTGATCGTCGTAGGCCTCGACGACCACTCACTCATCACAGAGCTAATTGATCGTCGTCAGCCTCGACGACCACTCATCCCTCAATCCCACAACATCCATAAGAGATGTATCTTATTTCTTATTTCTTGCTTTACTCTTTTGGCTTAATCTAGATGGATTCTAGAGTAATGGTTTGAGCACCTATAATAATATATATATATATATATATATATATATATATATATATATCTGAATATATATTTTTATCCGATATTCTCTAAATCCGATTAATACGGTATCCAGTACTCAATTTTCGTATCCATAGCCGAGACTGTTTGTATTCGTATATGTATCCGGTAGCTATCCGTGTTCAAATCTGAATCCGAACAGAATATAAAAACAAATACAATATCAGCTATATCCGTTCGTATTCGATCCATTTTCACCCCTACTGAAAAGCAAAACACCATTAATCATCAATACAATGTGTTCACAGGGAGGAATGTGGTGTTGGATGAGTATGGCAGCCCCAAAGTTGTGAATGATGGAGTCACTATTGCCCGGGCTATTGAGCTGTATGATCCAATGGAAAATGCTGGCGCAGCATTGATTCGTGAGGTGCTTTCCTTTTCTTTCATTTAATGAACATGCGGTGTCATCATGTTATTTGAGGATTCTGAATAGCAATGCCGTGTTCTCCACTTCTTTGTCATTAAAGGTTGCTAGCAAGACCAATGATTCTGCTGGTGATGGCACTACAACTGCTTCCGTCCTTGCTCGTGAAATCATCAAGCTAGGCCTTCTTAGTGTAACGTCTGGTGCAAATCCTGTGTCACTTAAGAAGGGAATAGACAAAACTGTGCAGGGTCTAATTCTGGAGCTTGAGAATAAGGCTATACCTGTCAAGGGTGGTGGTGATATCAAAGGTGATTCTTGTAGGAAAATGTGTATTCAAAACATAATTAGTGTCTAATTTGTTCTGTTTTACAGCCGTTGCATCTATCTCTGCTGGTAATGATGAATTTATCGGATCCATGATTGCTGAAGCAATTGACAAAGTGGGGCCTGATGGTGTTCTTTCAATTGAATCCTCCTCATCTTTTGAGACTACTGTTGAAGTTGAAGAAGGAATGGAGGTTTGTAAGGAACTCAGCTTGTGCATTTCTTGTGTTTATATGTATGAAGTAGAAGCTTCTGATTTATAACCTCAAAATGGCAATGCAAATTTACATATAAATTATCACATGTTCTCAAGTTTTCTTGAATATTGCAGATTGACCGCGGTTATATTTCCCCACAATTTGTGACAAACCTGGAGAAATCTATTGTGGAGTTTGAGAATGCTAAGGTTCTTATTACTGATCAGAAGATCACAAGCATAAAGGAAATTCTTCCAATTTTGGAGAAGACCACACAGCTGAGAGCCCCTTTGTTCATTATTGCTGAGGACATTACTGGTGAAGCTTTGGCGACTCTTGTTGTTAACAAGCTTCGAGGAATTCTCAATGTTGCTGCGATTAAGGCTCCAAGCTTTGGTGAGCGGCGGAAGGCTGTACTTCAGGACATTGCCATTGTCACAGGTTTGTCTTGCAATCTACCGTAATATTACATATTGTCATCATTATCCAATGTAGTTGCATTTATTTTGACTGATAAAAGTATTGTAGTATGATTTCTACAACATATTTATGCATTAAAAATATACATATCTGCTTCATTCTCACATTAATGCTGTAACAAATAAAATAATGATATCATTTTATTTTTCTATATAATTTATACAAGGGCCTAGCCTTTTTTTCTCATTACATCCAATAGATCTTTAGTTTCATCACCTTGCTATAGCTTCTTTCCTAATATTGAACAAAACTGGGTGAGAATGCTAAATGGCCACACCATCAGAGGGCTATCCTTAGTTGTATGGATGCCAATTGAGATTGCATGGTTTCATGGGTCACATTGTTCATCCTGAATGTCAAACTTTGTGCAACCATCTGATGCCAAAACATGATAGAATTAGAAGTTGAGCTCACCATTTCTTGGTGTCAGAGTTACTTATAGTCAATTAGTCATTATCATGCTAGCAAATTGTTAAAAATTTGTTTCTTTAGCTCCATTTTTAATCCATTCAAAGCCCTGAACCCTAAATATTGAAGATTTCAATAGAAGTGACAGCCTGCAAGAGAAACAATGGTTCTTTGTGTGTACTTGCATCAATCATGATGTTTCAGATTACTGAACATTATTGCAACTCCTGGCAAGTGAATGCTGCAATACCTAAATGGTTTCCTCAAAGTTGGTTCAGATTATTTGCTTATGCTAGATGTTTTCATTATCAGGGCCCTTTGTTTTGAAGTTTGATAATAATTGGCCATTTATTTCTCAGTTTCATTTCACTTATATCATGTAATTTCACTTTCAGGTGCTGAGTTCCTAGCAAAAGATCTTGGTTTGTTAGTTGAAAATGCTACAGAGGAACACCTTGGTACAGCAAGAAAAGTCACGATACATCAGACTACAACAACCCTCATAGCAGATGCAGCCAGTAAAGATGAGATCCAAGCAAGGGTTGCACAGCTAAAGAAGGAGCTTGCTGAGACTGATTCAGTTTATGATACTGAGAAATTGGCTGAGAGAATTGCTAAGCTTGCTGGTGGTGTTGCCGTTATCAAGGTTGGAGCTGCAACTGAGACTGAGCTTGAGGACCGCCAGCTAAGAATTGAGGATGCAAAAAATGCCACTTTTGCAGCTATAGAGGAGGGCATTGTTCCTGGAGGTGGTACGGCATACGTGCATCTATCTACCATTGTCCCTTCAATCAAAGAAAAAATTGAGGACCCTGATGAGCGCCTTGGTGCTGATATTATTCAAAAGGTAACTTGGCTAGCATATTTATATACTGATCAGTGCCTATGCAGTTAGATGGTATGAACTGTATTTGCCAGAGGCTCAATCTCGTTAATATGGTTATCTGTGCTGTTAAAACGTGACTAGGTCCCATCATCTAGGATGTGTGTTGCTAAGTTTGTCAGTAGATCTATGCCATCACAGTGTGTGGTGCTGGCACTGGAATTTATTTAGATAATTCAGACTAGTTCTTGTCGCAGCAGACACATATACTGGATCTCAATAGAGCAATAAATCATATTTTTACCCTATCTTATCTACTTGTGCAGGCATTGGTAGCACCTGCTTCATTGATCGCACACAATGCTGGAGTAGAGGGCGAAGTGGTTGTTGAGAAGATCAAGGACAGTGTGTGGGAGGTGGGCTACAACGCAATGACGGATAAATACGAGAACCTGATTGAGGCCGGTGTGATTGACCCTGCTAAGGTGACTAGGTGTGCGCTCCAGAATGCGGCCTCAGTAGCTGGAATGGTCCTAACCACACAGGCAATTGTTGTTGAGAAGCCAAAGCCGAAGCCTCAAGTGGCAGAGCCAGCAGAGGGAAGTCTTACTGTGTAAATTTTAACATTCTTGAGGCTGCCATCTAGACGGTTGAGATCAGTTGAAAGGGTAGAACTTCGGTTTGAGAATTTTGGTTCCGGACCACTGAAAGGTGTAGACTGTAGAGTAGGATTGCCATTTTGAAGATGAAGAGTAATTTTACTCTGGTCTGAACTTGTCCAAATCAAAGAAATTTGCATCACCATTTTTCAAATAAGTTCATGGCGGTAATTGATTGTGCAAGTTCAGTATATTTTTAGTCCCTCAACTTTTGTGTTTGTCTAACTTTAATCCAACTACAAAAAACAAAGTTGAATCTGACTTTAATCCGTCGTCAATAAGGCAGCACAACTTGGCCACTTGCGATTACCAATTCCAGCTCCTAGCATGGATTTTCCTATCATCCAATACACAGATGATACACTGACTGTCGTAGAAGCTTCCTATTCAACTTTTCTTCCTAAAAAGAATTCTTCAGTCTTTTAGTGACTCAATTGGTTTGAAGATCAACTTCTCCAAGTCAATGATGGGTTTTAATAAAAAAGAAGTCAATGATGGTTCATAAATTTAACTAATAAGAAACTTGAGCATCTTGCAAGGTGTTGACCGTGGATAACGTCAACATTTAATACCACTATAAACATATGAAATTGACCAAACATGATTAAATATAGAAGTTTAGGGCTTTAACTGATGAATTCCACGAGTTTTGATGAATTGTTATTTTTTAGAAATTATTCTAGAAAACCGCGGAGAAGGTCCTAATTATCAAACTAGTCATCAGAATTATCCCGCGGCGAGGAATACTCCACACAACTTATGAACAACCTAGAAGACACGGGAACGAACCGGGGCGCCGGGCGCAGGAGGCGGCCAGGTGGGGTCGGCCGGCCGGCCCCCTATGAGGGAAACCCTCTCCCCCCTTCTGCAGTCTTCCATCAACGCCTACGAGGAGTCATTTCAGCCCTACGTGAGGTCGGTTTGATCTAAGGACGACGTTGCACCCACCAGGCTATAAATACAGGGCAGACCCCCCCCCCCTAGAGAAGCACCAAGAGATTCAAGGTCAAGTCATTTGGAGATCAAGTCATCCAGAGCCACAAACCCTAGTTCATCTAGAGCCTCTCTAGTTCATAGCATAGCTTAGTTAGATCAAGAGTAGAAGAAGTCAAGATACGTCAACCGATCTTGGACTCCTGACGTTGTCAAGAGTAGTTTGATACAATTCTTATTCTCTTCTCTCTTACTGTAGTATCTGCATTTGTAGGTGTTGACACCATATTTTGGTGTGTCTGGATACATACACGTGGGCCCTGATGACAGACTTAAATGGTTGCTATTTGGGTGGACCCGAATGATCGGCTAAGGCAACTAATCGAGGGGAGATCACGGAAAGAACGTTTTTAGGTCGGTTACAACAAGATTTGTACGTCGGGCTCTATTGAAGGGAAAGATTGGAGCTCAAGTTATCTTTATTTCCTTATTTTTGTTTAGTAGTCGTGATGGATCAGAGCTTATGCTATGGTCTATAAATAGTAGAGTTTGGGTCATTTGTAACACATAATCAATCAAATACAAACCCTTCGGCCCCGGCCAAACCCTTAGGAGTAGGAGTACAGTAGATCTCGGTGAAACCTTCTACAAACAGGGCTGCATCTGTTGACACCATATTTTGGCGCGTCTAGATACCCAACACGTGGGCCCTGATCACAGACTTAGAAGATCGCCATTTGGGTGGACCCAAATGACCGGCTGAAACAACTAATTAGAAGGAGATTACGGAAAGAGGATTTTTCGGCTGGTTGCAACAGAGCATACACGTCGGGCCTTGTTGAAGGGAAAGATTGAGGCCCAAGTTATCTTTTGTTTTCTTATATTTAGAATTGATGTTATGGTCAGTTAGGGTATATGCTATGGTCTATAAATAGCGTAGTCAAGGTATTGTAAAGGACATCCAACAAATCAAACACAAACCCTTCGGCCCCGACCAAACCCTTAGGAGTAGGAGTAGAGTATATCTCTGTGAAACCTTCGACGAACAAAGCTGCATCAACTAGATCGACATCCGGTCTGCTTGTAAGTCTAGCCACAATTCATGTCTCGTTTGTACGGCTGTATTGTGTAACTCATGCAAGCTCGATTTGAGCTAGTTATCGGTTTGAATTTTCGTTTATGGGGCTGCATTGCTTCAATCTCACATGAGTGGACGTTCAAGCTAGTTATTGGCTCTATTAGATTGGCAATCTAATAGATTCATTAAGTTATCGATATTGTTCATGTTGATCTATTTATCATTTATAACAATATCTTGCCCAATCACAATCAATAGATTGGGCCAGACTTCAATTCTATCTAGATCTGAGCATAGGGTTCTGCCCCGGGTACTCCAAGGAGGCCGTCAGTGAGACCATGGAGCGCACCAAGTCTTACGCCAAGAAGCTCGCCTACACGCTGGCGCCCTAAGTCCTTCCTACCCGTGACCCGTAGGAGGATAGCCCTTAAGAATAAAGTTGTTTAGTTTGATTTGGCTTCATGTAAGGATGAGTTTGTGTCGAATAGAGTATGACCTATTATGTTTTAATTACTTAATGTAGTCTTTTCCTTTTCTTTATCGTTACTGTCTGTGGTGTTTTGCGTGCGCGGTGGGTCGGAGTGTCCCGGCGGCGCCATGGACTGAGGGTGCCGTAGCCGCTGGGGCGTAGGCGGTACTCTGGTCCTGACAGCCACGGGGACTTGCCCAGCCCTGCTGCCCTCTGACGACGGGGAAGATAGAGAGGAAGGGTGCAACCGTATTAACTAAGTGCCAAAAAAGAATTCGGTGTGCCTCACGATAGGGACGTGAGGTTTTGTCCTAACCCTTGGGTCGGAAAAATGATTTGGCCCACTCAAACCCCTTGGGGTCGGGGCGGGCGGAGGCTAATCTCTTCCGTCCCCTCGGGGTCGAGAGGAGAACACCTGCCGAGGTGTGAAAATGCGATAAAAGCCTTGCGGGAAGTAAATTTTATTGCATTAACACAGAACGATGTACATGGCGCTATCGAATGTACGACAAAGGTTAGATTTAGATATGACGTAGCTATTCTATGTTCCATGCGTTGGTGAAGACATCGCCGTTAGCGGTGGAGAGCTTGTAGGTTCTGGGGTGTAGGACGTCCGCGACAATGTATGGACCCTCCCAAGGAGGAGTCAGCTTGTGTCGCCCAACATTTAACTGGTGCAGGCGGAGCACCAGGTCGCCGACATTGAAGGCCCTTCCCATATTGTGCTTGGCGTGGTATCTCCAGAGAACCTGCTGATACTTGGCGGAATGTAGCAGAGCTACGCCACGAGCATCGTCGAGCTGGTCCAAAGCGTCCATGAGGAGGGCTTCGTTCGCTTGCTCGTCGAAGGCTCTGATCCGCGGGGCACCGTATTCTAGATTGGTTAGCAAAACAGCCTCGGCTCTGTAGACCATGAAGAACGGACTGAAGCCCGTGGCACGACTCTGCATCGTCCTTAGACTCCAGAGCACGACGGGGAGCTCGTCAAGCCATCGCTTGCCGAACTGGTTGAGTCAGTTGAAGATTTTAGTCCTTGGAGGACCATGCCATTCACTCTCTCGACCTGCCCATTGGTGCAAGGGTGCGCGACAGCGGCCCAGTCCACCCAGATCTGGTGGTCGTTGCAGAATGTCATGAATTTCTTCCCAGTTAATTGCGTGTCGTTGTCGGTGATTATAGAGTTTGGCACGCTGAAACGATGCATGATATCGATGAAGAACAGAACTGACTGCTTTGACTCTACGTTCGTGATCGGTCGGGCCTCAATCCATTTTGAAAACTTATCGACGACAATGAGAAGATGGGTCTGCCCCTTGGGAGACCTCTGTAGAGGTCCCACGAGGTCGAGCCCCCAAACGACGAGAGGCCATATGATGGGAATCGTTTGGAGGGCCTGAGCGGGGAGATGGGTCTGCCTCGCATAGTATTGGCACCGTTCACAGGTGCACACTACATGGGTAGCATCTAAGACCGCCATGGGCCAGTAGAAACCTTGCCGAAAGGCCTTGCCCACTATGGTCCTTGATACGACATGGTGGCCGCACCCGCCGCCGTGGATGTTCTCCAAGAGTTGCTTTCCCTCTTCCGACGGGATGCAGCGCTGCAGTACCTTCGTGGGGCTTCTTCTATAGAGCTCACCTTCGATGGTGGTGAAAGTTTTGGCACGGCGTGCGAGTCGCCAAGCCTTAGCCTTGTCACTCGGGAGTGCGCCCCGTAGGAGATTGTCGAGGTATAGGGTCCTCCAGTCCGCCTGGGGGTCGGGGGATCCCGTAGGGCCGTCCGTAATGAGCATTACGTTGGGCGCACCCAAGGTGGGACCATCGGGCGGTCCACCCTCGAGGCCGTTTCCCGGGTCAGATTGCAACCCCTGGGGCGGAGGGACGGCTCTGCGCCGTCCCCTTTGAGGGTCGGGACCTTCACCGAGGGCATGGGTTGTTCGCTGGCAAAGACGCCTAGCGGCACGGGCTCTCTTGCCGATGTTTTTTTCGCCAGCTCGTCGACTTCTTCATTGAAGAGTGTGCGACGTGGTTGAGCTCAATCCCGTCGAACTTGTCCTCCAACTTCCTGACCCTCTCGCAATATACGGTCATCTTAGGGTCGAGGCAGCTGGAGACCTTCATCACTTGATCGACGATGAGTCGAGAGTCACCGCGGATGTCGAGTCGCTGGATGTCGAGCTCGATGGAGATACGTATGCCATTGATCATGCCTCATACTTCGCGACATTGTTGGAGGCGGGGAACAGGAGGCTGACCATATACCTCATATTGACCCCCAAGAGGGAGACGAGCACAAGGCTGACCCTGACCTCCTCCTTTGTGAGAGACCCATTGAAAAACATGGACCAACATTACTACCTGATGGGAGTGGGAGGGTTCTGAACCTAAGTCCATTCGGCGATGAAGTCGGGAAGGATTTGGGACTTGATGGCCGTCCGAGGGGCGCCCATGAGTTCGAGGAACCATTTGGTGATTCGCCCCACCACGTCAGGGCTCTGTATCACCTCACCGAGAGGGAACAAAGACACAACGGTGATGGGGTGTGAATCGAAGTAATGCCACAGCTTCCTCCCCGTGATGAGAATCATGTAGACGAGCTTCTGGATTTGCGGGTAGCAAGTTTTGGTGTCGAACAAGACCTCACTAACGAAGTAGACCGGCGGCTGCACCAGCAGGGCATGACCCTCCTCCTTTCTTTCGACCACGAGGGCCACGCTGATCACCTGCGTGGTGGCTGCAACATCGAGCAAGAGGGCCTCCTTGCTAGTGGGCGGGACCAGTATCAGATGACTCGTGAGAGCCTTCTTGAGTCCGTCCAAGGCTCCTTAGGCCTCGATGGTCTGCGAGATGGACTGGCTAAGCGAGGTTAGGCACCCCTGGACCCGCTGCACGCCCTTGATGTCGCGTATGGTGGCCATATCGGTTATGGCTGTTATTTTCTCTGGGTTGGCTTCGATGTCGTGCTCGTAGATGATGAAGCCGAGGAGCATGCCCCTCGGCACCTCAAAGACGCATTTCTCTGGGTTGAGGCGGACACGTTTCTCCCGTAGGTGGGCGAACACCTCTTAGAGGTTGGACATGAGGCCGTTTCTCCCGTAGGCCTCGATGGTCTTGCTGACGAGTTCCCCAAAGTATGTAGTTGATCATGCACCTTTCGCATTTATTAGCCCAAATGGCATAGTACACGCCGAAGGGTGTGATAAACATGGTGGCGGCTTGGTCCGACTCGTTCATTGCGATATGATGATATTCGGAGTAGGCATCAATAAAGCAAAGGGTTTTGCACCCTGATGTGGAGTCGACTATCTGATCTATATGCGGTGAAGGATAGGGATCCTTGGGACACGCTTTATTCAAACCAGTATAGTCTATACACATCCGCTACTTCCCGTTCTTTTTGCGTACGAGGACGGGGTTAGCTAACTAGTCGGGGTGCAAAACCTCCCTGATGAACCCGGCCTCACGCAGCTTGGTGAGTACCTCCCTGATGGCCCTATGCTTCTCGTCATTGAAACAACACAGTTGCTGCTTCATCCACTGGCGTGCTCACAACACTCTACCTTGTAGTCGTATGCGTGGGAGAACATGTTGTTGATGGTGATGACCCTGTTAGGTCCCGACATCTTCAGCTTGAGGTACGTGTAGTTAGGGACAGCCATGAACTTCACGTAACACGGTCTCCCCAGGATGGCGTGGTAGGACCCCTCATAGTCCACCCCCTCGAAGGTTAAGACCTCCTTATGGTGGTTAGAGGGGGTCCCGAACATGACGAGCAGGTCGATCTGCTCGATTGGGGCCGCGTGCTTAGCAGGCACGACACCGTAAAATGGTGCCTCTGAGGTTCGGAGGCGTGAGCGGCTGATGCCAATTGCCTCTGAGGTTCGGAGGCATGAGCGGCTGATTCCAATTGCCTCAAGGGTGGTGAGGTACATGATGTTGAGGCCACTATCCCCGTCCATCAGGACCTTGGTGAACCTCGTCGTCCCTATGATAGGGTCGAGGACAAGGGGGTACTGCCCCGGGCGCAGAACCCTGTGCGGGTGGTCGGACTGATCGAAGGTGATCGGGTGTTGTGACCACTTGAGCTTCTCGGGAATTGTCGGCTCGAACGGCATAGACCTTGTGGCGTTTGAGCTTCCGGTGGTTCCGAGAACCGTACGCCATTGGTCCGCCAAAGATGAGAAAGCATTCCTTAACGTGGGGGAAGTCGCCGTCAGTGGCCCCCTCCGCGCCTTTTAGCTCATCGTCGTTGAGCTTCTTCTTCTTTGGCTCTCCTTGCTTTGAGAGTTCACTGGTGTAGAATTTCTTCATCGTACCATGGTCCTGGAGTGAGTGCTTGACTGGGAACCTATGGTACGGGCAAGGTGCGTCCAACATCTTCTCGAAGTGGTTAGGAGCGCCGTAGTTGCCCCCCCGACCTCCCTAGTAGCCCATGGTGGCCACGAGGTTGCCTTCTCGAAGTTGCTTGCCCCGACCCTTCTTCTTGAGCTTCTTGGAGGTGCCCTCGCCGGCATCACCCTCCTTGTGCTTTGGCTCGCCGCAGGGGAGGTTGAAGATGGCCCCGACGGCCTCCTCCCCTAAGGCGAAGTTGGTGGCAATGTTGAGGAGGTCCTTGGTGGTGCGCGGGCTCCTTCGGCCGAGCTCGTGCACCAGGTCCTTGTAGGATGTTCCCGCAAGGAACACGCTGTTGACGTTGGCATTGGCCATGGTGGGAGAAGCGTCAGATGAAATCCCGTAGGGACTCATCCTTCGTCTACCGGCACCTGTGGAGGTCCCAGGAGTTCCCGGGACGTACGTAAGTACCCTGGAAGTT
The DNA here is from genome assembly GCA_022036555.1 of Microstegium vimineum. Classification (NCBI taxonomy): domain Eukaryota; kingdom Viridiplantae; phylum Streptophyta; class Magnoliopsida; order Poales; family Poaceae; genus Microstegium; species Microstegium vimineum. Next base: position 46,221,566 of record CM039127.1, on the reverse strand, counting down.
CCTGACAAATACCTACTGGAGTTCTGCCCAATCGTAGATGCTGCACGATGGGAGGTGTTCCAGCTAGGCTCACGTGGAGTCGGACAGGAACAGAGGTAGGTTGCAGATGATGAATGCGTCATCATCCACACCGCCGGCCTGACAGGCCAGGCGGTAGTCATCAAGCCAAAGCATGGGGTTCGTCTCCCCCGAGTACTTGGTGACATTTGTTGCCTGGCGTAAGTGCGCAGGGATGCGTGCGTTCTGGATATCGCGGCCAAAGATACGGGGACCGGGCGGCTCAGGGCTCGGGGGCCGGTCCTCACCACTGCCGTGGCACCCGCCACGCCGAGGATGGAAACCGCGGTTCCTTCCATTGTGGTGGTGCTCTTGCGTGCGTCATTGTTACGATCGTCACGATGAGGAGTGCTGGCGCACACGACGTGGTTCTAGGTGCACAGACTCCTCCCTGCCGTGAGGGACGTGCTGCTCCTGGTGTTCATCCTCAGGCACGAGTAGTTGGGACGCAGAGCTCTCTTGTGACTTGACCGCGCGTGGTGGTCGTTCCATTGTCGCCGCGTCGTCGTCCCAAGCGAACGCGTCCTGCCGCAACAGGCGGGTCAGCAGTGTGGCGATGATGCTGTAGTCGAGGATGAACTTGCGGTAGTAGCCGGCGAGCCCCAAGAAGCCTCGCAAGGCGCGTGCTGACCCCGAAATGGGCCATGAGGCGACGGCCGCGATCTTGTCCACATCCATGGCCACACCCCCGGCGGAGATGACGTGGCCCAGGTAGGCCACCGACGACGTACCGAACGAGCACTTAGAGAGCTTGAGGTGGAGACGGTGGGCGCGGAGGGCGGTGAGGACGACGCCTATGTGCTAGAGGTGCTCTTCCCACGAGGAACTGTAGATCAATATGTCGTCGAAAAGTACCAACATGAACCTGCGGAGGTATGGGCGCAAGACGTCGTTCATGAGTGCTTGGAAGGTCGTCGGAGCGTTGGAGAGGCCGAAAGGCATCACCAAAAACTCGTAGTGGCCCTGGTGGGTGCGGAATGCCGTCTTGCTGATGTCGTCCGGGTGCATCCGCACCTGGTGGTAACCCGAGCGTAGGTCCAGCTTGGTGAAGAAACACACGCCATGCTCTCATCGAGGAGCTCATCTACCACCGGAATAGGGAGCTTATCCTTGGATGTCTGTGCGTTGAGGGCGTGGTAGTCGATGCAGAACCTCTAGGACTTGTCCGCCTTGCGGACGAGAAGGACCGGTGCGGAGAAGAGCGACGTACTGGGGCATATGATGCCCTGTGCCAGCATTGTCTTGCACTGCCGCTCAAGCTCGGCCTTCTGCAGCTGGGGGTATTGATAGGGCCGCACGGCCACTGGAGCTATACCCGGAAGCAAGTGGATGCGGTGGTCATAGGAGCGGGTCGGCGGCAGGCCACTCGGCTCGTCGAAGATCGACGCAAACTGGTGAAGGAGCCGGTCCAGGAGCGGGTGGTCGGGGACGTGTGGACGGCCCGAGCCGCAGGCTCTCGAATGTCGTCGCGTGGGGAGCCCAAGCCTTTCTAGAGAAGTCGGCGGCCACCGCGAGTGAACGCCATGCAAAGGTCCTCGAAGTCCCAGAGGATGGGTCCGAGGGTCCGGAGGAATTCAACGCCCAAGATGAGGTCGAACTCGCCCAGGCTAATGCCGAAGCAGCTGATGGAGAACTCATCGGTGCCAATAGCAAGGGCCACGTCACGGGCAACCCCCTGACACAGGACACGGTCGCCGTTGGCCACCAACACTTGCAGCGTGGGGTGGGGGTGGTGATGAGCTGCAGGCGTCGCATCAGATCGGCGTTGATGAAGTTCGTCGTGGAGCCAGAGTCAAGGAGCGCTACCAAGTGGTGGCCATGTACTGCCACTGGCAACAGCATGGCATTCTCCGTGCGCACGCTCGCTAGCGCGTGTAGGGAGACCTGCGGCTCCTCCGCCGGTACTGCAGCGTCCTGACCAAGAAGAAGTGCAGCGGTCATCTCCTGCGTGTCCGGGAACACGGCTGCGGCGGCGGTCTCCACCGGTACCTCATCGTCAAGGAAGTCATCGGCTTCGATGTAGAAAAGGCATTGACACACGTGACCTCGCACATAGGGTTCATCATAGTTGAAGCACAACCCTTGGCGACGGCATTCCTGCTGCTCCGCGGGCGATAGACGGCGGAATTGCGGCTGTCCAACCGCAGCTGGTGGTGCGGCTGGCTGGGAGGGGGCTCCTCCCCCACCTGTGGTAGTGTGCGCCGCCGGTCTAGGGCCCATGGGCGGCCCCGAGCGCCCCTGAGGTCGCGCGTGGTGCTGCGGCTGTGGTGTGGAGCTGAAGGCGGTGGCGCGACGCTCGTACGCCCGAGCGTAATACATGGTCGTCTGCAAGTCGGGTGGGTTGCGCATCTCAATATCGACCTTGATGTGCTCGGGCAGGCCACCCACGAAAAGTTCCTCCTTCTGTCGTGGGTTGAGGCCGTGGGCATGACAAAGCACGGCATTGTACCGCTCCGAGTACTCCTGCACCGAGGACTTGAAGGGTAGCCGGGCCAGCTCAACCAGTCGCGTGCCTTGCGTCGGAGGTCCGAAACAGAGCTGGCACAGGTCGTTCAAACGTTCCCAAGTCGGCATGCCCTCATCTTGCTCCAATGCATAGTACCAAGTTTGGGCAGCGCCGCAAAGGTGGTATGAGGCGAGCCACGTACGATCCGAAGCCAGCGTGCGCTGTCCGCGGAAAAACTGCTCGCAGTGGTTGAGCCAATTGAGCGGATCGACGACGCCGTCGAACGTTGGAAAATCCAGTTTGTAGAACTTGGGCGGTGCATGGGCGCCGTTGGGCGCCGCAGCAGGCGATCCTTCAGTGGCCAGGGCCCTTTTGGAGTACCCACCGCCTTAGTAGATGATGTTGTCTGTCCTGCCATAGGAGATGCCGCTGATTGGGGGCGGCGGGAATGCCCAAGACGCCGTCGCGGTCATGGCCACCGAAGGTGTCGGAGTCACGGACATGGTATAGATGGGCGGGGGCGTGGAGCCCATCGCCCATGACGGAATAGGAGACGGTGAGGGTGGAAACCGCATCAAGTGGAGGGGCACCCCCGTCCCGCTGGACTAGGGCATGTCGTAGGGGAACGGTTGTTCCTGGGACAGTTGCGGCGGCGGCGGGGGCGGAGGCGGTGGTGCAGACTGTGGTGGCGGGGGAGGTGGTGGGGCGAGGGCGGCCAGGGTGGTCTGGATGGACGCCATACCCCGGCCGAGCTCAGCCACTTCGCCGGCTAGGGATTCCAACGTCAAGGGCCCTCCTGAGGAGGCGGGCGAGAGCCCAGAGGGGGATGTTGTCGATGCGGTGATGGAGGTGAGCGGCGGCGCGACGGAAGAGGATGGCGGCTGCGTGGAGGTGGGAGAAGGACCGAACATCTCTGATACCTAGGTGTTAGGGCCTCTGGATCGCTGGGAGAGAGACCGGAGGTTGTAGGGATGGGGGGCGCCTGGGGGCGCCGCGGCGGCTCCGTGGCGACGGGACTCGCGTGAGCTAGGGCTGGCAACTCGGGAAAACTCCCGGCTCCCTTGGGAAGCCGAGAAACAATCTGTTTCTACTTAATTCTCCAAAAAGTCTTACAAGGTATTTATATATATTCTCCCCTCCTAATTTAGAAATAACTCCCTAATATACCCAATATTTCTAATAATAATAAAGATAAACTGATAACTTGGGCCTACAGCCCCTACGCACAGGCGCTCCCCCTAGCCACTAGTGCTCCTGTGACGCCTGTACGCTATGCCGGTCATAACAGATTTTTATTCAAAGAATCTGTTGGGGATATAACCCCGGCATATCCCCAGGGACCTTATGGGCCTGCCAACCAGACGACGGCCCAGCCCACGAGGCCTTGCAGCACGCGACCAACCCGTCGTGCTCACCAAGGACTCCAAAGAAGACTTGCTCGCCAAGGAAGATTCTGATAGATAGACTCGGATCCCTTGCCATAAGGGGCCGATCGCAATCTGTTAGGATATGGAAATTGTAACCCTGCTCCCCAACTATATAAGGCGAGCAGGGACCCCCTCGAAAAGGCTCTCACAACCTCTCTCAGATCATCTAGAGATCTTGTAACCTAATACGCAAGATCAATCTAGTCACCAGAACACAAGACGTGGGGTATTACGGTGGTTTGCCGGCCTGAACCTGTATAAATCGCCGTGTCTATGCTCTCTGTGTTACGCTTGATCGTCGTCGCCACAACTCCGCCTAAAAATCTACTACCGTGGGGTACCCCCTAGGTATACTGCGACGCATATTTTTTCGACAGTTGGCGCGCCAGGTAGGGGGTGTGCATCGACTCCATGGCTCGTCAAGCGGTCACCTTCTCAGATTTGATGGTCCTCCCGTCGCCCGGCACCGTACTCCAAATCGGATCTATGTCCTGGACCGTCGGATCCGCGCCACTAGAGGCAAGTGCGCCGCCATCTCCACGTCATCTCGTCACGCCGAAGTACCACTTGGGCAAGGACATCAACATCAACGACCTGGTCGACGCCATCGATCGCGCCAATGTCGACATCATTGATTGCATTGACCTCGTCCAGACAGCGCGACGCCAACTCCCTAGTCACCATGGCCGCCGACCACGCCGACATTTAGCCCCAGCGAAAACGACGTATGTGATCAAACCTCGCCGGCATGGCAATTTGATGCTCAGATCCATCTCCGACCAGGCTCCTGCGACACCTGTCGTGAACACCGTCATCATCTCCCCAATCTCCGGTGACTCCGACCAGGCGGTGTCTCTCGGCGGTACGGTCTCCTCAGACTCGATTACCACCATGAAGCCTGAAACACCCGGTCCCCCCGAACTGGCTAGCGACTTCCCCGATTTCCCCTCGGGATTTGGGGGAATTATCTTTCAGGCCTCCGTGCACAGCCTTCACCGTAATAACAAGGCGGTGACCGCCTCCATGCCCTCCAGCGGCCTGCCGACCGATGAATTGACAGGCGTCTCCCAGTCCGATCAAGGAAACGCCACACAGAGCAGGGGAAATGAGCGACGTCACTCCCTTTCTTCGGAATGTCAAAGAGACAAAGACCGATGACCAGTCTACCGCGGTAGGGAGAGGGCCGGTGACCACCGAGACCGTCACTATGACGATGACGTGAACATTCGACCAAAGATAGACTACGATGCTAGTTACGAAAGGGTCCTCAATGGTCCCTGTCCCATGCACAAGAACTCCAGGCACTCCATGCGCAACTGCGAACTCCTTGAGCCAATGGCGAAACGAAGAGGCGACAAGAGGGCGAAGAAAGATGAATTCAGCAAAAACAGAGACCAAGACCCACCAGCACCAAGGTACCGATCACCTTCAATGACGTACTCTATCTTCGGTGGCAGCATGGTCCTCGAAGGAGAAAGGCGACGTCGGGAAGTCCGCAAAGACATTTACTCTGTCACCGCCAGAGAAGAGGAATCGGCCAACGCTCGATACCTAGACTGGTCGGAACAACCTATCAGTTTCTTCGGGAAGACAAATGGACGGACTACAGATACCCATGCTGCTTCCCACTCATCATTGACCCAACCATTGCCATGTGTCGCTTCAGGATGGTGTTGGTCGACGGCTGTAGCACGCTAAACATCATCTTCACTGAAGCTTTTCGCCAACTCGATTACTCAAAGAAGGACCTCCTACCGGCAAATTTCCCTTTTTGGGGATCATCCCAGACAAGGCATCTACACCAGTAGGACAAATCACACTCCCAGTACAGTTCGGCGACCAGACCCACTTCAGGATCGAGAACATCAACTTCATCATCGCCGACTTCCAAACAGCCTACCATGCAATCCTCGGCAGACCGGCGCTAGCAAAGCTAATGGCAGTACCACATTACACCTACATGGTGTTGAAGATACCAACACAGCAAGGCATCCTCAGCCTCTGCACCGACTTGAAGGTTGCATATGAGTGCGAACAACAAACAATAAACGCCACCGGGAGGTCCCGCCCCAACAACCAATACAGCTCCAGCACCAATGACGACCCTGTTGCGAAAAGGACAAAGGAGACAAAAGCATCAACAGTCGGCACCAATCGCCCCCGCAACCACGCATGAAGACCCACGCCCCCGGCACTACAAATAGTCCAGATACCTAAAGTGGTCCGATGAAGTTGTATTCTGTATTCCCAATAAATAAAGTGATATGTTTTTTCTTTACACTCCATGTGCAATTCAACTCCTGCAAAACGCATACGGCATCCGGTGACCTCTCCAAAACACTCCCACAGTGTTCGACGACCTCTCCAAACGCATTACGGCGTTCTCCAAACAGCCTGGCCATAACCGGAAACCTTCAAATCTGGTCTATCAATTTCATAACGCATAGAGGTAGCTACCCTATACGTTATGATCATATTGGTAGACCTCTCAGATGATGTGTCTCTATCAAACGAGAGGCATCATTTGAGTTGAAGGCTATGAGGCTATGCGCCCAGAATTTGTACACGACCACAGAACAGTCGACGACTCTACAAGCAGTATGGCTTTGCGCCCAGTGTCTGCAGGAACGGTCTCCATAGGTCCTAGTCACGCCACGATCGAGCCTCTCGGAAAAGGGTTCTGTCCCTAGCATCACCCAAAGCGTGCATGAGTTGTTCGCCCTCTGTGTCGAGGGTTGCTAGCAGCTTACCCCCTTGGTAATCCCTGTGGTACCTACGCGTGAAGTAGCTCCGGCTCTACGATCTGGGCCACAGGGAACCCAGGGCCGAACGATTCATCGCTACGACTCACGACTTAGAAGGCACGACAGAACATAACAGTGAAACAAAAGCTCACCGCCCGGATAAGTTACAGCTTTGTAGTTTTCACTTACACGTCTGAATTCATGTATCTGGCATACAAATTACTGCTGTCCAGCAGCAAACAAATCAACGTCTTTAGCCACAATCTCCGCAACACGATCAGCATCCACCTCAAGACGATCCGCATCCTCATCCGACGTTCCCGATGCAAACCCGGTCTTGATACGATCAAGCTCAAGCTTCGGATAGTGAGATTGTAGCATAGCCAGACCATGAGCAGCCACACTTCACGCCGCCAAAGTTGTAAATGATTGAAGCCTACCCCACAGACCGCGAACCCTTGTTAACACACCGTCCATGGTTGCCCGGCCAACAGGCTCGGGAATAAGCGCCTGACCGTCTACGCACCCCACCACAGGGGCGATCTCTCGCGCCAATGACCAGAATTTCTCATAGTAAGAGTCCACCTTCTCCTGCAGGTCTACAAATTGAAGACGAACATTGCCTCGGTAAGCTGCAGTGAACGACAAACACCAAGTAAGGAAGCCATACAGATTTACGGACAAAAAGCAAGCGCTACCTTCATGCATCGCCCGCATCTTGTAAACCTCCCGTTCGACAGCATCAGTCTTCTCCTCCGCAAGACGTCTTGCCTCTCGAGCACCAAGCAGTTCTTCACAACGAAGGAAAGAAGTTATCCCATAAGATCATCACAACAAGCTCTATAACCAAATAAAAACGAAGAGTTACCAGAGGATAGTTCGTCGACTTTCTCAACATGCGACTGCAGGTCGACGATTTCACGGTCCCGATCTCTGATCATGGCCCGCAGCACGTCTGAACATTGGTGCACTGCCTCCAAGCTCTCCTCTAGTTCAGCAAACTGACCCTCGACACGAGAGACATCGCCACGCAAACGCTCATTTTCAGCAGCAAGCTTCGCGAGCTGGCCGGCTATCACCTTACGCTCCCTCCCAGACTTAAAGAGACCCTATGACGACACAGTAGCAGTTAAACGTCTGAAGTGCAACAACGAAACGAAAATAGCAAAAGCATCGAAGTTACCTTGATCCGCCCAAAGAGATCGCTAGCGTCATTAAGAAAGGCAACAATTTCCTCCTTGTCCTCGTCATCTTCAACAACAACAAAACCCTCGCCATCGCGACGAATGGTGCGTACTGGCGCCAGCTTTGACTCGTCTTTTGTGCGAGGAATCTCCTCCACTACCTCCGGCTCCTCCAGCAGCACCGTCGCTCTCTTCCTTTTCCTTGGCCTCGGACCTGACGGGGAGACTGTCAACAGACTCGGTACACCCCCACACACCGGCTCTGCATCTTCAGCCACAAAGCTAGAAGCACCAGTAACAAATGCCACCCCGCCATCCGCAACACGAAAAGGAACATCACCCTCTTCACAAGTTGGGGAGCCATCAGGTACCCGCGGGTCTTCGGAATTTGGAGTGCTACCAAGAGCAACATTATAAGCTAAATCGGCAAGAGCGACCAGAACTCAGACAGAAGTAAAGTACTTACAGGGACAACTTCCGGCGTGCCGTCACGAATCGCCGACTTGGAACCTCCTCCGTGGAGTTGGGCGGCATACTTGAAGACGGATGATCCGATGATGCAGCAAAGCCCTCTGCCCCGAAAACTTTGCCACAAGTAAACTTGGTGCTTGAGCCAGAACAACCCTCCCCATCAGGGGACATGGTTGGCGTATCGCCCCCGCCTGATTCCCCAGTAGTCGAGTCGGAGCTCGACAACGAGAGTTGAGCGACGCCCTCGTTGATAAAAACTTGCCCCCCGTACCAACTGACGGTTTCTTCTTCTTCCTCTGGAGCGGAACCGCCTAACGCTTCCCAACGCGGTTGTCACACGCTTGCCGCTTCTTGCTAAGGGGTTCACAAACAACCTGCTTGCCAGAAGATTCGCGACCACCTTCACTTGTCGCGGCCTTAATATTCCTCCCCTGATCAACACCGAGAGGCCATTCAACTGATGGGACCTGAGAAAAAAAGATGACACGATCCTGAACAAGAAGATTCAAGTAAGCCCACCAAAAACACTAGAAAGATAGAAGATGGCTACAGAGGTTCAGTCAAAAACTCACTGATGGTGGCGACAAATCAGCACGAAATGCTTCCCGCGGATTCTTCACGTAAAGCAAAGAAAGATCAAAGATCGCAGAAACACGATCAAAAGCTTGATCTGGCTCTAACTTTTGGGGCGTCTCTCGAGTGGGGTCACTACGACTAGAGTAAAGGAAGGCAGGATGAACCCTGTCCTTGCAGGGCTGGCAACGCCTGATCACGAAACTCCAACAAACAGAAACACCATCAATAGACGACCGATCCATTAACAACAGCAACTCTTCCACCTGTTCCATCTCCGAACGCGAAGGGGTAACCGACCAGCTAGGTTTCGACACCGGGATGACAGCCAGGTCGCCGCGCGCATACGGCTCTTCCTGGGGAATGTAGAACCAACGAGACTTGTACTCCGACACCTTTGAAGCTAATGGAGTAGCAAGATACACATCCGCCATACCCTCTCGGAGTTGAAGATATACAGATCCAACAATTCGGGACGCGGCAGTCCCATTTGGCTTAAGACGGAAGAAATGACGGAACAACTCGAAATGCGGCTCGATCCCCAAGTACGCTTCACAGAAATGCACATACACCGTGATATGCAGTATTGAATTGGGATGGAGATTGCACAACGCGATCTTGTAAAACTCCAAAAGGCCACGGAGAAATGGATGAACAGGAACCCCTAGCCCGCGCCAGAAGAAAGGCTCAAAGACAACAAGCTCTCCGGTGTTGGGGGTCAGGAACTCCTCAACAGTCGCCGCCCTCCAGCCCACAATCGACTTATCTTGAAGAATGCCAGCGGTAACAAGAAACTGAATGTCCTCCTCCTTCAAGGTGCACTTGGTCCAGTACCTGGTCCAATCTAGAAGAACATCCACCATCCTCGACACTTTTTCCCCCTTCTTCACTGATGAGTGAGTACTCAGCCTCTTCCGAGGCGCCATTATCGGGGAAATACGGTGAAAAACTAAGAATGCGGTGGATATCAGAGTAGGAGAAAAGCAAGCCGAGGAACCCAAACAAAGATGCGAAGGACGCCGCCACCACTGATCCCCTTTTATACCAAGCGGCGCGGCGCTTCGACTTCCAGGGTTTTTGGGAAACCGCGACGACCAAATAAGAAACCGCCACACCCACTTTTTACGCCACAACTTGGGTTGTCATACGCCAATTGTTTCAGCCCATTTACCTCATTTTTCGTTATATATTACTTAAAGATAATTCCTCTAATTACGGCTAATGATTTGTTTTCCAATTTTAACAACGCCACGGTCCCGGGGAATGGACGTGTATTTTATTATTCTTTCTACAGCAAAAACAGGCTACCTACAGTAACCTGGTCGCCAAAGTTGATAGGCGCCACGGCTCAAGCACGCTTGGGGACTCTGTCGACAGCAATTACGACCTGAGCGTCAACCACCCTCCCGACCAGGCTCGGGGACTTCGCCTAGCTCCACACCGAGCAAGGCTCGGGGACTGCCGTCAGGACACCAGAAGACGACACCCGGGGACTGACGCCCGGGGACTGCGAACAAAACTAAATGACCCTGATATAAGAATCTCTCCAAGCTGCTTCCATCGGACTCGGGGACTACGGGTATTCGCAGTCGTTTATAACTAAACTAGCATTTCAATTTTTTATTCTTCACACACTTGATCCTGATACAAGAAGCTTCTAGTTTCTTATATCAGACTCGGGGACTACGGGTATTTGCAGTCGTTTTTTACAAAACTCGTCCTTCAATATCCATATACATACCTTACTATCCATCTTATAGAGCATGGCACCACGTGCATACTTCACCTGCTACCACGCTCGGGGACTAAGTGGGTACACTTCACCTTGCGGTGAATGTACTGGTTTTATTATCAAAAGCTCTGCTGTATTTTATATGATTTTTTGCAGAGCCTAAGTGGGTACACTTCAACAGGAAAGCACCCTCCAAAAGTTTTTTCTTCTTCAGCGCGTCACATTCTCCAGCAAGCAGCCGCAGCACCCGACGAGGCGACCAGCTCGCTCATCAAGCTACGACGTTCTCAACCAGATCGACCTGGTCAAGAGACTTCTCCGAGCAGCGCCTCGGCCAACCATGCTGGTCGGGGCTCTACGACGACCTCTTCGCATGACGGCGATCAGCTGAACACCTCCCAGGATGACGCTGCGGGCTCGCTAGAAGAATGCAACGTGCTCGGGGACTTGTTGGGGATATAACCCTGGCATATCCTAGGGACCTTATGGGCCTACCGACCAGACGACGGCCCAGCCCACGAGGCCTTGCGGCACGCGACCAGCCCGTCGTGCTCGCCAAGGACTCTGAAGAAGACTTGCTCGCCAAGGAAGATTCTGATAGATAGACTCGGATCCCTTGCCATAAGGGGCCGATCGCAATCCGTTAGGATATGGAAATTGTAACCCTGCTCCCCAACTATATAAGGCGAGCAAGGACCCCCTCGAAAAGGCTCTCACAACCTCTCTCAGATCATCTAGAGATCTTGTAACCTAATACGCAAGATCAATCTAGCCACCGCAATTTCTTTTGATCGGTAGCATTTGAAACTTTTGAGCTTTAGTAAACTTTAGTGGCAAAATAATGAGACAATTCAGGTCTATCTTATGTAGAGTAACTCAACAGAATTCATGGTACAATACCCCATAGTTTAAGTGAAAGACTTTACATATTCAAGAACCTAAAAAGAGATAAGTGTTATAATACTGTTGTCTGAATAATGCAAGTCAGCTGACCAGTCATAAACTCATCAGAAGGGTATAAGTGTATAGCATTCTATTAGTTTTATTTAGTCTTCAGTGCATCAAGATCGAGTCAGTGTTCATATTTACTTTGAGGTGGCTAATTCCCCATCCTAAACTCAGAGAGAAGCTCTTGGTTTGTACAGCAAATGAATTCTTAGATTGCTTCAAACATGCAGAGGAGTCCTCACTACTAAAGAACCCACACCGTCATTAATATCCAGCTTGTCATCCTTGTTACTGATGGACATCTCCATTAATTTTTAGTAGTGAATAGCACAATCTAGTTAAACACAGATCTCATCCCTTAATCCTCTAGTTAAAAACAGGACACTTCAGTCCTTTGGGCTATGGAGTTTGCACTTTGCAGCCTCCAGGACATTTTAGTCCTCTGGCACAATCTAGTTAAAGACAGATCTCACCATTTAAGCCTCTAGGCAATAGCCAATGGAGTTTGAAGCCTCCAAAACATTTCAGCCGCCTAGCATAATCTGGTTACACAAGACATTACACCAACATTATGGCAAGAAAGAAATGGACACAACACTATGAACACTATTCAAAATAATAGTTGGGGTGAACAATACCATTCAAAAGAAAACGGTGAAGCGGGTCGGGAGGCCGGTACACTAACCAGGTTCCTGCTACCAGTCGAGACGGGGTTATGCTTGCTTGGGACCACTCCGCGGATGCATCGGTGACGATAGTGGTGGAGCTAGAGAAAATTTGATAGGGTGCGTTTACCTTGTGGGTGCGATGATAAATAATTTGCGGGTGTAAATATAGTTAAAAATGATTATTTCTATTGTTTTTCAGTTTTTCGTGTGGGTGTGGCCGCACCCACGCTAATGACTATAGCTCCGCCCCTGGGTGACGAGAACGGGTATGGGCGAGGGCGAGTATGAGGGAGAGCAGGAGTGGTTGCAGGTCATAAGCAGGACAATGGGACCGCGGGAGGAGCGGGGATGGGTCCGTAGGAGTTACTACCTCCGTCCCCAAGTTATTCTCACTTCAAAGTCATTTTTTTAATTTTAACCAATTATATATAAAAGAAAATATAAATATTTATAGTATATAACTAGTACCAATAGATTGTTGATATATTTTTATAACAAATTTATTTAAAGATATAAATATTGCATATTTTTTATAAATCTAATTAAAGTTAAGAAAGTTTAACCTGTACATATCCTATAGTGACTTTTCTTCCGTGACGAAGGGAGTAGGAGGCAGCGTCCTCAGTATACATATTATATTATTTTCACTTCATTATACAAATCCATATGTAAATAATTTTTTATTCTATATCTTCTTTCATCTCTCTTATTCTTTATGAACAAATCCATAGATTACCTCATTTTCTAAGCGAGATATGTGTTGAGATAGAAGATAGTTTCTTGTCCTTTCAATCTTCTCTCATCTTCACATAGGAAAAAATTTTATATAAATTCTTATGAGCTAGCTGAAATAGTACTGTTGGAGACATCCTAATACATGAACTACTCATATTTTGGCATTTTACACAAGAGAAGTACTCTCTCCGTCCCCAAAAAAATACAATTCTAAAATAATATGGAAGCTCAGTGTATCAAGTGTGACTAATTATAGATAAAAAGTTATAAATATTTATAATAATAATAAATATCATAAGATTAATTATAAAATATATTTTCATAATAAATTAATTTAGAGTCATAATTAAGAATATTATTTACTAGATCAAACATATCATATTTGCATTTTTTAAAGATAAAGATAGAATTAAGTATAGATAGAGATATAAATATAAATATCTTTTTTTTTAAATCACACTTCATAGACCCACATATTAAAGGCTTTTAGGTAAGCAAGGCAGCAAGGGCGCATTAAAATATTTTTTAATATAAGGATCAAAATATATATTACAAATAATAAGAGTCATTAACTTACAACACATGTTTAGTTCATTAAAAGATAATATTAGTTAAAACATATAAAAGAATAGTAGAATAATTGTTATGATTACCTCAAATAAAACAGTAATACTTCTTTGCTTTGTAAAAATCTGTCTTCACACATTTCTTAATGCAAAATCTTAAAGAACAATATCGAGACCAATGTTATCCAAAACATCCTTGAAACAATAAGATACTCAAGAGGGGATGAATTAGACTAATCTAAAATTTCTTGTAACAATTAAGTCATACCGCTTAGTACATTCATCTCTTGGCTCCATTCATCAGTACTACTTTGGCACTACTTTTCAGCGAACAAATAGTATTTTCTTCTCATAATAAATTAGCATGAGCATCCAGCATAAGTGAAATTTTAGCGAAATAAACAGAGTTGCCTAAGATTATTTCTATTATATCACATAAAGCTTAACACCATAGCTTACAATCCTACTTTAACATGACAATACTAGTAATCTAAATACAATAATGTAATTGCTCAAATGTAAATGTTCAAAATACAGAGAGTGAGAGAAACAAGGTGATGTTTACCCAAAATTATCAAAAAGTTGACACTCCCCACTAGCCCTCGATGGAGCACCCACGCTAGAATATTGCTTCCTTTCAATCCATGTAAGGAGCGAATGCTGTGGGCTCATTCTTTTATCACACCTCAATTCGAGAGCACTTTGAGTTGGTTTTTGTTCTGATTCAGTCTTAGGCTTCTCCATGAGCTAACTAGTACTAGATTTCACAAGTATGTGCCATTTATATTCACTATACTTACCTAAGTTGAGCTACTCATTCATGCCCTTTTATACTACGGCCAAATAAAAAAAAACAAAGATCCTATAATTAATCTAGTGTCCCTCAACACCATCGATACTTAAAACTAGCCAATCCTTAATCTTTATGCGCATATTTTAAAAACCAAAATAGAATACCATCAATGGAACCATGAAAACTATAAGTGTCTTGTCAATCATCATTACCATAACCTAACTTAATTATATTGCCTATGCAAAACATACGTTAGTCACAATAATCTCGTGTGGTTATTAATCACCAAAACCCAAGTAGGGGCCAAATCCTTTCAATCCTTTTGTTTCGCTGAAATTTGGCTTATGCTTAATGCTTCTGCTGATTTGTTGTGAGAGGAAAGCATTTTCCGTTTGCTGAAAATACCTGTTGAAATAGTGCTGATGAAGAGGGCCTAAATTTTTCTTATAACATAATTGGCCTCAAACAATTTTTTAATAGTTTTAATTTAGAGAAACTTCTTTTGGTTGATGCTCTACTATCACATGAATAATTAAGTGAATCCGCAATGGAGTCATTTGGATAGCAATATGGAACTTTTATAAATTGAAGAATCTTAGGTATTGACATCAATTCTTCTAGAAAAGATACTTGTGGCACTTTAAATTTTGAAAACAACTAATATCTAACTCAACATCAACACTTGTTACCACCAGAAAAAGGTTCTACAAAATTAGTATAATACTTTTAGGACTTGTTTGGAATGCGAGAATGAAAAACGGAGGAATATACTTGTTTGGTACATATGGGATGCGGCCGCTCACGTGGCAACTTAGGTGGAAAAAAATTCTATGCAGCCGTGTTGCACGCCTTCACCCGTGCAGCATTGCATCAGCGCTGGCCACTGTTGACGGTAAGAATGACCCATTTTGTCACCATCAAAATACCATCAACAGCCTCAAAATAGAAGGAAGATAAGCATATCATGAGCATATTATATGAAATAACAAGTTCCACATGTCCATGAAGTATTTGATGCAGAACTAGAGTAAATGGAGCAAGAGGAGCTAGTGGGGCCTACATTATAGGATCGGCCGATCCCACCTTGGGCCCATCAGCCTCCTACTCTGGTCATGATCCAGGAAAAGCACTCCCAAGTGATCCTCCACCCTTGGATCAACTTGTGCTTTTTCCCAACGTCTCATATTCACTTCACATGGATCCCTGGGCCCACATCAAGGAAACCAACATGACAAACATCTCAGAAGGATCAACTGAACTCCATGACAAGTGGGACCACCCTCTAGAAGGAGGTGGTGGGCCTAAGACCCCTACGAGGGGTCGGTCGATACCCTATTGGGGGCCACCACCCCCCACTTGGTCCCTGACCAGTGGGGTACCTTCTAGAAGGCCTGGGTGGGCCCAAGACCCCATATATAGGGGGCTATGGCCTCCCAACTTGGTCCCTGGCCAGTGGGAACCCCTTCTAGAAGGAGTGGCAGGGCCCACGTGACATAGGGGTATCGGCCGATACCCCTAAGTACCCACCGACGTTCCTGGTGACTCCCTATCACATTTCCCACATGTTGGAGATCAGAGCCCTCCATTCTGAGGCGGTTCTAAGGCGGTTTGATCCAAAGGCCAAGGATAGATCTCTCCTGGATCACTGACATGGCACTGGATTAGTGAAGATTCCATAGTGATTTTGGTAATTGATGAAGCCTAAGTACTAACCTATGTCTAAGTGGTTGAATAGGTTTAGTACACCAAGGTGAAGAGAAGATGACAAGTGATGGAGCAAGGAGGAGGCTAGGGAGAAAGCTATCAAGGTTCTACACTTGGAGAAGAAGAGAAAAGGAGGAAACCCTAAGCTAATCAAGGCAAAGGTATAAGATAGGGTGTTTCTTTTAGTGATCAAGACACCTAGTGGGTGTGATCACATTTAGGATAGATAACCGTACTATTAAGAGGGGAAAATAGTATGTGGTTACAACTATTGAGTGTCATTAGGTTGATCATCATTGCTTTGCATCTAAACCTAATGAGCAACCCTTGAATAACTTGATAAAATATGCCAACACACTTGCACAAGTCAGTGAAACACTTGGTGGTGGCACATGAGATCAAGGGAAGAAAAGAGGAGTGAAATCCGACTAAGATAGAAGCGTCGGACCAGTTGAGCATGGGAGCTCCGGACCAATGGAGGTGGTCCGACGGCCGCTCCCAGCACTAACTGGGTGGCAAAGTAGCTCCAGACAAGTGGTGAAATGAGGCTCTGGACTATAGGCGAATGGTCCGGTGGCTCAGTCAGGGCTCAGCAAAAGACTATGACAAGCGTCGGACTAGATTGCTTAGTCCGATGGCCTAGTCCGACGGTGCTGTCCGAAGCATGGGTGCTCCCTGCGTGATTCGCTCAAGGCACTTAGGAAGCTCCAGACCAGATGGTATAGTCCGGTGGACTAGTCCGAAGGTGGTGTCCGGAGGCAGGGTGCTTACTGCGTGACTTGTTGAAGCCAAGGGCAAGGCGTCGGATGAGGCGTCGGACCAGGCCTCCGGACCAATGGAGGTGGTCCGACGGTGGCCAGTTTTGCACGCCAACGGTCAGAATTGAAAGCATCGGACCAGGGTGCTATAGTCCGACGGTTACGTTTTCAGCAGTTCCAAGTGCATAATGGCTAGTTCCTTTGAGGGGGGCTATAAAAGGTGTGTGGCGGTTTAAGGCATCTCTCTTGCTCATTCTGATATTGCATACACTTGAGAAGCTTGTGACACACACTCCCACTCATCTCACACTTGATTAATAATCCATTTGAGAGATTTGAGTGATCAAGTGCATTGCATGAAGTGAGTTCATCCTAGTGGCACTTGGGAGTTGATACCGCTGCGGTTTTCTTGTTACTCTTGGTGATTGCCATCACCTAGACGGTTGGAGCAGCGGTGTGGATTCGAGAAGCTTGGTGATTGTGCTTCTTCGACCACAAGTGGTGATTGTGAGGGGTTCTTGTGCCTTCCCCATGGGAGATCGCAAAGGTAACTCTAGTGGATTGCTCGTGGCGTTTCAATAGCCTCATCTTGTGTTGGTTGTGTGGCACCCGGTGACGGGTTTGGCGTGTGATGCCAGTAAGCGCGTGAACCTCCAAGTGAGTGTCTTGCCACAATGGGAACGTAGCTAGTTGGCAAGCTAGTGAACCTCGGGAGAAATTCAAGTGTCAACTCTTGTCTCCATTGTGAGATTGATTGGCTATATTGGAGCAACTCACTTGATTGGTTCATTACCTCGACATAGCGGTATAATCACTCTTCCTATCTTTGCATTACATTTTCTTACTTGTCTTAGTATATTAGGTTGTGCCTAGTTGGCTACTAGAATTGAGTAGGCATTGAGTGATCCTAGAAGCTTATTAGGATAGAAATTGTGGTTAGGAGACTTCGCATCCCCTTGTAGGCTAGTGCATTCCTAGCTTCGTCATCTTGTGATCTAACTTGTTGTTGAAGTGTGTTTTAGATTTTCAAATTAGGCTATTCACCCCCCCTCTAGCCTTGGACTAGGACCTTTCAAGTAGCCCCTACTCTACCTTGGGCTATAAATACCCCGCTAGGACTTCACTCTCAACTCATGACACATTGGAGGAAACCACTCTCTAGTAGCTTTAGCGAAGCTCTGTAGTAGTGTTATGCTAGTTGGAAGAGAGTGAGGAGAGTCTAGAGGAGAGCCGGGCCTGTCTGGCGTCTTCTCCGAGCTGTACCTCAGCGGATGCGATTCTCTTGTAAGTTATACACTTGTAAGTGATACATCCGAGTTCTTTATAGTATTTGATCTTCTAATTCTGGCATAGCTGTTATACAACTTTTCGCGTTTGTTCATCGCTTTACTTTAAGTAGAGTGCTTTAGCCTTTAGTTGGGGTTAAAGTAGTAAGAATAGTGTAGACATGGTGTCTAGACTAGATCTTGTCTTTGTAAACCGCTTATGGCACGGATTGTTTATGGTAGCTAGTAGGTGGTGACAGCCCTATCTAATCTTTGTATTCCACCACGTGTGTAACATAAGTTCTTAAAAGGTAGGACCTCAATACAACATGATGGCGCGGTCTGGTAGGAGTTTTGTCCTCTTACTGATCTGTCCCATCGCCTCCTGCAAGAGAAGGGCTGATAAAGCCAGTATAACCAACTTTGCCTAGTTAGATATCTTTGCTTTAGTGAACCTCTCAACCCAACATCATAGTCTCCCTTATCTCATCATATGACATAACCTTAATCACTAGTTAATTCACTTCTCGTTCCCTGTGGAAAATACGATACCTAGAATACTCCCGGTGAAAGCTACATTTGACAACCGTACACTTGCGGTCTTTTACCTGTTTGCCACTTTTGGTGTCAACAAGCTTTCTGGCGCCGTTGTCGGGGAACGGTAGCTGTTTTAACTAGAACCTAGTGGTCCTATCTATCCTTGTTTGATTTAATTCTTTCTTTTCAAACACTTACGGATCAAACACCCCTCTTTGAGTATGGTGCTCCAACGGGTGCTAGGTTGGATCCCCCTAGTTCATCTCAAGCCGTATTGGCTGTTTGTTATGAGCTTTTCCCAAGCCTCATAGCGATGGTTCAGGAAAAACTTTTTTCTAGGGATGAAGATGAAAATCCATACACTCACCTACGTGACTTTAAACAATTGTGTTCATGTGTCCACATCCATGGGATGAGGCGAGGTACCCTTATGTGGAAGCTATTTCTGTTTTCTTTGACGGGAATAGCCAAATGATGGTACCTTCGCCACGTAGATAGTGAAAACGGAGAATGGGAAAAGTTACAGTCCAAATTCTGCCTAGCTTTCTTCCCTATCTCTTGTGTTGTTCATCTTCGAAAAGAGGTCATATCATTTGAAAAAAAGGAAAAGGAATCTCTAGGTGCGGCATGGGCCCATCTTTTAGATCTATCATCATCTGGTCCTGATCTTGCTATAACCGAGCCAATATTGTTACAACACTTTTATGGCGGTCTTAGCAAAGATTCCGCACAACTTCTTAACATGGCTTCTAGGGGAGCCTTCCTGTGTTTACCCGTTAGTGAAGGGAAGAGTCTTCTCATGAAAATTCTTGAAAACACCCCCTACACTAACGTCTATAATGAAGGACCCATAGAAGGAGAAAAACCAGCCCTAGAAAAGAAATCTTGATAGCCGAATCACCACCACTCCTATCCAAAGATTCCGCCATCAATCCTGAACCACAAATACCACAAAATCTCGAAAGAAGAAGAAATCCAACACCTAAACCATTCCTTCGAGTTCGAGGCCAACCTCTCATCTGATCTTGCTGGTTTTGGGAATGCCCAAAATTATCCTTTCCTAAAGAGACCTTCTAAGAAACATCTTTCTAGACTTCTCATGAAGGGATCTCTTCGAAAACCTCCCAAATCAACATCATCTTGCGCCTCGACTTCCCACATGGAACATCAGGAAAAGGATGGGATTCCTGGTAAAGAAACGTCGAGTGAGCATAAAGAACGAGATTTTAAGTGTTTAGGAGCCAAATCTATCCTCTCATTATCTATGCCCACATTTGACTTATCCTACAAACCCATTTCTAAACCCATCCTTGATCCTGATGATCCCCATGTGTTCCATCATTCAAGTCTTATGATGACCCACTTAATGACTCTGGGAAATCATTAAGACACCCGAGGTATGGAAGCCATGAGGGCCATAAATTTGACCAAGAGGAGCAAAGTCAACGGTTAGAGCATCCATCTACCGTTGTAAGTCAAGAATGGTTGCATGAGCCTGAATCTTTAAAAGAAGTTGCTCAAATGCCCACACATGTAAGGAGAATATCTTGTCAAGTGTTGGGCATTAATGGCAAAATTTGCTATGATCCTAGCCTCGGGATCAACATTATTCCTCATTTCCATGTTCCAACATCATCAAAGGGTCATTTATCCCAATCACAAAAGCATCTTAGACTCCCCAATGGTCAAATCCTGATTGTTTAGGAGTCCTTCATGATGTTCTTGTGGTCATTGATGATCTCAAGATTTTCCTAGATTTCCATATCTTTGACCTTCCTAGACTTTCCTTTCATCTCACTTTTATTGGAAGGCTAATCATGAGAATCTTGGAGTTGGGAAATGAGAAGCTTTGTTATTGTTGACGCCAAAAATGGGGCTACTGGCATCAGCACTACGTAAGGCTTGTGGAGACCATGCAGCAGCAGAGCTTGATCTCCCAAACCTTTAAAGCGGCTTAGGCTACTCCGATGATCGATTCCAGGCGTGCCAGTCAATTTGACCTGCAATTGACAAGGAAATGAAACGTCAAATTATGGAACCTGTCGGTGGTTGCCAGATAGTTCCATGAGTGCACGACTCTCATATAGCCGATGAATGTAGGATATTGACTAAAGAATCAACTCTGGACAGTATGAAACACAATAATGGGATACAAACGACTATCACAAGATATCAAATATAAAGTACATGATTAGCTGATTATATGACGAGGATTGGGTAAAGATGCGACACATGTAACATTATCGACATAAAACTACCAAATCTACCAAGCGTACCAGATAAAGATTAACCATCAACAGAGGTGTGTTCCCATGCAGCCATGATGATAATTAACTCGATAACCTGACAGATTTACTAGCATTAAGGTGTTTCCATGCAGCCATAAAAGTAAACAAGCCAAGCCATGTCCAATACACTTAATAGATCTAATAGATTGTGACGACAAAGTACATGCATCGTATGATTGAAGCATAACCAGATCGGCTATGTTAGCCGATATGGGATCCATGAAGTTTGAACAAGATCCATGCATCTAGCCTCAGACGGATCTAAGTCTAGATAGACATAACTCAACACACATAGCAGTGGGGTCCGGTAGATGCAATCGTACCATTGTCACACCCAGTTTTAAGGATAAAACCATATATACACCATATGTGAGCCTAGGAAGTCAAATCTCACATATAGCCACAAATTAAGGTAGTATCAAAAGACAATACTTAAATATATAACATATAAGGTCAAAGGATAGCCTCAACACAATGAACAGCGGAAAGACGACTACGAACATCGGGTAAAGACTCCACTTCCACAAGGACCAACTGACTGGTTGACCACAAATCTATCTCTTCCAACTCTTGCAATTTGGTACTCATCCGAGATTTTTATCCAAAGTATTAAAAAGTAAAGCAAGCGTAAGTACATGTCGTACTCAACAAGATAACATGGGGTTCATGAGGCTCAAAAAGGGTAGACACGGGTTTAACTGTGCCGGTGTCTAAAATGGCGAGGTCTAGACAGCCAACGAGTAAGTTTCTAAGCGTGTCAGAGATCGGATGGTTGCGCTCGGAGGACACAAGGTTTATACTGGTTCAGGCACGAACGCCCTACGTCCAGTCTGCTACGGGGTCGTGTTACCGAGTGTGGAGGTGCTCGTAGAGGGGAGCTACAAGCAGGTGGAGAGAGGGAAGTTGGTTCCCAGGTCTCGTGCGTATAGGTTCTTGGTTCTTGTGAGAGTTTGCGTGAATGCGAGTGTGTGTGTGTTTCAGAGTGTCGAGAGAGAGAGAGAGGTGGAGGTCCATTCTCCCCCTTTATACGTAGGGAGAGATGGCAGAGTACATTGGGGGAGAGGGAGAGAGAACGTGGGCCCGGCTTGGATTGTCGTCTTGGGAACGCTTTTGGGCTTCTGTTTGTTCCTTCCCGCGGAAGATTGCGGTTGTAGATGCGCCGCCCCGATCCTGTTCATCCTTGATGAGGCTGTAGCCATGCGCCTTGCAGTCGGGAACATCACTATTCCTTAATTAGGGCATGGGCAGGGGTTGGTAGCAAAGGGCCAGGCACCCCCGCATTCCGTCGTACAGGTTGAGGACGCCTTGATCCTTGTTCAGGTGTCTGTCATAGGTATGGTGCGAGCATGGCGAGCGTCAATCGTCGGTTAGGCAGCACAGGAGCCCGTACTGCAGGGAGCATACAGGGGTGGACATGGCGGTTTATGCCTTGAAACCCTGCCCCTAAGGACGAGCGGTACTGTGGACCTTTTGATGATGGACTTGGGAACCACAGGTCAATCATGGCGGTGGTGTCTTCGGGAAGGGATGGTGTCATCGAACGACGTCACGTCAGCTCGGACGAGGTGGAAGAGCCTCCGAGGGTGAAAGCGTCACAGATGACTTCACCCCGGCTCGACTGGGGCGGAGAAGCCTCCGATGATAGGTGACGTCACGGATGATGTCACCCTAGCTCGGACGAGGCGGAAGATCCTCCGAGCGGGGCGTCGTTGCCCGAGTCGGTCGGAGTGGGAAGCCCCCGAGAGTGATGACGTTATCCCGACTCGGACGGGGCGGAAAGCTTCTAAGGGTGATTTAGTTTTCGCGAAGTGCGGTGTTAGGGTACCCTATTCTCAGGTATCCGACATACTGCATCAGCTTTTAATAAGTCATAATTTTAACAGTTGAGTAGCATCAAGTTTAACATAAGCCCAATAACCACATGATCAAGTGAACAAGATATAATGCTTATATGAATAATTAAAAATAACTCAAGATAAATAACAACTGATGAACTATGCCATAAGGACATCACACAGTAAGGAGCCCATGCCGCTCTTGACCGTGAGCACAGCTATCATGATGAACTCAAGACAAATAACAACTGATGAACTCTGCAGAGGTGTACATCTTTACTCACAAGTTGTGAATTGCCCTTTCGCCCGAGGTCGCGAGCCTCTTAACCCACTACCAAGGAAGGTCGGCAGGGTTCACTACGAGACCATTCACATATTCCCACTAATAGGTAGCAACCTGGTACAAGTATCCTCAACGAGATGCAAGAACTCCCCTCCCAATAACGTAGGGCACCTCCATGGCAGACCAAGCCTTACTATCTCAGAGCCCCTCTTGCGCCCTTTCGGGTAAGCTGCTACATACTAGTAGAAGTCTAATACTGAGTCAAGCCAGAGCCCATTAGCTTATGGTACTACTGTTTTCTCGGGGTAATCCACTTACAGAAATATCCCTATGAGTGAGAACACAGGTGTGAGTTCCTGATGTCCCACCTATAGTCCATGTTGCTAAAAAGTCATCTTTTATCGTTATTGCATATATCATTAGTCAAGTTACAAGATCATGATTATTCTTTATGAGCACTAGCTTTGATCTACCCAATGCAACCTTCCGATGGTGTCAAGGCACAAGGTGACAAATATCTAGGAAATCTTTACGGGAATCAAGGTAGACACATGCATATGAATTAAGCGGCATTTAGAGTGAATAGTTAACAAGGAAGATCACATGCTATACTTGTCTGAAACTCAGATCCTTCTTCAAGCACTAGATTCCAAAGATCAACTTCTTCAAACAATCTTTTGAAACACCACTTCTTCTTGATCACCAACGCAACACTCACCGATTGGACAAATCTCAAACACCACACAAGCACCTGATCATACATTGCATATAAACATATCTATTTAGAACAGTACACCAATCAATGAAAAGGATTTAAAAAGAAAACTACGCACTGCTACGATCACAAAGTCGCGAAAAACACGCTAATCGGAGCTACGGGGATCAAGATACAACTAACGGAAGATTTGCTTTTAAAACGGGAACTAAGAGCTTTATTACTTTTAGCTAAGCAAAAGGATGAGTAAGGTACTTTAGAGAAGCACCTAATTTAGATTAATTCAAACTTATATTTGGATTTGAAAACTAAATGGAAAAAAAGTAGGAAGCTATTCATATTTTATTTATAAAGTGAATTGCATAGTCTTTAATCAAGTTAAAAGTTAACCAAGAAAATACAAAGCTATTAACATGGTATAAAATAACATTAAACTGTAGTGTACGTTATTACAAAACTAACGCAACTGGAACGGGTTGATTCGGACTTAAAACGAAGGAGATACGATTTAAACAAGATGAGAGATTAAATTTGGAATTTAAAAAGGCATTAAATAAATAAATATTTTTTATAAGTTTCAAAAAAGAGTTTATTATAGTTTCATCATGTATATTACGTCTCTAAAAATCTAACGCAATTTGTTCGGATCAAATCGGAATTAAAACGGAGTTTTTATGAGCAAAACAAAATTGATGGCATTTCTGTAAATATTTTGAAATCAATTCGGATTTAAAATAAATCAAATTCTGAAATTCCCAACTTGGCCAGGACCGCGGGTTGATTTCAATGGAATCCAGGGTCTCTTTAACATATTTGCCAGTGAAGGGGTAAGTTCTTTTCTCGGCCCTTGATCTCAGATCGGACGGTTGAGAAAAGATGAAGGGAGACAGAGGGGGGACTCGCCGGAGCTGTGCTCAGGCACGGTGGCGCCATCGACAGTGAGGGCAGAAACTTGTTGGCACAACTGGATACAAGTCTACGGTCCACCAAAACAAAAACCTAAAAGCCCGGGGGAAAGTGGGAAGCGATGCGAACTCACCAAGGAACTTAGCGTGGGTAGAGAGGCTCCAGAGATGGCTGGTGGCACGACAAGGCGGGTTCGGCTCCCCTGTTCATGGTGGCGAGGTGGCACGGTCAATCAAACACGATAACGAGCATGGAAGAGAGTCCAAGGGGTACCAAGACTTGCTTTGGAGGAGATGGAGGGCGAACGGATGGCGGAGGAGCTTCAGCGGCCTTCAATGGCAGATGGCGATGGACTGGAGCTCGTGGAGGCTCTGCGGCTCGGTTTCTTGCTGTGGCGGCTAGTATATTGGAAACTAATGAACATAGGGGGGTGCAGGGGTTCGGAAGGGGGGTTAATCCCGTGCGCATGGAAGCAAAATCCTGAAAGAATCGGAGGGGTGTGGGTTTTGTTGCTCGGCGCGCTATGCTGGGACTCGGTGAGCAGAAGGGAAGGGAAGAGCTGTCGCGTGGGACCTGGTGGTCGGCACAGCGAGGGAAAGGAGGGTGAATGTGCGCGGGCCTCCCATTGGCGAAGTTGGGCCGGCCAGTGGCCCAAGCGGAAAAAAGAGGAGCGAGCTGGGCCTGTGGGAAAGCTGACGCAGGCTGGAGAAAAAAAAGAGAGAGGGAGAAGGAGGGTTCCCAACTTTTTATTTTTTCTTCTCTTTCTTTTGATTTGTTTTTCTGTCTTTTGTTTGCTTTTTCTCCAAAACCTTTTTCAAAGCATTTTCAAATTCGTTTTTATTATTTCTAGTTTTGAAATTTTCAAACTCACTCAAACAATTGAAACATGTGCAAAGGCATGAATGCTCAAACAAGTTGCTAGCTCTAGTAACTTTTAAATTGATAAAAAAATTTTAATCCCCTACATTTTCATGAACACAAAATTCATAATTAAAGCATTTTAAACCTATTTTTAGAAAGCAAAATTTAGGGTGTTATAAATCTACCCCCCTTAAGATGAATCTCGTCCCGAGATTTGGAGACATTAGTGAGATAGATAAAGATGTCTTCTAAGAAACAAAGATTACATCTGCTTTGAAAAGAAAACTTTAACATGAGAGCACAACTAATCTTCAAGATACAGAGATCACAGTTAACATGGAAACAAAACTTTGATCTAGAGAGCACAAGTTAACTTCATATGGCATCTTGAGAGTTCTGATGCTGCTTGGATGGAAAATCTGCACCAGCGTGATCATCTGTTGTGTTGAGCTCCTCCAAAGGTACTAGTTCATAAGCACTAACACCCGAGAACTAACATTCCTCAGGTTTAGGGCACATCCCATAATACTCAATCCTTTTTCCTGATAGAGTCGTTAGAAATCCTTTCCTTGAGCATGATCAATAACTCCTTTACAAGCAGAGAAAAATCCTCTTCCAAGGATAACATCATGGCTTATGGAATCCAGAACAATGAGGTTTACCTTGAAGTTTTCCCCCTTTATGTGAACACTAACTTTTGGCAGATGCGAATTGCATTTTCTTCTTTTCCATGGATATTAACTATCATTGGTTTTCTTATTGGAAGCATTGTCATCTTGTGATACTGCACACATGTGCTAGAGATAAACGAATGTGTAGCTTTGGGGTCAAACAACGCTAAGGCGGAAGTTGAGTTTATGAAAACGTAACCATACACGACCTCCTGAGATCCACGTGTGGTAGATAGATTGCTCAACATTCCTTGAGTGTATTTTCCCTTCATTTTTATTCCTTGATCCTGCTTTTTCTGGCTACTCGATGCTGGTTCTTGTTGTTGTTGGTTCTGGAGTTGATTGTTCTCAATGAACTTCTCAAGACAGTTGTTCTCATAAAGTTCGATCTCACCACTATCATAACATTCCCTATTGGTAGAAGTGTTGGCCTTTTCCAAAGGGATAGCAGGTGGTGATAGACATGGACCTTGAGAGTTGGAGTGTGGCACTGCATCATTAGATTGTTGATCTTTATTTGTACTCCCAAGCAGACTCATAGACTATGACTGATATACTGTTTGTGTAGCAAGACGGGAATGAGTGTCTCTTAGCTGATGTTAAAGATCACACTTTCCCTTCTTCTTTTTCATCCCTTGTCGCTCTATAGCTATAAGCCAGTCATCTGCTCCTAGTGGATCACTGGCATTCGAGAAAGTCGGTGGATGTCCTTTCATAAATTCACCATGTTTGTCAATAGGTGGTGTTTGATGCTCGGAGCTTTGTACAAGAAACTGCAGTTGCTAAGTCTGTGTCATCAAAGCATGCTTTATAGTTGAAGGATTTGATGGTGGTGGATTAGGATTGGGAACATTTCTTCTCGCATCTTGTGAAGTGTCTTTCATTGTAGTATCCATCTGTTTGGAACATGTATGCATTAGAATTTTGGTCATTCATAGCTTCCTTAAATATAGCTTTAGGTAATGTCAAAATATAGCATGAGCGATTAGAGTAATCTCGATCAAAGCAATAAACAAAACTTTCAAGCTAGACACTAGATTGTATGCGTCTTCCACATTACGTCTTCAACTTGGCTACCCCCCTTAAGAAAAAATCGACTAGGGGCTACACACGGTAGCTTGCATCTTCATTTGAGTGGATTTTGCCATCATTATGTCTTTTTGATACTTTTGTAAACTTGTGTGTAGGTGCAATGGAACTAATCCAAAAATTTCCTCGCTACTTGCAAAACAGCATCTTAGTAAAACAACCATAATTAGAGTTCTATTAATCCAATGGGGCTGAATCTTAAACTGTTGGAAATATTATGAAATTGTCTACAACTTTCTTATAGCACACTTCTCCAGATTCTATCGTTAGGATAGTCGAAAATAATCACCAACCGAAACTATTCCAGGTTCTAGACAGCACAGATGATCTCCTTGTGATTTTCATAACTCACAAACTATGAAGGCGATTCTTGAGGTCAGAGAAAGATAAGAAAGTTTACTTTTGTTCAGAATTTACTTCCTCAGTTTTAGAGATCATTAATATGTCATCCAAAATCATATTATCAGTGAATCTGAAATTTCCTGGAAGAGTTCGTAGACAGTACTGCAGTAAAATAAGCATATCTCAAGTTTCAGACATCCAAATAAGTTGGTTCTGGACTTTTTCGAAAGATCTCAAAATTATCTACAACTTGGTTTATACACCAACCCCATATTAAGACTTTAAATTTGTGAAAAACAATAGACAACAGAATCTGTTCCAAATTCCAAACTGCATAGAAACTTTGAATTGGAACGGGCATATCTCCCAAAAGAAAACAACTATGAAGGTTGTAAAAGAATTAGGGTTAACGAGATGCATCTCTGCGTCTCGGTTGCGTGTTAATATATATGGTGTGAACCGCCCACACCGTGGCTTGTACAAGGAAACTAGATTACAACAAATCATATCTTCCTATATCTATCTTATGTTACTTGTACAATAACCCAAGACGCATACTTGACGCCTAAGCCATATCTAACCTTTCCATGTAACACTCCTCAATCTCAGCCACTCATGAGGTTGAGATTGTCTCTAAACTGTCTTGGTTTAGCAAATGGCAAAGGTTTGGTAAACCTGTCAGCAATCTGATCTCCTGAGCTTATAAATCTTATCTCAAGTAGTTTTTGTGCCACCCTTTCTCGAACAAAGTGGAAATCTATCTCAATGTGTTTTGTTCTTGGATGAAAGATGGGATTTGCAGATAAATAAGTAGCTCCCAAGTTATCACACCAGAGCCGCGCCTTTGGAGGGTGTGAAATTCCCAACTCAGTTAGCAACTTTTGTACCCAAAGTACCTCGGCAGTTGCGTTTGCTATTGCTTTGTATTCGGCTTCTGTACTGGAACGAGAGATGGTTGCCTGTTTCCTTGCTGTCCAAGAAATCAAATTGTCTCTAAGATACACTGCAAATCCTCCTGTAGATCTTCTATCATCAACACATCCTGCCCAATCTGCATCTGAGAATGCACTGATCATCATTGATGTTGATTTATTTATTTTCAAACCAAAACTCGTTGTTCCACGCACATAACGCAAGATTCTCTTCACAGCACTCCAATGAACTGTTCTTGGTGCATGCAAGAATTAACAAACCTTATTCACAGTGAATGATATATCAGGACATGTCAATGTGAGATATTGAAGCGCACCAATAATGCTTCTCTATCTTGTTGAATCATCCGGTCCAAGGCTATCGCCAGATTCTATACTCAACTTTTCCACACTTGACATTGGTGTATCTATCGGCTTACTCTTGTCCATCCCTGATCGTTTTAGCACATCATTGGCATACCTTTCTTGTGACATCAATAGTCCTTCTTTGCTTCGCTTTACTTCTATGCCCAAGAAATAATGCAAGTCACCTAAATCTTTCAAAGCAAATTCTCGTTGTAGATCAGAAAGGAGACTGTCAATTGCTTCTTGAGAAGAACTTGCTACTATGATGTCATCAACATAAACTAGAACGAATATAGTATATCTTCCTTTGTTGTAATAGAACAATGATGTGTCTGCTTTGGAGGGAATAAAACCAAGAGCTTGTAACTTACCACATAACTTTGCATACCAAGCTCGAGGAGCTTGTTTGAGTCCATAGAGACCTTTATCAAGCTTACAAACATAGTTGGATGCTCCTTATCAACTTAACCGGGTGGTTGACTCATATAGACTTCTTCTTCCAAAACACCATGGAGAAAAGCATTTTGCACGTCAAGCTGCCTCAATGACCAATCTTTTGATACTGCAAGTGAAAGAATAAGACGAATCGTGGCAGCTTTGACTACAGGACTAAATGTGTCCTCATAGTCTATTCCATACCTTTGCTTATATCCTTTCGCAACCAACTGTGCCTTGTATCGATCAATGGATCCATCTGATTTCCTCTTTACCTTATACACCCATTTGCAACCAATGATATTCTTTCCTTTAGGACGTGGGACTAGATGCCAAGTTTGGTTCTGGACCAAAGCTTGATGTTCCAAGTCCATAGCTTCAGTCCAACGTGCATCACCAAGAGCTTGATCAACGCTTGTAGGTTCTTCTGTTGACTGTCCTACAAGCATTCCCCATCAAACCGTTCCATCAGAGAAAACTTTGGGCTTCGAAATACCTCTTTGAGACCTTGTTACCACCCCTTGCTGCGGTGGCGGTGGAGAAACCACAGCTGTGCAGCATCCGCAGGCGCCGTAGCGGATCCGAGCTCTGTCAGCAACACAGGAGGGATTCCACCGATGGGATCCAGCTGTGCAGCCACATGCGACGACGAAGGTGAGGAAGGGCCTGATAGAGGTGCAGACAATCCCGACCCGGGGACCCTGGCGCTGGCGGCATATCGGGCAGCTGATCCGCCACCGATCCTGAGGGGGATCCACCTGCTGGCGTACCGAACTCGCCAGGGAGATCAGCATCGTGGGCAGTGTTGTCCCCCTCCGCGCGGCACATAAAATACCGCCTGCATCTTCTTGTGTTTGGACCAAATTCATCCGATTTTTCACCTGCAGATGATAAAACTCCAGCAGAATCTTGTGAAGCATTAGTAGGTGATGGAGAATCAACATGTTGATTAGATGTAAACGCATCCCCATCACTATGATTTTGGAGAATATCAGGAAGAAGGCTAAGCTCTTTCCGAAGTTGGGCACCAACATTTGGGTGTAAGGCAGCAAAAGGAAAAAGATGTTCATCAAAAATGACATCTCGGGAGATATATACCCATCCTGTTGAAGGATCAAGACACTTGTATCCTTTATGTTGGTGGCTATATCCTAAGAAGACACATTTTTTAGATCGGAACTCAAGCTTCCTAGAATTATATGGACGCATGTTGGGCCAACAAGCATATCCAAAAGTGCGGAGAAAATTATAATCAGGGCGTTTACCATATAAATGGAAGAAGGGAGTATCATTGCTAATGACTCGAGAAGGTAGTCTGTTTATGAGGAAAATTGCTGTTAGGAAAGCCTCATCCCAAAATTTCAAAGGCATGCTAGAATGAGCGAGAAGAGTGAGGCCGACTTCTACAATGTGTCTGTGCTTCCTTTCAGCTGAGCCGTTTTGTTGGTGTGCGTGAGGACAGGAAACGTGGTGTGCTATGCCCATGCGCTTAAAAAAGGAACTCAAAGCTTGATACTCCCCACCCCAATCTGTTTGGATGGCAAGAATTTTTCTATCAAATTGTCGTTCAACTAGAGTTTGGAAATCACGAAAACATTGAAACACCTCAGATTTTTTGCATAGCAAGTATATCCATGTAAACTTGCTATGATCATCAATAAAACTGACATAATAATTGTTTCGACCAACTGAACTAGGAGCAGGGCCCCATACATCTAAGAAAATGAGATCTAACACTCTAGTTGACACACTAGTGACTGGGGATATGGTAACTGATGACTCTTTCCATTTGACAGGCATTACATATGCTATTTTTATTGGACTCTTTCAAGAAACGAAGCTTGTGGTGGTTGAGCACGTGCTGGACGATGGGTGAAGCAGGATGCCCTAACCGATGATGCCACAAGGATGGGGATAGCTTGGTTACCCCAAGTACTACTTTATTCGGCGGCTTCACGGGATAAAGGCCATTTTTACATGGCCCGGTGAGAACAATTTTCCTCGTCTCCTTGTCCATAACACAGAAGTGATCAGGGTGAAATTCAAGAAAAACATTGTTATCATGAGCAATGCAGTTAACAGAAAGGAGATCTTTGTTGGCTAGAGGAACATGAAGAACATTTTTCAAGTGTAAGTTTCTAGCGGGGAAATGTAAAACACCATTACCAACATGTTGAATTTCCATACCTGATCCACTAGCAGTGTGGACTTGATCACCACCATGATACTTGTCACGTGTTGTAAGCTTTTCCAGTCCATTGGTTATATGATCCGTGGCACCGGTATCCATATAACAGTTGGTGTCGACGCCATATGAATTTGTGGTCGTCGATGACGCAGTCTTCTGGGGAGGTCCGCTGAAGTTGTTGTCGTACCTCTTGTAGCATCGGTGGGCAGGGTGTCCTTCCTTGCCACAAATCTGGCAGTAGACACCCTGTTGGAAAGTGCTTCGCCCACCTCCATTGCCACGGCCAAAACCACCACGTCCACCACGTCCTCCTCCATTGCGACCTCCGCCGCCACGTCCGCCACGGGACGAGTTACCGCCATTGCGGTTTCCCTTAGTAGCCATATTTGTCAAGGACTGGTTGCCCCCGTTGCGTAGCTCTAGGCGCTATTCATGGCTGATCAATTGTGTGAACAGCTCGGAGACCGAGATGGGCTCCACACGCGCCGCCACGGCTGACACGACCGGATCAAAATCAAGATCCAATCCAGTCAACACATAGGAGACAAGATCATCGTCTTCAAGACATCGTCCAGCTGCCGCCATCTCATCGCCCAAGCTTTTCATATTTGCAAAGTACTCGCTAATGGTGGAAGTACCTTTGCTGGCGGTGGCGAGGGCCATGTGGGTGCTGATGATCTTGGCGTGGGATTGGGAGGCAAACATCGCCTCTATAGCCGCCCATGCACCCTTCGTTGTGACCTCCGTGTTGACATGTCCCAAGACCACTTTGCTGAGATTCGTGAGAAGATAGCTTAGGACCGTTTGGTCCTTTGCTACCCATGCAGCATACTCAGGGTTCGCTACTAGAACCTCCTCCAAATCTTCTTCTTTCTTCTTGGGGAGAAATTTCGCCGGGGCCGTAGCATCGGCGTTCCGCCAATCGGCGAGTTGATTTCCTCTCGGCGCAGAGAGAACTTGTGCCTTCCACGATTGGTGGTTGGATCGGTTGAGCTTCTCTGTCACCGGCGGCAGAAACGCAGTGAGAGAGATTGCAGCAGATAGCGCGGAGGATGATGAAGCGAAAGCCATTGAAGTTCTCGGTGGAGAAGAAGGTTCTAGATACCATGTAAAAGAATTAGGGTTAACGAGATGCATCTCTGCGTCTCGGTTGCATGTTAATATATATGGTGTGAACCGCCCACACCGTGGCTTGTACAAGGAAACTAGA
Organism: Microstegium vimineum; assembly: GCA_022036555.1. NCBI lineage: Eukaryota > Viridiplantae > Streptophyta > Magnoliopsida > Poales > Poaceae > Microstegium > Microstegium vimineum. The sequence goes on along the minus strand of CM039127.1, from coordinate 46,188,858 downwards.
TTACAACAAATCATATCTTCCTATATCTATCTTATGTTACTTGTACAACAACCCAAGACGCATACTTGACGCCTAAGCCATATCTAACCTTTCCATTTAACAAAGGTGATTCAAATTGGATATGAACCAAGGGGAAGTCTAGTTATTCCCAGAAAAATTTCATGAACATTGGATGACCAGATTTGGAGATATGATAGAAACATTACTGACTGCTCCAGGAAGATAGGATAAAGAAACATGGGAGATAAGATGATAACGATAGATTGAGACAGCGTAGGGAAAGAAGAAGACAAGAGAACCCAACTATTTATAGCCTTAGGTCTATAAACTAAATGAAATTATGGAGAAATCCCATAAGATCATTGCACTCATTACAAAGATCCAACACAAGCATATGCATCATGAAAATTCAACAAGGCATTAAAGATTCACACTTCAATCATTGACTCAACTTGCAATACTATCGTTCTCTTCATATTAAGGGTAGAGATCCTAAAACTCTTCTTTCAAATGACACAAGGAGGTGGTGAGAAAAGATCAAGAAGTGAGGATGATGAAAGGTTTAAGCTAAGCAACAAGGTGGAGACAAATCGCAGGGATGAGAATTTTGTACAGAGCAAAAGATCAAGGTTTACAGAACAAGGATTTCTATAGAAACTTCTAAACCATAAGATAGTCAACATCTATCTAGGCTTGCGTCCTACAGTCAGTATTGCTTTGATACCAATTCGTCACACCCAGTTTTAAGGATAAAACCAGATATACACTATATGTGAGCCCAGGAAGTCAAATCTCACATATAGCCACAAATTAAGGTAGTATCAAAAGACAATACTTAAATATATAACATATAAGGTCAAAGGATAACCTCAACACAACGAATGGCGGAAAGACAACTATAAACATCGGGTGAAGACTCCACTTCCACAGGGACCAACTGATTAGTTGACCACAAGCCTATCTCTTCCAACTCTTGCAATCTGGTACCCATCCGAGATTTTTATCCAAAGTATTAAAAAGTAAATCAAGCGTAAGTACATGTCGTACTCAACCAGATAACATGGAGTTCATGAGGCTCAAAAAGGGTAGACATGGGTTTAACTGCATCACCTTTTAATAAGTCATAATTTTAGCAGTTGAGTAGCATCAAGTTTAACATAAGTCCAATAACCACATGATCAAGTGAACAAGATATAATGCTTATATGAACAATTAACAATAACTTGAGACAAATAACAACTGATAAACTATGCCATAAGGACATCACATAGTAAGGAGCCCAAGCCGCTCTTGACCGTGAGCACGGCTATCGTGATAGTTTTTAACTCTGCGCAGAGGTGTACATCTTTACCCACAAGTCGTAAATCGCCCTTTCGCCCGAGGTCGTGAGCCTCTTAACCAACTACCAAGGAAGGTCGGTAGGGTTCACTATGAGACTGTTCACAGATTCCCACTCATAGGTAGCAACCCGCTACAAGTTTCCTCAACGAGATGCAAGAACTCCCCTCCCAGAGGTCACATCCCAATAACATAGGGCACCTCCACGGCAGACCAAGCCTCACTATCTCAGAGCCCCTCTTGCGCCCTTTCGGGTAAGCTACTACAAACTAGTAGAAGTCTAATACTGAGTCAAGCCAGAGCCCATTAGCTTACGGTAGTACTGTTTTCTCGGGGTAATCCACTTATAGAAATATCCCTATGAGTGAGAACACAGGTGTGAGTTCCTGATGCCCACTTATAGTCCATGTTGCTAAAAAGTCATCTTTTATCGTTATTGCATATATCATTAGTCAAGTTACAAGATCATGGTTATTCTTTATGAGCACTAGCTTTGATCTACCCAATGCAACCTTCCGATGGTGTCAAGGCACAAGGTGACAAATATCTAGGAAATCCTTAGGGGAATCAAGGTAGACACATGCATATGAATTAAGCGGCATTTAGAGTGAATAGTTAACAAGGAAGATCCCATGCTATACTTGCCTGAAACTTAGATCCTTCTTCAAGCACTAGATTCCAAAGATCAACTTCTTCAAACAATCTTTTAAAACACCACTTCTTCTGGATCACCAACGCAACACTCACTGATTGGATAAATCTCAAACACCACACAAGCACCTGATCATACATTGCATATAAACATATCTATTTAGAACAGTACACCAATCAATGAAAAGGATTTAAAAATAAAACTATGCACTGCTACGATCACAAAGTCGCGAAGAACACGCTAATCGGAGCTACGGGGATCAAGATACAACTAACGGAAGATTTGCTTTTAAAACGGGAACTAAGAGCTGTTGACACCGTTTTTCGGCATGTGTCAAATGAGCTAAGACTTGCATTGATCGGTAGCCATTTTCTATCGGCATCGGAAGGTCATCGGTCAATGTTACCGATGAGAATGAATGCTGCAAGATAGACAAGTTTGTTGCTAATGGAAGCTGGACGATTCTTGCCGATGGAAATTAATTGGTAAAGACAAGTTGTTAGTGGAAGTGAAGGGTTGCCGATTGGAAGGTGTTACCGATAAGGAGAGGTTGCCGATGGTCACAGAGTGACGTAGCGGATGACGTCAGCAGAAGATTGCCGATGGCAATAGAAGAAGGTTGCGGATTAGAATAAGTCTGCCGATGGAAGGTGTTACCGATGAGAGGTGACATGGATGACGTGAACATGCAGTTGTCGATGGCGCTAAAAGGAAATTGCGGATCGGAAGGGTGTATCGATGGAAAGTTTCATCGGGAAAAAGACATAAGGAAACTGGTGATCTTATACTAGTGTTGTTATAGAGGTTTGAGTCCGACTCTTGCACGAGTCATTTATTTCCTTAAAAATAGAGTTGTTTTTTTAGGGAAATATTATTGTTATTTGGGCCCGACTCCTGCGCGAGTCAGTTATTTCCTTTAAAATAAGAGTTTGTTTTGTTTAGGAAAGGTACAAATTGTGTCTGTTTACAACTCCTATTGCTGGAGTATAAATATGTACCTAGGGGTCGTGAAAAAGAGAGAATCATACATCAAACAAATCAATTACTCTTATTTACTTTTACATCAATTTACCCTTTTATCGTATTAGTCTTAGTTTATCTACGAGTTCTTCAAGCTTCGACGGGCTGCATCTCTTCGATCTCCGTCAATCCTTGTAAGTTCCGCATGGGAGTAATCTGAGCTTTGACATCCGGGCGTATCGCTGTTGTCTCATTCAGATCTGCTCCAGTTATCTTGATTAAGTCCGAAGTCTTGACATCTGGGCGTATCGCCGTTGTCTTGTTTGGATCTTGATCTAGTTATCGTCTTTGTCGATTAATTGGTCAAATCGATTGGCACACCCTTGAAAATCGAATTCGGGTATTAGCCTGAGGTGTTCGCAGATCCTGACGCTTTTTGCGCCAACAAGAGCTTTATTACTTTTAGCTAAGCAAAAGGATGAGTAAGGTACTTTAGAGAAGCACCTAAGTTAGATTAATTCAAACTTATATTTAGATTTGAAAACTAAATGGAAACTAAAGTAGGAAGCTATTCATATTTTATTTATAAAGTGAATTGCATAGTCTTTAATCAAGTTAAAAGTTAACCAAGAAAATACAGAGCTATTAACATGGTATAAAATGACATTAAACTGTAGTGTACATTATTACGAAACTAACGCAACTGAAACGGGTTGATTCGGACTTAAAACGAAGGAGATACGATATAAACAAGATTAAATCACCAAGGAACTCACCAATAAAATGGACAGTGAGGGCAGAAACTTGCCGGCGCAACTGGATACAGGTCTACGGTTCACCTAAACAAAAACCAAAAAGCTCGGGGAAAGTGGGAAGCGATGCGAACTCACCAAGGAACTTAGCGTGGGCATAGAGGCTCCAGAGACGGCTGGCAGCACGACGAGGCGGGTTCGGCTCCCCTATTCACGGTGGTGAGGTGGCACAGTCAAGCAAACACGAAAAAAAGCATGGAAGAGGGGAGTCCAAGGGTTAACGAAACTTGCTTTGGAGGAGATGGAGGGCGAACGGATGGTGGAGGAGCTTCAGTGGCCTTCAATGGCAGATGGCGGTGGACTGGAGCTCGTGGAGGCTCTACTGCTCAGTTTCTTGTTGTGGCGGCTAGTAGATTGGAAACTAATGAACACAAGGGGGTGCAGGGGTTCGGAAGGGGGGTTAATCCCGTGCAGATGGAAGCAAAATCCCGAAAGAATCGGAGGGGTGCGGGTTTTGTTGCTCGGCGTGCTATGTTGGGACTCGGCTAGCAGAAGGGAAGGGATGAGCTGACGCGTGGGACCTAGCGGTCGGCGCAGCGAGGGAAAGGAGGGTGAATGCATGTGGGCCTCCCATCGGTGAAGTTGGGCCAGCCAGTGGCCCAAGCGGAAAAAAGAGGAGCGAGCTGGGCCTGCGGGAAAGCTAAGGCAGGCCGGAGAAAAAAAAGAGAGAGGGAGAAGGAGGGTTCCCAACTTTTTATTTTTCTTCTTTTTCTTTTGATTTGTTTTTTTGTCTTTTGTTTTCTTTTTCTCCAAAACCTTTTTCAAAGCATTTTCAAATTTGTTTTTTTTATTTCCAGTTTTGAAATTTTCAAACTCACTCAAACAATTGAAAGATGTGCAAAGGCATGAATGCTCAAACAAGTTGCTAGCTCTAGTAACTTTTAAATTGATAAAAAGTTTTTAATCCCCTACATTTTCATGAACACGAAATTCATAATTAAAGCATTTTAAACCTATTTTTCAGAAAGAAAAATTTAGGGTGTTACAACCATGTATGTTGAACCAGATCCAACCACAATCAAACCAATCTAATAACCAGATGCATGTCTCGAACCCACAACATGTGACAACCACACCCAACGGATTAGCCGATATGATCTTAGATCTATCGCCTCTCTTAGTGTAAAAGTAGATGAATCGGAGGCAATAGATCTAGATAGAAAATAAAGCACGGGCTAATCCATCAGATGAGATTGGGCATGATATTATAGCAATAGATTAAACAAAGCATAACAGACAATATTGATAACTTAATGAATCTATTAGATCGTCAATCTAATATAGCCGATAACTAGCTTGAAGCCACGATTCATGTGAGATTGAAGCAATGCAACCCCGTGAACAATAGATTCAAACCGATAACTAGCTCATACCGGCTTGCAGGAGTTACACAATATAGTCGTATGAAAGGTCCTAGATGGCTAGAGGGGTGTGAATAGCCTAATAAAAATTCTACAAATCACTAGAGCAAAGGTTAGATAACACTTAAGCAAAGCTTTTTGCTCTAGCTCTACTAGGGGTGTAAAGCCACCTATCCAAGCAATTCTAGTTGATTAAGTGCCTATCACATAATAGAAAGAACCTAAGGAACTTAACTTGAGCTAGCAAGAACAACTAACAATCTAATCTAACTAGCAAGCTAACTAGACAAGATTAGAAAGAAAGTAAATGCTAGGAGGAGGATGATTGTTATACCGATGCCTTGTAAAGAGAACATACCAATGCGAAGACCAATCATAATAAGATCACCAAGAGTAGCCGGGAGACAAGATTGACAAAACAATTTTTCTCCCGAGGTTCACTTGGTTGCCACCAAGCTAGTCCCCGTTGTGTCGACTACTCAAATGGTGATTCGGTGGCTAATAGGAAATCACAAGCCTAGCCCCCTACCCGGGCGCCACAAGAATCCACCCAAATGAGAGTAACTCAATGACACGAGCAATCCACTAGAGTTACCCTTTAGCGCTCCGCCGAGGTGGGCACAAGCCCTCTCACAGTCGATGAAGCCGTCCACGAACAATCACCAACATGTGTCGAAGGTTCTCCACAATCGCCAAGCCATCTAGGTGTTGGCAAAGACCAAGAATAACAAGAAATCCCGCGGCGATGACGATGACCAAGTGCCACTAAGATGCAATGCAATAATCAAGCACTTGGTTCACTCAAACTTTCATGAATTAGCAAGCAAAGCGAAGAGAGATGAGTTGGGGGCCTTCTCAAGCAAGAAAAAGTATGTCAAATGAATGGGAGGTGCAAGAGTGAGCCCTAAAGGCCAGCCAAAACACTTATATAGCCTCCACCACCAAGCTAGCCGTTTTGCCCCTTGATCACACCTTTCTGCTCTAGTACGAACGCTACTTCATGGGGGTCTGGACCATTGGCCAAGCATCGCCTCCGGACGCTCGCAACAGTACGCGTCCGGACCATCGTCGCCTGCGTCCGGATCTATGCAGAGAGCATCCAGAGAGCTCAAAACCTCCGAATGGCGGTCCGGAGTGCCGCGTCCGGACGACACTTAACGTCCAGATCAACCTGCAGAGAAGACCAGAGAGCTTCATCACTCCGGACACGCGACCGGAGTCAGCGTCCAGACTCTGATCAGCGTCTGGACCTCCCATCCAGAGAAGCCGAGGGCTAGGGTCTGCTTCTGGACGCGTCTGTGTTAGTCCGGACAGAGCAACCCCGGCATCCGGACCGTCCGTCTGGACCTCCTCTCTTTGTCCAAACGAGTTGCTTCTTCTTCTCCAAGCTTCCGTGCGCTAACACCTTGTGATCCAACACTTGTTCTCCTATGTTAACCTTTGTATTGAATTATCTTGGATTTGTTTCACAATTTTAGTCACTTATGTTCATTTTGATATATGCAATGCAAATGACCTAGTGGCACATGATAACCGCAATCGACACGAGTTTTCCCTTCTTGATAGTATGACTATCTATCCTAAAGGTGATCACACTTTCTATAGTGTCTTGATCACTAAACCGAAAATGGCCCTATGATATACCTTTGCCTTGAGCCCATTTTTGTTTTTTCTCTTTCTTCTTTTCCTTAGTCCATGAAACACTTGATCAATGTACCATTGTCATCCTTCTAGATCCATGTGTCAAGGTGGATTACCCTAGCTAGATCATGCACTTAGCACTAGGGTTAGTCCATAGGTTTCATCAATTAACCAAAACAAAACATGGGCTTTCAATCTCCCCCTTTTTAGTAATTGATGACAACCTTTTCACAAAGGAATATATATAATGAAAATTCAATTTTGGTAGTATTAGCTTCCCCTACATATGTGATATATGAGTTTGGTTCATTTTGATCACATATGCATGAATAGGAATTGAGGAAGAGTGAATGCTACCAAATGATGCTAAGGTATAAGGGATGGACCTTTGAAGCGTGATACCAATCGGAGTGCAATGTGAAACCATCCTTAGCACCAAGAATGCCTAGAAACCACTTGAAACCAACTTGAGAGAACTAGATACCACATCAAAACTATAAACACCTAAGCATGCTAGTTCTTCAAGCACCAACTCATTTAAGTTTCTAGCATTCACCACACAAGCATGTCATGAAGTGTCACCAAAACATATGTGTGGGGACCGCTGCGGGTGATTCAATTAAGTCCTTTTAAGTACATATGTGTTGACAGTCATTAACTGTCAAATTCTATATGTCAACAAGAGCTTAAAAGGACTTAATTGAATCACCGCCATAAACTTAGGGGATCCAACTGACAGATTTCCACAAGTTTTGGTGAGTTTGTGTTTTTACAGGGAGTTATCAGGAAAAGAACCAAAGAAGGTCCACATTTCATGTTTACATAGAGAGAAAGGACCTCCGCATAAGAAAAGAATACTCACGAAGACTCTAGAAGAGACTGGACCGAGCCAGAGGCTGACTGGGCCCACACCCAGGGCGCCGCCCTAGGATCCAGGGCACCCGCCCTGCCCCTGTGTCCAATCAGGGTGAAGTTCGAGGATCGTGCCTAACCGCCTTTGAGGATGAATCTAAACCACTCAATTAAGGTCGGTTTGATCCGACGGTCCACATTCATTTGAGGGGGCTATATAAGGAAGGCCCTGCCACCCCTGAGGAAGAGGAGAAGTCATTATTAGAGGAAGCCATAAAAGCTAGGTTTTCATATCCCTCTCTCCACCAGAGAATTAGAATAGCTACTCGCAATTCCTTCGAGTTCTGTAGGATTGATTAGATAGATTTAGAGAAGTAGAGCATCACGCTCTGGATTTCAGATCATCGTTATAAAGATCGGTATTATCTTGTATCTTTCTCTATGACTTTATTATTAATATCATTATGTTTCTATTTATTATGTTCTTAGTTTGTTCTAGTTCTATACTTGATATAGTTATGATTGATAATGAGTTTATGTATGAGTTTGCAAAGCGCTTAGCTCTTACCTCGAGGGAGTTAGGTGGTGGATCACAAGTAAGCATTGTGCTTAGATGCTATTTACCTGCAAATGTATCCTATTGGCCGGGTCGCGTGTTAGTTCGTGGAAGTGACAGTTCCATTGATTCTTATATAGTCCACCCCCTGTTGGTAGGACAGGCAGAATTGGTACTGCGGAGTAAGTCTTGTTATATCCTGGCTTACTTTAGCGATGTTCCTTATACATAGATGAAGAGTCCTTTATGCTCTATATGATTGTATATGTGCTAGAGTAGATTATGACTTAATAGATTAGAATACACTTAGAAGTTATTCTCTTACTAGTCCGATGTCACCTAACATTTATATGGAGTAGTCTATCTCTAATCTCTGTGTTATTTATCTTTGAGCTTACACTTCAATATCTTTATTATTATTATGGCTTACCCCCTGCCGAAGCAAGTGACTGTGTGATTGAGTTTCTCATAAGTAATCATGCTCTGCAAATCCATCTCTAGTCTACACCTTTGTTAGTTCATGCCACCAATGTTTTGCTTTTCCTTTAGCAAAATTATAAATAAATGATACCTGGAAACTACTTCCTGGTGAAGTGCTACAATTGGTATTTTATCTGTGTGCTTGCGGATAGAATAAATATATTTCCTAGAGAACCTTTACATTCATAAATACCACCGCACATTTCTAGCGCCATGCTGGGGATGACAACCTAGTATTCAAAGTGGTGTTAAGAAATGTCAACAAGCATTTCTGGCGCCGTTGCTGGGGACATAAAACATCGGTACGCATAGAATCTAGATTTATATTAGAATTAGACTATGGAGAAAAATTGCATGAACAACTACTTAATGAGGAATCATAACAAGGCACCTCTGCTTTGGCAGGATAACCCCTGTTGTTTTCTATGTTTATATTTTTAGATAGGGTATTGTAGGATTGACTTTGATACATTCAACTCTTCATCATAAGAATCAAAGCAATCAAGAGAGAAGAAACTAGTCACCAATTTCTGAAGCTATGGCACAAAAGACCCTGCGAGAATTCTTTGCTCCAAGCATTGAGAATATTCACGCTGGTCCGGTATTTGAGCCAGAAGAAGGAGAAGAAAAATTTGAATTTGAGCTCAAACCAAGCCTCATCAATATGGTGCAAGCTACACAGTTCAGTGGGAAGGCACATGAAGATGCTAGTACACATTTGCAGAATTTCTTAGAGATCGGGAGCACAATCGTCATCAACGGATTCACCCAGGACATCATACTGCTTCACCTCTTTCCATTCTCACTTATGGGAAGAGTGAGGAAGTGGTTCTACACCAATAAAGAAGATATTAACACTTGGGCGAACTGTTCAAATGCCTTTCTAGCAAAGTTCTTCCCTATAGGCAAACCCAATGCCTTAAGAGGAAGGATTGACAATTTTCAATAGCAGAAATCATAAACCATTCCAGAAGCATGAGAGCATTGAAGATTCATGGCCCCATTGGTTTCGGTGATTAACGACAATTGCGGATTATTATGGCTAACATGTGTTTTGTAGAGGCTATGCGTAGCTTAGCCATAGTGATGAGTGTGAATGGGCATCAATGGTTGTGACTAGCCCCCAAGATGGATATCGTTTCGGATTTCAAAGACACATGATGAAGACCCTAGAATGATAGACTAAGTTCCATAAAGAGATGAAGGGCACTTAGAAATAGTTAGGGCTTTATTTGATCTTTGACCATACTATTAAGGGGGGTCCATACTAGTAGCTTGACTTAGGAGAGCTTCATAACTTAGGTGTGGTGCACACTTGACATCCTTAGCTCTAAGCAAGCCTATGGTGACCATAAGATAGCCTAGAACAACTTCCATATTTATTGCGACGAAAACCGAAGTTGAGAGAGCCAAGTTCTAGGCGCCAGACGCTAGGGCCAGAGGCCCCGGACGCTGTCCGGCGCGCCAGACGATGGCGTCGGACGATGACGTCAGCCCGTGTGAGCGTCCGTCGAGCCAGCAGAGAGCTCCAGAGACGTCCATCTTGCGACGGACGCGTCTGTCGCATGGGCGTCGGATGCTAGCGAACGTCCGGGAATATTTTCCCAGAAACCCGAGAGGAGCTATTTTACGCCGGACGCTGAGGCGCAGCGTCCGTCGCAAAGCGACGGAGCGTCCGTCGCCTGCTGACGTACACGGTAACTAGCCGTTGGGGCAAGCGACGGAGCGTCCGTCGCCTAGCGACGGAGCGTCTGTCACCTAGCGATGGAGCGTCCATCGCCAACTTAAAAGCAGTCAGCTTTCCAGCCCGAGGCAGTTTTGTGTGTGGGCTATTTATAGCGCCACCCCTTCTCTCCCACCTTGTCTTTGATCATTTCATTTGTTGGTTGCTTTGAGAAGGTTGGGAAGAGAGCAAGAGCCCTAAAGAGAGAGAGAGTGATTTGCGAATCCATCCATTCATCCTCTTCTCTAGTTCATCCAAGAGATCAAGTGTGCATCCACTCTAGTTGTGAGGCTTGATTGAGTCAAGTGAATATCAAGGCTTGTTACTCATGGTGATCGACATCACCTAGACGGTCCGGTGGTGCTTGGAGAAAGGTGATCGCTCGGGAGATTATCGGCGACCCTTCTTCATCGACTTGTGATCGGTTGTGGGCGGTTCACTGAGCCGGAGTGGCGAAGAACCAGCCCATAGAGAGCACTCATCCCTTGCGCGGGATTGAGGGGGAGCTATACCTTGCGAGGTGCTCCAATGAGGACTAGGGGGAGTGTCGACTCCTCAATACCTCGGGAAAACATCGCCGTGTCACCGTTTCTCTATCCCGAGCCCTTTACTTTCCGCACTTACATTTCGCACTTGTTCTTCAATTCCTACTATAATTGTGTAGGGTGTTTTCGCTTTCTATTGACTTGCTACCGCTTTCTAGCTAGAACACACTATCGGTAGGCACTAGGGGGTAATTGGCACTGCTAGGATTTCATATTGCTTTAGAAATTTGAAATAAGCCCAATTCACCCCCCCCCCTATTGGGCATCTTGATCCTTTCAATTAGTATGAGAGCAAGGTTTGCTCTAAATTAGGCTTCACCGCCTAGAGCAAGATGTCCCATGGGGATGGACCGCCACCCATGTTTGATGGGTATGACTTTCCTTATTGGAAAGTGCGGATGGAGGCCTACCTTGAGGTCGTGGATATCGGTGTGCACAAAGTCGCTACCGTAGGTGGCACCATGTTCGTCGAGGATCCCTTCTTTGAGAAGAACAATGTCAAGGCAAAGAACATTCTTTTCCATGGCATTGGCAAGGATGTGTTCAACCGTGTGCGGAATTGCAAAACCGCATACGATGTTTGGACAAACATTTGTGCGCTACATGAAGGGACCAAATGTGAGAGTGAGGAACGCTACCATTTGGTCATGGCTAAGTTGAACTCCTTTTCTATGCTTGCTAATGAGAATGCTAATGAGATGTACTCACGTCTTAATATCCTTGTAGAGGAGTTGAGTGGACTTGGGCTCACCCAAATGCAACCCGCCGATGTGGTGCGCAAGATTCTTTGTGTCTTGCCAATTGACAAGTATGGTCACATCGTCACCGTTCTTCACCAAGGGGATCTCTCCGCTTCTACACCAACACAAGTGTTGGGCAAGATCAATGCTCATGATATGTATATGAAGATCGGTGATGGCGGCTCTTCATCCTCCTCCAAGAAGAAAGAAAAAGAGAAGGAGGAGAAGAAAGACTTGGCCCTCAAAAATTCCACCAAAGAGAAGTGCAAGATCCAATTGGTGGTTGAGGAGTCAAGTGATGATGAAGATGATGACAACATCGCTCTCTTGGTGAAGAAGACCACCAAGATGTTGAAGAGGCTAAACAAGAATGGAGTCAAGTTTGACTCAAAGAAGAATAAATTCTTCACAAGCTCTTCAAGGAAGCCCGTCTCACAAATGAAGTGCTACAATTGTGGGATCCTTGGTCATCTAGCTCATACATGCACCGAAGAGAAGAAAGACAAGTTCAAGAACAAGAAGTTCAAGAACTACAAGAACAAGAAGGGTGCACAAGATGACTCAAGTGATGATGAGAAGAAGGAAGACAAGCCTTACAAGAAGAAGAAGAACTTCGACTTCCACAAGAAGAAGAAGAATGGCAAGGCTTACATTGTTGGAGATTGGCTCACCGACATTGAAGATTCAAGTGAGCCCTCCAATAGTGAGAGCGAACATGAGAAGGTGGCCGCATTGGTGATTGGTTCTTCTACTCCACCACCACCTCCTCCATCATCACCGGGATCATCCTCTACACACCTATGCCTCATGGCTAAGGGTGACAAGAAGGTACAAAAAGAGGATGATGGTAGTGATTCCTCTAGTGATGAGAGTGATGATGAAGAAACACCATCCTATGATGAGTTAATTAAAATTTGCAACAAGTACTCTAGCATCATCATAAGGTACAAAGATAAAAATGACAAACTCCAAAACATCAAGAAAAACTTGCATGCTAAGCTTGATGTCTTGACTAGTGCTAATGATGATTTGAAGCTTGAGAACAATTCTCTCACATCTAGCACTAGGGAGCTCAAAGCCTCACTCAAGAAATTAAATGAGAAACATGATAAGCTTGAGAGGTCAACACAAGAGCTCCACACAAGGTACAACTTGCTAAAAGATGACTACAACCAAGTGAAAAATGAGCATAGCACACTTGTGGTAGCTAATGAATTGCTTACTAATGATCTTGCTACACATGTTGCTATTAACCCGGTTGTTAAGTGTGATATAGCTACTTCTTGTGAGGCCTTGCTTGATGAAGTTGCTAGTGAGCAAAAAGCTAAGTGCAAGGGCAAGAAGGTAGTTGAAGCCGACAAGTATGATGACTATGTGAAGATGAGGGAAGAGAACTCAAAGCTCAAGGAAGAGCTAATCAACCTCAAAGCAAACAAGCCCTTCACTATCAAGTCGGCCAAGGATGATGACAAGGATGCAACCACCTTGATCAACACACTTTAAGAAGAAAATGCAAAGCTCAAGTATGAGAAGATCAAGCTTGCAAGTGGATTGGAGAAGTTCACCAAGGGCCACAACCTCCAAAGTGAGCTCTTGATGAACGCCGTGATGAAGAATGACAAGACCGGTATTGGGTTCAAGGAGAACCAAGTGATGAAGGCCAAAGTCAAGATTGAAGCAAAGAATTATTACAAGAACAAGTACAATGGCTACAATCAAGAGAAGCCAAAGCCCAAGCCCAATAAGTACTTTGGATGTGGACAAATTGGTCACTTTGAGTTTGAATGCAAGACTCCACCTCCCAAGACCTTGCCCAAGCACACAAGGCCATTTGCTCATGATGCACACTTTATCATCAACAAGGACTCCAAGGGTAGACCACTAGTTGTGTTCCTTGGTCCCAAAATGAAGAACAAGCCTAGAGTGTTATGGGTTGCTAAGGAGTTGGTTAACAAGGCTATGGATCCCCGCCATGTGTGGGTTCCCAAACAACAAGCTTAACTCCAAGTTGCTTGTGTGTAGGTGAACTACAAGACCGGTGGGAGCCATTGGGTAATTGATAGTGGTTGCACTCAACACATGACTGGCGACCCCCGGATGTTCACCACACTTGATGAAGATTGTACCAATCAAGACAAGATTACCTTTGGGGACAATTCAAAGGCAAAGTGCAAGGTCTTGGCAAAGTGGCAATCTCCAATGATCAATCAATCTCAAATCTCTTGTTAGTGCAATCCTTGAGCTTCAACTTGCTATCGGTTGGTCAATTGTGTGATCTTGGTTTCCAATGTCTCTTCACTCCAAATGAGGTAGTTGTGACCAAGATTGAAGATTCATCATTGATATTCAAGGGGTTTCAGCACAACAATCTCTATCTAGTGGACTTCACCTCAAATGAAGCTAGCTTGCAAACATGTCTATTCTCCAAGAGCTCTTTGGGTTGGCTATGGCATAGAAGACTTGCACATGTGGGCATGTCAACTTTGAAGAAGCTTGTCAAGAAGGAATTGGTTAGAGGGGTTAAGGATGTTGTGTTTGATAAGGACAAACTTTGTAGTGCATGTCAAGCCAGCAAGCAAGTGGCAAACACTCATCCAACCAAAGATTTCATGTCTACCTCAAGAGTTCTAGAGCTACTCCACATGGATCTATTTGGACCTACCACCTATGCTAGCCTCGGTGGCAATCTCTTTTGCTTGGTGGTGGTTGATGACTACTCTAGATACACTTGGGTGTTCTTCCTTCAAGACAAGAGTGAGACTCAAAGTATATTTAAGAAGATTGCAACTAGAGCCCAAAATGAGTTTGATGTGAAGATCAAGAAGATAAGAAGTGACAATGGGACCGAATTCATAAACAACAAGATAGAAGACTATTGTGATGAAGTTGGCATCAAGCATGAAGTGTCCGCCACATACACTCCACAACAAAATGGTGTAGTTGAGAGGAAGAACCGGACTCTTATCACTCTAGCAAGATCCATGCTTGATGAATATAACACCCCCGAGAAGTTTTGGGCCGAAGCTATCAACACCGCATGCTATGCGGCAAATCGACTATTTGTCCAAAGACTCCTCAAGAAGACCCCTATGAGCTCCTTAATGGGAAGAAGCCGGATATTTCTTTCTTCCGGGTGTTTGGTTGCAAGTTGTACATCTACAAGAAGCGCCAACACTTGGGTAAATTCCAACGACGGTGTGACATTGGCTTCCTAGTCAGTTATTCGCTTAAGTCCAAGGCATACCGTGTATTTAACAAAGCCACCGGCTTAGTTGAAGAAATGTATGACTTGGAATTTGATGAAACTAATGGCTCCCAAGGAGCACTTGAGGATTGTGATATAGGTGAAGAACCCTTGAGGGAGGCAATGAAGAATATGCCGTTGGTGCTATCAACCCACAAGAGGTGGAAGATGTTGAAGATGATGCAAATCAAGATCCATCTCCACCCCACACGCCTCAAGTTGATCAAGAACAAGAGAGGGAAGCACAAGAAGATACCTTCATCCCCAAGATCAAGCCGAGGCGGAAACTCATAATGTTGAAGCACCACATCCCCCTCCTCAAGAGACTACAAGAAGATCTACATCTATACTTCAAGCTAATCCACAAGAACTAATCATAGGGAGTCCATCAAGGGGGGTAACAACTCGATCTAGACTTGCTTCTTATGTTGAGCATCACTCTTTTGTTTCCTTTGTTGAGCCTACTAATGTGGAGGAAGCACTTGCGGATCTGGATTGGTGTGAACGCCATGCATGAAGAACTCAACAACATCACCCGGAACGAAGTGTGGACACTCGTAGAGAAGCCTAAAGGAGCAAGAATCATTGGCACCAAGTGGGTGTTTCGGAACAAGCAAGATGATCAAGGCGTGGTTGTGAGGAACAAGGCAAGATTGGTGGCAAAGGGGTTCTCCCAAGTTGAAGGCTTGGATTTTGGGGAGACCTTTGCACCGGTTGCAAGATTAGAAGCTATTCGTATCCTTTTGGCGTATGCTTCACATCACAAGATGAAACTCTTTCAAATGGATGTGAAGAGCGCCTTCTTAAATGGTTTCATTAATGAACTTGTATTTGTCTCACAACCTCCCGGGTTTGAAGACCCAACTTGTCCTAATCATGTGTATAGTTTTTCCAAGGCACTCTACGGATTGAAGCAAGCTCCAAGAGCTTGGTATGAGAGGCTTTGGGACTTCCTACTCAAGAAGGGTTTCAAGATCGGGAAAGTTGATACCACACTCTTCACCAAGGTGCTAGATGGAGAAATCTTCGTTTGCCAAGTATATGTTGATGACATTATATTTGGGTCAACAAACCAAGATCATTCAAGGGAATTTGGTGCATTGATGTCCAAAGAGTTCGAGATGTAAATGATTGGCGAGCTTACCTTCTTCCTTGGCTTCCAAGTGAAGCAATTGAGGGAGGGCACCTTCATATCTCAAGAGAAGTACACTCATGATGTGCTCAAGAAATTCAAGATGGAGGATTGCAAACCAATCAAGACCCAATGCCTACTAATGGACATCTCGATCTTGATGAGGGAGGTAAACCGATCGACCAAACTCTCTATCGCTCTATGATCGGTAGTTTACTTTACCTCACCGCATCTAGGTCAGATATCATGTTTAGTGTGTGTATGTGTGCTAGGTTTCAAGCAAACCCTAAGGAGTCGCATCTAAGTGTGGTTAAAAGAATCCTTAGGTACATAAGGCACACCACTAGCATGGGCCTTTGGTATCCCAAAGGAGCACCCTTCCAACTAGTTGGCTATTCCGATTCGGATTATGCCGGGTGCAAGGTTGATAGGAAGAGTACCTCTGGCGGGTGCCACATGCTAGGAATATCACTTGTTTCTTGGTCCTCAAAGAAGCAAAATAGTGTGCATTGTCTACCGCCGAGGCGGAATACATAGACATGGGAGCTAGTTGTGCACAAATCTTATACATGACCCAAACACTTCTTGATTACGGCGTGTTTTTAAAAGATGTTCCACTCTTGTGTGATAATGAAAGCACCGTAAAGCTTGCAAATAACCTGGTTCAACACTCTCGCACCAAGCATATAGATATTCGCCATCACTTTCTTAGAGATCATGTGGCTAGGAAAGACATCACACTAGTTGGAGTTAAGAGCGAAGAGCAATTGGCGGATATCTTCACTAAACCACTCGATGAAGCAACCTTTTGTAGGTTGACAAGCGAGTTAAATGTGCTTGATAGTTCAAACTTCACTAAAAATGATCTTGAGTGAACCAACCATGCATTCATGTGTAATATAACATGTTAATTTAATAATGCACATAGGCTTGGCTAATGCGGTTAAGATAACCGCCCTCAAAGCGTGTGAAAAAGCTTAACCGCGGTTTAAACTTGCAAGCAACCTAGATTCAAATTCCGCAATGCATTGCATTTGCATGTGTGTTGGTTGTTGCTTTCTTTTCGGTTAAGTTTGAGCATCCGCTGTGTTCGTCCACTTAGGGGGAGCATTCCAAGCTCAAGTCACTTCTATACCCCTCTTGTAGCCATATGATGTCTCCTTGCAAGGTTCCATTCGATTATTTTGATCTAAAACTAAATCTAAGCCTATGGCAAAATACTTGCAAATGAGAGTTTGAGAGGTGGTTCCCATATCAAGTCCAATCAGGTGTTATTTGGTTCTTATTGGATTGGACTTGGTTGGGAGAAAGACGCAAAAATCAGATTTGAAAAACTCTATTTAAAAAGGTGTCGGACGCTGTCGACGGACGCTCGACCTCCCATGCCTCAGCGTCTGTCGCGATCGTCTACATAGTAAAACTGCTCAGCAAAGGGGCGTCGGACGCTTGCTAGCATCCATCGCGGAGCCGTCAGACGCGTCTGGCCCTCCATGGAGCTCTCTGGTCCTCTCTGTTCGTGCACCGGACACTCCATAGCGTCCGTCGCCATGGCGTCAGACGCGTCTGTCGCCAAAGGGAGCTCTCTAGACCCTTACTGTTAGCGCGCCGGACGCTATGACCTAGCGTCTGTCGCCCCCGACGGAGCGTCCGTCGCGAACTAACCGAACGCATATTATTTGGAAACTGCTTCTTCTCCCTCGATCGGTTTCAGTTGCAATCCGTACACCTGCGTCGCCGTTCCTTAGCCGCCGCTTCTCCCCTCTAGCGCATCGCCCCTCCACCAAAGCGCTGCGCCGCCACTCATCGGAGGGCTTTCACCGCCGGTGTGCTTTGCACCTGCCCCGCAGCAGATTCCTGCCCTCTTCTGAACCGTGCGTTTCTAGCCGGTTCCTGTCGCCTGGAGGAGCTCTTCTTCCTCCGGCAAGGGTTGTCTTCCCTGCTGCAGATCCTTGCCCAAGGTTGCGGATTGGGATTTGACACTGTTCGAGAACTCTTTCCTTTCTATTTTGTGTCACTTGATTTGAGGTATGTCAAAGGCAGTAACAATCTATCTCTTATCCTAATTCATGCTTCCATAGATTGATCTCACCTCTCGCTACAATGCTTATTGTTATATATCCTACCTATCTATCGTACAGGTGTTTTGCTTGAGCAGTGGGCAGTGACAGATAACTCGGGGCAAAGCCCGCGAGTACGGAACGAGGCAAAGCCTCGAGAGGACAGTCCAGGGCCGTCGAGCCACTCTTTGTCAGCGATTGATCAGTGACAGTGTTTGTTTGGGGTTCTCTTAGTGGCAGTTGGTTTTGTTGATTGACAGTGATTCTTCTCGTGTCCGGTAATGGCACGCACGAAGAATGCCGGCCCCGTCCCTGGTAGTGGTGGTGACCCTCCACCTCCACCGCGTCCACCCACTGACCGGGACACGGGCAAGAAGAAGCTAGTATCAAGGAAGAGGAAGTGACCGATGATGGATCTGGCTTCAGTGGCAGCACTTGCAGCGGCAGAGGCAAGAAAGGTTGTCGATCATGGTGGACGTCGTGCCAGTTTGAGGATCTCCCCTCGCCGTGGAGCGCGTCGTGAGTCCCCCGCTCGTACTGAGGCAGAGACAGAGCCCCCAGAGGCTACTGAGCCAGAGCAGCCAGATGAGACAGATCAGGCAGAGGCCGCAGGCCACTTGTCAGTTCAGGAGCTTATGGCTCGCAGGGTTACTCGCGCTCGTGGTGCTGAGCCTTCTCCTAGGGCTGACAGACCACGGCGCAATGACAGACCGCCTCCTCGCTCTCAGCTTCCAGATCCAGTGAGACACCAGGTCCGATCACTCACCGTGAAGCAAATCCAGTAGATGCGGTTTGCGGACTTCCATACGTGGTTCCCAGCTCAGCGTGACCCCCGTGTCAGTCCCGACTTCTACACGACTGTGCACGAGGACTTCTACCGAGGCTACGTTGAGACATGTGCACCACTACGAGCACACAGGGTTTTCCCTCTTCAGTCTATCATCGAGGTCACTGGTCAGGACATAGCTCAGTATCTTCAGTACCTCGAGGGCCTGACAGGATTGATCGGCAGAGTTGGCACCTACTAGGAGGATTGGGTGCGGTAGTTTTACGCCTCTCTATGGATCTCTCCCGATCACGAGTTCCTACACTTTGCCTTCAGAGGACGTGACTACAGGATCACTGCCAGCAGGTTCCATGAGGTGTTTCACTTGGAGGCCTCGGAGACACGGATCCACTCTCTTTGCTACGGGGATCAGGAGGCCCCTTGTTGTCCTCACGAGGGAGTGGTGCCCTCAGTTGAATTTGTTAGTCCTTGAATTCGCCAGCCGTTCGGTGAGGGGTCCAGTCGTAGCACGCGTGATCTTATGCCGACTGCCCGGATCCTGAACGAGGTGCTCAGACGCACTATTCTTCCCAAGATTGGAGCTCCCAAGACACTCACCCGACTTGAGCTTTGGCTCTTGGCACACATAGTACGGAAGGAGAAATTTGATCTATGGGATCTACTGGTCAGTGAGATGGAGGACATCATTGCCTCAGGCTTCAGAGGACACTGGCAGCTGCAGTGTGCACATTGGATATCTTACTTGATGGTTTCACGTGGTGATTCACTTGTGCTTGCTTACCACACTTACTCGCTTTGACACTGTTTTTCCTGAGTACAACATGAGTCAGTTAGTGAGTCACAGTGGCAGAGGTCGTCTAAGGCGTTAGGGTCCACACACTCGCCAGACAGGACTAGCTCCAGAGTCAAAGGAGCAGCAGGAGGACATAGTACAGGGCCTTGCAGAGGCAGAGCTTGCAGAGTTAGATGCTCAGATTGATGCTGATGCAGATGACACTTATCATGATGAACTGCCTTTAGATAGCTCATACGATGACTACCGGCCGATCCCTGAGTTCGCACCTAGGTCTCACGACCACGAGGCCGGTGGGTCCAGCTCCGCTCCTCCGCCTACTGCAGGCTCCTCTCAGGCTACCCTTCTAGCCATACTCACTCAGTTGCAGAAGAGTCAGTAGCGCCAGACAGACGAGCTTCTTTGTCAGGCAGAGGAGCAGAGGCGTCAGGCTGATGAGATTAGGAGACTTGCAGCCCAGCAGTTGGTAGCTCAGGCAGAGTCTCAGGCCAGGTAGGATGAGTTCTAGCGCTAGGTCCTTAGCTACCAGATTCAGCATGCTGAGATTCAGAAGACGCAGACTCAGATACTTGAGCGTCTCCTCAGTGCGAGCTCCGGGCCATCCGTCACTCCACAGCTCTAGTTGCCCGGAGTTTCCCAGCAGCAGTAGTTCTCTTCATAGGCTCAGACACCTCCGGTCGTGGCACCGACTCCTACCTTACAGCCCAGTGGGCTTCAGAGTCAGACACCGACTTCTCCAGCTGTTCAGACGCCGATGACCCAGGTGTCATCGTGGTTGGCTTCTCCCGGTGAGTTTTAGACTGGTTTCACACCTACCCGGGGGGCACTCTAGCTGAGGCGACTCGAGACCTCACAGCTTCATACAGAGAGATCACAGATGAGGACTCTCCAGTGGCAGCAGCTCAGCACAACACTCAGCCGGCAGAGGTTGAGGTTCCTCCTCAGCGACGGGCACTCACTTATCCTTAGTCGCCTCGTCAGAGGTTGCACCCGACTGCTCCACACAAACAGTGACCACTCCTCCTCTGACTGTTGTTCAGACCTACGCTACCTTAGTTGCAGCAGAGGCAGTTGAGACAGAGATACATGCTCAGCCAGAGAGTCAGGCAGCAGTTGCAGCGCCAGTTACAGCGGTAGTATCTCCACCTCCACAGACTCAGGGTTAGCCGGACAAGCTTGTTGCAGTAGTCACCCTTACAGCTTTGGCTACGACACCGTCTCCCACGCCTCGTGTGTTCACTCGTCGGGCCTCTAGACCCGCTACTTCATAGGAAGGACCGTCTGAGGCTCTAGCTCAGGATGGTACACCTTCAGAGCCTCAGGGAGAGCTAGGTGAGACAGCGACAATCTCTGAGTCATCAACTCCAGCTCAAGAGTCCACTCCAGTAGACACTACCCCAGCTGAGCCTACCAAGGCAGAGACAGAGGCAAGTGCTGAGTCAGACGATTCCGATCTTCAGGACTTCATTATGCTCGATCACAAGGCTACAGCTACCTCGGCTCCACCTCCAGCTCCCGATGCTTCAGCTCCAGATGCTTAGAGATTTTTGGTGTTTGGCGCCAAAGGGGGAGAGAGGGTAGTAGTATCAGAGATAGGGGGAGGGATTTGGATTTACTTGTGTGATTTATTTCCCCGTACTCTTGCATCATGTCTCCTTTATGCACTTGTTTATATGTGTGATGGATGTTATGCTTGATCCTTGTGTGATATGAGAATGTTGTGACAAACTCTTATGCTTTAACTAATACATGTTGTGAGTTGTCACTTGTTTCATGATATGTCTCTACATTGAATGGTAATTGAGCTTCCGCGACTTACTCCGATATATATTTGAGAATATCATGAGGTACTCCGATTTTATTTCACATACTTGAGTACCATGTTTTTGGCTTGGCTTGGTTGAGCAAGTATTGTTCACTCTATTTTACTAACCCTTGCTCAATCCAACTAAGTCACTTGAAATCCTAACTCTACATCTCTTATGTCCTATACCCAAGGATTATTGTCGTCAATCACCAAAAAGGGGGAGATTGAAGATTCATGGCCCCATTGGTTTCGGCGATTAACGACAATTGCGGATTATTATGGCTAACGTGTGTTTTGCAGAGGCTATGCGTAGCTTAGCCATAGTGATCAGTGTGAATGGGCATCAACAGTTGTGACTAGCCCCCAAGATGGATATCATTTCGGATTTCAAAGATACATGATGAAAACCCTAGAATGATAGACTAAGTGCCATAAGGAGATGAAGGGCACTTAGAAATAGTTAGGGCTTTATTTGATCTTTGACTATACTATTAAGGGGGTCTAGACTAGTAGCTTGACTTAGGAGAGCTTCATAACTTAGGTGTGGTGCACAATTGACATCCTTAGCTCTAAGCAAGACTATGGTGACCGTAAGATAGCCTAGAACAACTTCCATATTCATCGCGACGAAAACCGAAGTTGAGAGAGCCAAGTTCTGGGCGCCGGACGCTAGGGCCAGAGGCGCCGGACGATGACGTCAGCCCATGTGAGCGTCTGTCGAGCCAGCAGAGAGCTCCAGAGACGTCCATCTTGCGACGAACGCGTCTGTCGCATGGGCGTCGGACGCTAGCGAGCGTCCGGGAATATTTTCCTAGAAACCTGAGAGCAGCTAGTTTGCGCCGGACGCTGAGGCGCAGCATCCGTCGCAAAGTGACGGAGCGTCCGTCGCCTACTGACGTACACAGTAACTAGCCGTTGGGGCAAGCGATGGAGCATCTATCGCCTAGCGATGGAGCGTCCGTCGCCAACTTAAAAGCAGTCATCTTTCCAGCCCGAGGCAGTTTTGTGTGTGGGCTATTTATAGCCCCACCCCTTCTCTCCCACCTTGCCTTTGCTCATTTCATTTGCCGGTTGCTTTGAGAAGGTTGGGATGAGAGCAAGAGCCCTAGAGAGATAGAGTGATTTGTGAATCCATCCATTCATCCTCTTCTCTAGTTCATCTAAGAGATCAAGTGTGCATCCACTCTAGTTGTGAGGCTTGATTGAGTCAAGTGAAGATCAAGGCTTGTTACTCTTGGTGATCGACATCACCTAGACGGTCCGGTGGTGCTTGGAGGAAGGTGATCGCCCGGGAGATTGTCGGCGAACCTTCTTCATCGACTTGTGATCGGTTGTGGGCGGTTCATCGAGCCAGAGTGGCGAAGAACCAGCCCGTAGAGAGCACTCATCCCTTGCGCGGGATTGAGGGGGAGCTATACCTTGCGAGGTGCTCCAACGAGGACTAGGGGGGAGTGTCGACTCCTCGATACCTCGGGAAAACATCGTCGTGTCACCGTTTCTCTATCCCGAGCCCTTTACTTTCCGCACTTACATTTCGCACTTGTTCTTCAATTTCTACTAGAATTGTGTAGGGTGTTTTCGCTTTCTATTGACTTGGTACCGCTTTCTAGCTAGGACACACTATCGGTAGGCACTAGGGGGTAATTGGCATTCCTAGGATTTCATATTGCTTTAAAAATTTGAAATAAGCCCAATATACCCCCCCCCCTCTTGGGCATATTGATCCTTTCAAGCGTTTTCAAGGATATCTGTCAAATTGTCCTCACCACGGAATGGCAGAATGGTTACTCATGCAGACCCTTTACCATGGATTAACTCAAAAGGCTCGTGAGTGCCTTGATGCATCTGCTGGAGGACCATTTTTGGAACTTACACTTGGAAGAGCAGAGATACTTATGGACAAGATAGCAGAAAACCAAAGCTGGTCCCAAGATAAAGTTCAACATTGTCACCAAACAGAAGAAATACCCGAGGAAGTAAATGCACTATCATCCTACATTGTCACCAAATATAAAGAAGATCGAAGGGCCATTGAAACGGCATACAAATGCCCACATCAACCTACTCCAAGTCAACCCAATAGCAAAGGTATGAATTCAGGTAATAAGCAAACTACCTTGAGGAATTTAATTGCGCAACAAACTAAAATTGATTCGAATCTTAAACAAAGACTGGATACAAATGAATCCTCTTTAAAAGATATACATAATAAAATGGATTTTCTAGTATCTGCTTTTGATGAACAAAACATTCTTAATAAAAAGGTAGAGCTTAGGTTAGCAGAGCTAGCTACTGTTTTGCCTATTGCCACTAACATTGAGCAGGTAAAGAATATAACTACAAGAGGAGGGAAATCCACCAGAGATCCCCCTCACCCAAGAGGAACAAGAAGAGCACCGGCAATACCAGTAGCAGTAGAAGAAGAGAATTTGAATGAAGCAGAAGAATTGCTACAAGCTCCAAACAACCAAGAAATGAGAAAAGATTACCATGACACCAACTATTTACCATTTCCTAGAAGGAACAGAGGACTGCAGTTGGATGAGCAGTTTGGAAAGTTCGTAGAGGTTATCCAGAAATTATAAATCGACATACCTCTACTTGATGCCATATAGGTCCCTATATATGCAAAGTACATCAGAGATATTCTTAACAAGAAGAGACCACTGCCATCCACTGAGGTGATCAAGCTGACAGAAGAATGTAGTGGGGCCATCCTGAACAAGTCACCAAAGAAGAAGAAGGATCCAGGATACCCCACTATTGATTGCTCGATCGGGAACCAACACTTCAACAATGCACTTTGTGATCTTGGAGCAAGTGTTAGTGTGATGCCCTCATCAGTCTACAAGAAGCTTGATTATGCAACACTAGAGCCAACATCAATGTGTTTACAACTAGCAGATCAAACAATTCGATACCCATTGGGCGTGGCTGAGAACATTCCAGTCAAGATAAGAGATTTCTTTGTGCTAGTAGACTTCGTGGTACTGGACATGAGCCCTGATTCTAAAGTGTCCATCATCCTTGGAAGACCATTCTTGAGCACCGCCAATGCCCACATTGATGTCGGAAAGGGAGAAATCAAGTTCAACCTAAACGGTCAAGAAGAACGCTTCACATTCAATCCCAGACCAGAAAACAAATCCACAGTGAAGAAACTTCATGAAGAAGAATCACCAGAGACATCACCTCTGGAGATGAATACATCAGAAGAGTGAAATTAATTTGGAGGTCCAGTTTGGGGGACCCTAAAATCTCGAACCCTCGCCGGAATGTAAATCAGTATTTATCCATATGCATCAATCTCTTGCATATTTAATTCTTGCATTAATCATGTTTACTTTTATAATATCCAAAAGCCCCACATGAATAATCTATATGGTGTGTAACAACCCATATTTATTAATTATAGTGGTGGCATAAAAATATATATATATATATATATATATATATATATTGCTTAATCATTTTTACTAAGTTTTCATTCTCACTCTTTTATTCCTGCATTTTATTTACCAAGTTTCTAGAAGCATGACCCATATTCTTTGGATCCACATGTCATAGACTCCACCTCACATACATCACATCACATTATTTTCATCCACTTACACCCATCACAACCACCAGACATCTTCCACCGTCCAATTTCCACCCACGACCAATAATTCTGCATAGAGGCACACCATGTCAGGAGGAGGGAAAGTTTCAGCCATTTTGGGGCCCTGTGTGGGGCGGCCGCCCATGCAACTAGGGCGCCGCCCTGTCCCCTGCTCCTCCTATAAAATCCCTCCTCCAGCCTCTTCTTCACACCACACACACTCCAGAAAACATCTCCAACTTTGAGTTTCCGAGTTCCAGTAGTTCTGCTCCTTTGAGAGAAAGAAGAAGAGAGTGAAGGAAAGAGAAAAGTAGAAAGAGTTTGCTTGAAGAGAGAAGAAGTAGGAATCATTTAGAAGCTAGTGATCACGCTGCCCAAGCGTAACTAAAAGTTGTTTAGGGGGAAGTGCTGCTGAATTTTCCAATAAAATATTGTCTTGAACGACTAACCCCCGAACGACTGATAGCTGACCGCTAACCATCTCACATTCTCCACGAGTTTTTGTCATCAAGTTTTGCAGGATGTTCAAAAAGGCCGCAAGAGCCGCTAAGGAAGCCGTGAAGAGTGTTGGGACGAGGCACTCGTCCCAGCTCTCCTCTCGTTGCTCCGACAAGAGCGTCGATTCCGCCGACCGAACAAACACCATCGTCATCATCAGGTAATAGAAGAAAGGTCCTTATGAAAACAAGTGACCTTGGATTAATTTCTCGGCGAGAGAAAGAAGTTTTTCAGAAGCTGAAAAACAAAGATTTCATCCACACACCTACCATCGATCCTACCCTGCTAGAAGACACAGGTATGGATTCTAAACTTGATCTTATTTTTCAAATGATTGGGTGAACAGACTTTTGGAATGTGACTGAATTAGGATCCCGTCTTTTGACCATTGAATTTCTTTACACCTTACAATTAAGTGAGGGCGGGATTGCTTTTCGGTTGTTCAAACAAAATTTTGTTTTGTCATGGAGGGAGTTGAGTAACCACCTCGGTTTCTCTCCCAGAGCTATCCTAGACTTAGATGCTGATCTCACAAATTTTGATAAACACCAGTTCTAGCGGGAAATATCTAGAGACCAACACTTTTTGCAACCCCGAACTAGTGACATAGAGCATCCCACACTTCGTATGTTTCATAAATGGATAGGATATGTTCTGTTCCCTAGAGATGACATCAGGAAGGTAAGAGTAGGAGATCTGCAACTTCTTTTTGCTGCTATTAATAAAGTACATGTTTCACCTGTAACTTTATTAGTTGCATATTGACTAAGCACACCAAACCTACTAGGTCCTATTGGTTGCACATCTTTGATCACCCGTCTAGCCACAAACATGAATTTATTAGAAGGCTCGTCACTTGACTTCATTGATGAGTTTCGACTTTACTATGGCTATGACTCTTTTAGACAAGGAAGAATGTTAAAGAAAGAACACGATATTATGTACATGCTTTATGATAAGGGTAGGGTCCGGTTACCTAACCCGGGCCTTAGGCTCTACACTGTTCAAAGTTACTTAATTAAAATTTAAGCAGAGCCAGTAACCAGAGAGCGCCACAGCGTGTGGCCTCCGAAAGGATGGCCAATCATCAAGAACGCACATGGCACGAAGCTGATCCAGGCCCAAAGGAACCGGCGCACATCAGTTATAATGATTACAACCCTCGCATCCTTAGGGATCCGTGGGGTCAACATACTCGACAAGAAGAACCAGCTCAAGACACATGGCCGGAAGGGCAAGACCAACAATGGGCAAACAGACCATACCAATCCGGAAGATATTCCACTGACCCATATGGGGCATCAGGGTCCAGAACCCAACCTCATTTTGATGCAGGTCGAGCCTCCGATGCCACATACGCATTCACCAGAGATTATTACCATGAGACTGGCGCCTTCTACGCCCGCACCGACAACATCCTACTTGTCATCCAAGAGACACAAGCCCGACACACTCAATTACTGGAACAGTAGGAGAAGTGGAACCAGGACCACACCATCACCATGCAAGAAATGCGAGATGAAAATGCCACTATCGGTGAGAACGTGTCCACTATACTTCAATTCTTCAAACTTCAATAAAGCCATCCACAGCATCAGCCAGCTTGGGGAGTGCCTCCCCCAATTATCAAGGTAAGTTTTCTATTTCCCTTTATTTTTCTATAATTATTATATATCTTGTTGCCTTTATGTATTTAAAAAAACAAAAAAAATCTAAAAACTTAGAAAACCCAATAAATATTTTTTTGTCTTGTTTACTACATTTCTTAATCATGAAAACCAAATAAAAAGAGTGTGTAGATAAGTATGCTTTATTTTGCTAAGTTTAATTTTTCCTTGAACAAAAATTTGAATAAAAAGTTGCTTTGTTTACTTTCTTACAAGAACCTAGCTTTCAATATAAAGTTCTCCAATAAGTGCTAAAACAATGATCTAAATACCTGTGGGAGCATAAGCCTAAACTAAGTTTAGGTAATTGGTTGATATGATATGAAAGTCCGAGCTATTGTTTATCTTGTTCTTGCAACACTAAATTCTGGAGA
Organism: Microstegium vimineum; assembly: GCA_022036555.1. NCBI lineage: Eukaryota > Viridiplantae > Streptophyta > Magnoliopsida > Poales > Poaceae > Microstegium > Microstegium vimineum. The sequence goes on along the minus strand of CM039127.1, from coordinate 46,161,238 downwards.
TTTATTTTGAAAACCTAAAAATACCACATGATGAGTTCCTGTATGACGAGAGTTTAAATTCCTACCACAACCATATATACATGCCTACTAGATTAGGAAACCACATTTTATATACTGCTTATGAGCATTGAGTGTGGTCAAGCTGTGTGACCCTCGGGAACTAGTCATGCGGTCTGAATCAAGATTCACTTACACTCCATCCATACACGCTGCTTCTATCCTAAAAGTACGCACCCACATATATCCACTCATTTTCATCTCCAGATCCACCAAAAAAAATACTTTGCTCCTAATCCGGGAGAGAATAGAACCAAATAAATATCCACCAAATATTTTATCACTCATCATCCCACAATAGTGTTACTCTCTCACTACAAAGTTCCAACATAGAAAGAGCATGGGCTATGCAAAAATATATTTTATCCGAGGAAATAAAAAGAGGCAAGTGCTCGGACCCTCAAAATAAATAAATAAATAAATATCTCCGAGGAAATAAAAAGGGACAAGTGTCCGAAACCTCGAGAGAAGCATGTCCGACAGTAGAATTAGGGGTATCCAATTACCCACTTGAAAAAAAACTATAAAAGATAGCACATGTTCTCCCAGAAGCAAAAGATAAGACGGTTATCACCATTACACCATCATCACTACTACATCTTCATCATCACCATTACCATCATTTCGCCACACATGCACATCTTGATTTGACTTATTGACCTGTTCCTTTGGATCCACAGTTTGGCTATGCAACATATGTCTTGTAAGTATGTATTTGCTATCTCCCACCTATCAGCTCTAGATATTAGCCTTATTAGAAGTAGGTTGAGAGAAGGCAATACCACAATGCCTTATACCACAAATACCACATATCAGAGAGAAAGGCATACACCATTAATGTCTTGGTAAGGATCCAGAAATACCACATATGAAAGACTTGTGAGAGTCATGCTAGAGAACTCTGAGTTTTATTTGAAATTTTATAAAAACTCCAGAACAGAGGTGAAGTATAGAGCATGAGACATAGTGCTTGACTTGATTATTCTATCTTTCAATTACTCAAGACTTAAGTACAGGTACTAAGCCCCATGGTAAGAAAAATTCACTCTAATATGGAGGAGAATTTTATTTTGAAAGCATGTGTGCTTGTTAGAAAGTAAATTTTGAAGGAACTCCTAATGTCTGAGTTAGCTGTTTGCTCAGGGACGAGCAAAGGGTAAGCTTGGGGGAGCTTGTTGACGGTTGTTAAGTATCAAATTCTATATGTCAACAAGAGCTTAAAAGGACTTAATTGAATCACCACCATAGACTTAGGGGATCCAACTGATAGATTTCCACAAGTTTTGATGAGTTTGTGTTTTTACAGGGAGTTATCAGGAAAAAAACCAAAGAAGGTCCACATGTCATGTTTACATAGAGAGAAAGGACCTCCGCACAAGAAAAGAATACTCAGAAGACTCTAGAAGAGACTGGACCGAGCCGGAGGCTGACTGGGCCCACACCTAGGGCGCCCGCCCTGCCCCTGTGTCCAATCAGGGTGAAGTTCGAGGATCGTGCCTAACCGCCTTTGAGGATGAATCTAAACCACTCGATTAAGGTCGGTTTGATCCGACGGTCCACGTTCATTTGAGGGGGCTATATAAGGAAGGCCTGCCACCCCTGAGGAAGAGGAGAAATCATTATTAGAGGAAGCCATAAAAGCTAGGGTTTCATATCCCTCTCTCCACCAGAGAATTAGAATAGCTACTCCCAATTCCTTCAAGTTCTATAGGATTGATTAGATAGATTTAGAAAAGTAGAGCATCACGCTCTGGATTTCGGATCATCATCATAAAGATCGGTATTATCTTGTATCTTTCTCTATGACTTTATTATTAATATCATTATGTTTCTATTTATTATGTTCTTAGTTTGCTCTAGTTCTATACTTGATATAGTTATGATTGATAATGAGTTTATGTATGAGTTTGCAAAGCGCTTAGCTCTTACCTCGAGGGAGTTAGGTGGTAGATCACATGTAAGCGTTGTGCTTAGATGCTATTTACCTGCAAATGTATCCTATTGGCCGGGTCGCGTGGTAGTTTTGTGGAAGTGACAGTTGCATTGATTCTTATATAGTCCACCCCACGTTGGTAGGACAGGTAGAATTGGTATTGCGGAGTAAGTCTTGTTATATCCTGGCTTACTTTAGCGATGTTCCTTATACATAGATGAAGAGTCCTTTATGCTCTATATGATTGTATATGTGCTAGAGTAGATTATGACTTAATAGATTAGAATACACTTAGAAGTTATTCTCTTAGTAGTCCGATGTCACCTTACATTTATATGGAGTAGTCTATCTCTAATCTCTGTGTTATTTATCTTTGAGCTTACACTTCAATATCTTTATTATTATTATGGCTTACCCCCTGTCGAAGCAAGTGACTGTGTGATTGAGTTTCTCATAAGTAATCATGCTCTGCAAATCCATCTCTAGTCTACATCTTTGTTAGCTCATGCCACCAATGTTTTGCTTTTCCTTTAGCAAAATTATAAATAAATGATACCTGGAAACTACTTCCTGGTAAAGTGCTACAATTGGTATTTTATCTGTGCGCTTGCGGATAGAATAAATATATTTCCTAGAGAGCCTTTACATTCATAAATACCACCGCACATTTCTAGCGCCATGCTGGGGATGACAACCCAGTATTCAAAGTGGTGTTAAGAAATGTCAACAATATGCAAGCAAGCACTTATGAATGCACAAGGATATGCAACAACTTTATTCATAGGCTTGCTCCCCCTACTTGTGTGCTTCCATTTTCAAAATTTTCAAAAATATTTTTCTTTGTCTTACTACTTACTTCTCCCCCTTTGTCATCTATTATCAAAAAAAATGTGCTCAAAAGGATTGATTATTGGAGAGAAGCTTAGTTGTGGTTCAATCTAGATTACTTGCCCCAAGGTATTTTACTCGGTTTAAACCGTGGACAAGCTTGTTCACACATCGTAGAATGGTTATCTTGCCCATGTTGAGCTAATTACTTGAAGTTCATATTCTAGATCAAACACTAGGATTGCAAGCCCACAAATATATCATATGCTACCACTAGATCATATCAAGCATAGAAGCAATAGTGGCACCATATAAGCATCAAATCATTTGATTTTCATGAATGATCCTAATGAATTAATGTCTAGATGTACTAACAAGTCCTAATAAGGATGGATGACATGTCAATCAACTTGTACCTTGCATAGCTCGAAGGAGAGACATGTCATATATGGGGGTGCATCAACACATATTTAAAAGTCAAGAATGTTCAACTCATTCCTTAGCTTGCAAAATCTCTTCTCATCTAATGGCTTGGTGAATATATCGGCAAGTTGATCATCGGTGCCAACACTTGTAATTGTGATATCACCCTTTTGTTGATGATCCCTTATGAAGTGGCGCCTCACATCAATGTGTTTGGTTCTTGAATGTTGAACAGGATTGTTGGTTAGCTTCACCGCACTTTCATTGTCACATAGCAATGGCACTTGCTTGAATTTGATTCCATAATCATTCAAAGTTGCTTTCAACCAAAGCAATTGAGCACAACAACTACCCACACTTATGTATTCGGCTTTGGTGGTAGAGAGTGCAATACTATTTTACTTCTTTGATGACCAAGATACAAGTGACATGCCTAGCAATTGACATGTGTCCGATGTGCTATTTCTATCAATCTTGCATCCCGCATAGTCGGAGTCTGAATATCCAATCAACTCAAAGTTAGACCCCTTGGGATACCACAATACAACATCTTGTGTATGCTTCAAGTACCTCAACACTCTCTTTGTAGCCTTCAAGTGACTTTCTCTTGGAGAGGCTTGAAATCTTGCACACATGCATACACTAAACATCAAATCTGGCCTAGAAGCGGTCACATAGAGTAGGCTTCCAATCATAGACCGATATAACTTTTGATCCACAATGTTGCCATCACTATCCAAGTGTCCATTAGTGCCCATAGGAGTGCTAATGCCTTTAGAATCTTCTAAGCCAAACTTCTTCATCATATCCTTGATGTACTTGCCTTGACTCACAAAGGTGTCATTCTTCAATTGTTTGATTTGAAGTCCAAGGAAGTAGCTAAGTTCACCAATCATTGACATTTCAAACTCATTTGCCATCATCTTGCCAAACTCTTCACAAAATTCTTGATTGGTTGAACCGAATATGATGTCATCCACATAGATTTGGAGTACAAATAGATCCTTGCCAAGCTTCTTGGTGAATAGAGTAGTATCAAGCTTCTTTCATACCATGCTCTAGGTGCTTGCTTCAAGCCATATAAAGCCTTCCTCAACTTGTACACATGGTTGGGATTCTTGTCATCTTCAAATCCGGGAGGTTGCTCAACATATACTAGCTCATTGATGTAGCCATTCAAGAAAGCACTCTTCACATCTATTTGGTATAGCTTGATGTTGTGTGCACATGCATCGGCCAATAGAATTCTAATTGCCTCTAATCTTGCAACCGGTGCATAAGTTTCTCCAAAGTCAAGACCTTCAACTTGAGTATATCCTTGAGCTACCAATCTTGCTTTGTTTCTCACAACTATACCATCTTGATCTTGCTTGTTTCTAAATACCCATCTTGTGCCAATCACATTGTAGTTCTTAGGTCTTTCAACTAGTTCCCAAACTTGGTTTCTAGTGAAATTATTGAACTCTTCATGCATTGCATTGACCCAATCAACATCTTGTAGGGCTTCTTCAATCTTTATTGGCTCTATGGATGATACAAATGAGTAGTGTTCACAAAAGGATGTCAATCTTGATCTTGTTTGAACACCACTTGTAATATCACCGACTATTTGATCAATGGGGTGATCTCTTACAATGTTGGTTGGTTGGAGGATAGGGACTTGATTGCTTGAGCTTGGTTGAGATGAACTAGCAACTTGTTGATCTTTCATTTGAGAACCACTAGCTTGCTCATTAGGTGAGTTGAGCACTTGATCTTTGTCATCTTTAATGTCAATCACTTGCCTAGGCTGAATATCCCCAATATCCATATTCTTCATAGCCTTTGACAATTGAGGACCACTCACATCTTCTAGATTCTCATTTTCAACTTGAGAGTCATTGGTTTCATCAAATTCAACATCATGAACCTCCTCAAGTATACCACTAGCCGAATTCCACACTCTATAGGCTTTGCTTGTGGTTAAATAACCAAGTAAGAACCCTTCATCATATTTCTTGTCAAACTTCCCAAGTCTTGTGCCTTTCTTCAAGATATAGCATTTGCAATCAAACACTCTAAAGTATGAAATGTTGGCTTTCTTCCATTCAATAGCTCATAAGGTGTCTTCTCCATCAATAGGTGACAATATAGCCGGTTGCTAGAGTAGCAAGCGGTGTTGATAGCTTCGGCCCAAAAGGATTGATTCACATTGTACTCATTAAGCATCAACCTTGCCATATCAATCAATGTTCTATTCTTTCTCTCAACAAGGCCATTTGATTGTGGAGTGTACTTGGCCGAAAGTTGATGCTTGATTCCAAGCTCATCACATAGCTCTTCAACTCTTGTATTCTTGAATTCACTTCCATTGTCACTTCTCACTTTCTTGATGGTAGTTTCAAACTCATTGTGACATCTCTTGACAAAAGATTTGAAGGTGGCAAATGTATCACTCTTGTCATTGAGAAAGAATACCCAAGTATATCTTGTAAGATCATCCACTATCACAAATTCATACTTGTTGCCTCCAATGCTTGTGTATGTTGTTGGTCCAAATAAATCCATGTGCAACAACTCAAATGATCTACTAGTGCTCATCATGCTCTTCTTTGGATGGGTGTTACCAACTTGTTTGCCGGCTTGACAAGAGCTACAAAGTTTGTCCTTCTCAAACACAACATCTTTCAAGCCTCTTACTAAGTCATGCTTGATCAATCTATTCAATTGCTTCATGCCAACATGACCAAGCCTTCTATGTCATAACCAATTCATACTTGATTTAGTGAGCAAGCAAGTTGACAATTGAGACTCACATCATTGAAATCAACTAGGTAGAGGTTCTCATATCTAAAGCCTTTGAAGATCAAGTTTGAACCATCTACACTAATGATCTCAACATCATCTACCTCAAATATGCATTTGAATCCAAGATCACACAATTGAGCCACGGATAGCAAATTGAAGTTCAAGCTCTCAACTAGCAAGACATTTGATATGCTCAAATCATTGGATATAGCAATCTTTCCAAGACCCTTGACCTTGCCCTTGCCATTATCACCAAAAGTAATACTATCAATGCCATCATTGGTGTTGGAGTTGATTGATTTGAACATTCTAAAATCCCCGGTCATGTGTTGAGTGCACTCACTATCAAGCACCCAATGCCTTCCTCCGGCTTTGTAATTGACCTACAAAACAAATTAGTTGTTCTTAGGTACCCACACTTGTTTGGGTCCTCCAAAGTTAGTAACCAAGGATTTTGGCACCCAAATTGCCTTCTTCTTTGGGCCAACAATGGGTGTGCCAACATACTTAGCCATGATACCTTTAGCACTTTTGGTAAGCATATAACATGAATCAAAGTGTATAGAGGTAGCTTTAGCAAACTTGGTTTGGCTCATGTTAAGTTTGCAATATTGTTCAACATGCCCCACTTGCTTGCATTTGTTGCAAAACCGGCCATTGCTCCTCACAAAGCTAGGCTTTGGAGTCACAAAGGCCGACTTGCCCTTTTTGGGGGTATAGCCCAATCCCTCTTTACAAAGGGAGAATATTTGGCTACCCAAGCACTTTAGCAAGCGGGCGTCTCCACCATATGCCTTACCCAAAACATGAGTGAGTTCATTAACATCATTTTTCAACTTTTCATTTTCACTAACTAGTGTAGCATCAACCTTTGAGCTCTCACTAGTGGATGTGCAAGTGAAAGTGCTACATTGTGTTTCGGTTGGTGTAACAATGATAGGAGTGAAAAATGATTCATCTAGAATATCACAAGTGACTCTAATATCACATGATGCAACAACCTTATCCTTGTTTTGATTAAAGAGGGAGGAATGAGATTTTTCAAGCTTGTAGTGAGTCCTCTCAAGTTTCTCATGAGCTTCCATTAGCCTCTCATGAGAGCCATTGAGCTCATCAAAGGATTGTTCAAGAGCCTTTAGCTTCTTGTTCAATTCTTTGCACTCCTTCCTCTTTGTTTCAAAGCAATCATAAGTTTGCTTCATCATATCTACTAGTTCCTCCTTGGAGTACTCCTCCTTATCATCACTACTATCATCATCACTATCACTATCATAATGAGATTGTACCTTAGATGGCTTAGCCATGAAGCATGATGGAGTGTCGAAGATGGATAGCTTGTTGTTGATAGCAATGCTAGCCAATGCCTTCTTCTTGGACTTCTTCCTCTCATCATCACTAGAGTCATCATCGGAAGAGCCACTACTATCCCAAGTCACCATATAAGATTCACCCTTCTTCTTCTTGGTTAAGGATAGCTTCTTATCCTTCTTGTCATGCTTGCTCTTCTTCTTCTCATCATCATCACTATGATTGGGACAATCCGCAATCATGTGACAGGTGCTCTTGCACTTGTAGCATCTTTTCTCATAATCTTTGCCCTTGAAGTTATCTCTTCTCTTTCTAGCACCATAGCCCTTCTTCTTCATGAACTTTCCAAACTTGCGCACGAAGAGGGCCATCATCTCATCATCAATGTCACTTGCTTCTTCATCATCACTAGATTCTTGCTTCTTTGCTTTGCCCTTGCTCTTGGATGATGAAGCCTTGAATGCTAAGCTCTTTTTCTTCTTCTCTTCTTCCTTGACCTCTTCTTCTTCACTTTCTTCATTGTATTGCTCTTCGGTCATGATCTCACCAAGTACTTCATTGGGAGTGATCTTGTCCAAACCATCTCTCCTAATTATTTGCCTCAAGGTTTTGTATTTCTTGGGCAAACAACCAAGAAACCGGTTTGAGAAGTCTTCATCCTTGACCTTCTCACCCAAGCTCTTGAGATCATTGATGATCACTTGGAGCCTATGAAACATCTCCAGGATACACTCATCATCCTTCATCTTGAAGTGAGATAGCTTGTCCTTGAGCATGTACAACTTGGCATTCTTTACCGTTGAAGTGCCTTCATAAGTATCTTCAAGTCTCTTCCATACTTCACTTGCCTTCTCAAGATCTTTGATTTGCTCAAACACTTTTAAGTCAATGCCATTGTAGATCACATTGAGAGCCATAGTGTTGCATTGCCGGTTCTCTTGCTCTCTAGGTGTGGGAGCGACTTCATCAAGAATGACAAAGTCATGTTCGGTCACACTCCACACCTTCTCATGTATTAAGCCTAGATGCATCTTCATCTTCCTCTTCCAATAATCAAATGATGCGCCATCAAACATTGGTGGTTTGCTTCCCACATGGTTGAATGATATTTGAGCCATCACTAACACCGAAGGTTGTTAAGCCTTGATAATAGCGGTGACCACGGCTCTAATACCACTTGAAAGGTCCTAGATGGCTAGAGGGGGGGTGAATAGCCTAATAAAAATTCTACAAATCCCTAGAGAAAATGTTAGATAACACTTAAGCGAAGCTTTTTGCTCTAGCTCTACTAGGGGTGCAAAGTCACCTATCCAAGCAATTCTAGTTGATTAAGTGCCTATCACATAATAGTAAGAATCTAAGGCACTTAACTTGAGCTAGCAAGAACAACTAACAATCTAATCTAACTAGCAAGCTAACTAGACAAGATTAGAAAGAAAGTAAATGCTAGGAGGAGGATGATTGTTATACCGATGCCTTGTGAAGAGAATATACCAATGCGAAGACCAATCACAATAAGATCACCAAGAGTAGCCGGGAGACAAGATTGACACAATAATTTTTCTCCCGAGGTTCACTTGGTTGCCACCAAGCTAGTCCCCGTTGTGTCGACTACTCAAATGGTGATTCGGTGGCTAATAGGCAATCACAAGCCTAGCCCACTACCCGGGCGCCACAAGAATCCACCCAAATGAGAGCAACTCAATGACACGAGTAATCCACTAGAGTTACCCTTTGGCGCTCTGCCGAGGTGGGTACAAGCCCTCTCACAATCGATGAAGCCGGCCACGAACAATCACCAACACGTGCCGAAGCTTCCCCACAATCGCCAAGCCATCTAGGTGTTGGCAAACACCAAGAATAACAAGAAATCCCGCGACGATGACAATGACCAAGTGCCACTAAGATGCAATGCAATGATCAAGCACTTGGTTCACTCAAACTCTCATGAATCATGATTGGAAAAAAATTTTAGTCCCTCGGATCAAATCGACCTCTAAAAGAGAGGCTAACTAGTGGTGCCCATAGGCCGGTTGGTTTAGCGTTAAGGCTGACCGGTCTCCCCTTGACCAATCAGGTCGAATCAGGAATATTGTCTTTAATGATTGATTATCACTCTTCTAAGTTGGTTTCATTGCGGATATGATCGATATTTGCTCTGATGGATTAGCAAATAGGTTCTCTATACAGATTCACCAAAACTCATGGAATTCATTAGTTTAAAATCCTAATTCTACGTTTACGATCATATCTATACATTTATATAAGTTTCATTGATGATTTATGATGAGCATTAACTACCATCAATCTATACATTTATATAAGTTTCATTGATGATTTATGATGAGCATTAACTACCATCAACCGTTGGCATCTACCTAATTCAGTGTGGCGGCAACGTGGATTTGGTGAGGTGGCACAGATTTGACTTGGTGGATTGAGCACTATAAAGTGTGGCGACATTGTAGTACAACGGTGAGCTTGATGATAAGGCAACATTAATTTTGTATCACTGCCAGCTTGTGTAACGATCTAGTTTGCAGCCGATAGTAATAAGCTCAATTTTCACCGTTGACTTTTGTCACCAAATCATATATTTGTAATATTGATTCTTGATTTTGCTAGTTGGAAGTCCTGGAAGGGCAGTCAATATAATAAAGAATAATGAAAGTAGTAGATCTCTTAACACGTAAAGAAATCCGCTCCTCTGCAAGCCTCCATCCAATTGAGATGGTATACATGGTTTATACTGAGCGCACCTCCCATAAGTGGAGGGCCCACACATACATATGTTTTCATCTATTATAAGCGGAAACAAAAGACAACTCCTTCCAAATAAATGCAGGTAGGGTAGAGCTCGACAGAGGGTTCAATCCCCTTGCAACAATTAAAATGAAACATAAGACGTCTTCCAACGGTCATGTCTCCCGTAAATAGAGGGCTCACATATGCATATATGACGACATCTATTATAAGCAGAAACTGTTTGAATATGGTTCACACTAAGAAAATTGTTTGCTTGCTTTGCTTCAGCTTGAGATAGTAAAAGCTGCCATTTAAACTTTCAAGCTGAAACAAACAGGGCTAAGTTTTACTACATAATTAGTTTATTTTACAATCACCTTCTGGATTGGACTCATCAGAAGAAATAGCCACGGGATGTTGTTCACCTTCTGGATTGGGCTCACTGACGTGACGTCATGCCCTCACATGGAGTACGTTAGATAGTCACGAATGGCCGGTGAAACAAGCAGGCATCGATTATCTGTTGCACCCGCGAAACGGAACGAGAAAAGCACGCCCCGGGCCGGGATCGGCTGTTGCGTCCAGCTTTCGCGCCGCAACGCCTGTTTCCTAAGCAAAGCAAAACCTCTACGTATAATACAGCTGTCTCCAGCGATTTAATCCCTCATTTACAGCATGATTAGCTTACTCTAACCACGAACTAATGACTGCGGGTACGGAGAATAAAAATCAGGCGCTTATAAGCGCCCGCACACGAAGAAAGTGCTCGTCGCAAACAGAAAAAAGGAAATCGAGGCGAGACAAACGAGAGGAGAGCGAGCGAGAGAGAAAACAGTTTCGAGCTCGCCGCAGCGAGGACCGGGCTCTCAACTCAAGCGATAAGGGGCGTGGGCGACGGCATGGAGAGCGAGATGGCGGAGGAGTCGCCGGCGGCGGTGCGGGCCCAGCCACTGGAGGCGGTCGCGGAGGAAGGGCAGGAGGTGGCGGAGCAGAACCCGGTGGGGTGGGCTCCACCAAGACCATGGAGCGCGTGGCGGCCGCGAAGAAGTTCATCGAGGACCACTACCGCGCGCAGATGAAGAACCTCCAAGAGCGCAAGGAGAGGTACTGGAATCCGTGCCCGCTTCCGGAATTTTTTTTTCTGATATAGGAGGTCTCGAGCTAGCACTGCTTTTGCCGGCGATTTGGCTAGTGCTTGAGCGCCTGCGATTTAGCTACATAGATCTCGCGTGAGGCGGACTGATCGAGGTGTCCAACCTGCAAGTAGACGAGTTAGAGGTTAGCCTGTATGCTTATGCTCCTGTGGGGTGGGTCTGAGGGTTGGGCTGCGCTTCTCATGCATATGGATCGGATTAGCGTATCAGGTAGTTGATTGTCGAATGTGGCTGTATGTCCTACTAGTGCTGGCTTATGGGCAATGTTGGGTGGCAATTTTGCAGTGGATTGAGCTGTTGCTCATTGCTGCCTCTTGGTAGCAATTTTGCAGTTGATTAAGCTGTTGTGCATTGCTGTGTCTGAGATAAAGTAAATTGTGACTTTGTGAAGTTTGAATTGCTTGAGCTTGACTGGCTAGAATCGTCATGGCGTCCGTTGTAGGGCTTGCCATAATTGGAATAAAGCTGCCAGGCGTTAGCAGTTCATCGAGGATGCAAAGAAACAACCGCTTGTGCTTATGTTCACTTCCTTGCTTTTAGGGAGATGCGACACATGGCAGTTGATTCTGCTTTCACGTGCTATGCGTTAGCATTACCCTTTGGTCGCATGCTGGCAATTGGCTTTGGGCATGATAATGTGGATAGGTTTTCGTGCATATTCAGCTGGACGGTTACTGAATCAGGGGTGGTTGGTTGGGGAATGTCCCTGTAGGTCCTACTAGTGCTGAGCTTTGGAGCATGATTGAAATTTGCTATTGGATTGAGCTGTTCCTCATTGCTGTGACTGAGATATACCAGTTGTAGCTTTGTGGAGTCCTAATTCCTGAGCTTGACTTGGCTAGAATCAATATTGCTGGTTTTTAGAGGGCTTGCCATTATTGGAATAAAGTTGCAGGCTGTTAGTGGGGGCATGCAAAGAAATAAGGTTTGCACTTATGGTCTCTTCCTCACCTTTTTAGGGAGAGGGGACATGAGCTGCTTGACATGTGCTCTCACCTGCTATACGTACTTTTGGTCGCATGCTGACTATTGGCTTTGGGCATGATGATGGGGATAGGTCTTCATGCACGTTCAACTGAACTCATACTGAATCAGGATTAGGTTTAGTGTTTCAGTGAGGTTGGTTGTGGAATGTGGCTGTAGGTTATACTAGTTCTGAGCTTTGGGGCGATGTTGGGTGACAATTTTGCGGTGGATTGAGCTGTTTCTCATTGCTGCCTCTTGGGTGGCAAAGCAAATTGTGACTTTGTGAAATCTGGATTGCTTGAGCTTGACTGGCTAGAATCAATATGGCGGCCGTTGTAGGGCTTGCCATAATTGGAATAAAACTGGCGGCCGTTAGTCGCTTCATGCAAAGAAGCAACGCTTGTGCTTATGTTCACTTCCTCGCTTTTTAGGGAGAGGGGACACACGGCGGTTGACTGTGCTCTCACGTGCTATGCGTTACCATTTGGTTGCATGTTGGCAATTGGCTTTGGCCATGATAATGTGGATATGTCATCTGGACGGTTACTGAATCAGGACTAGTGTTTCAGGGTGGTTGGTTGGGGAATGTGCCTGTAGTTTCTACTAGTGCTGAGCTTTGGAGTGGGATTATGGCAATTTGGTATTGGATTGAGCTGTTGCTCATTGCCCTGGCTGAGATATACCAGCTGCAGCTTTATGGAGTCCGAATTCTTGAGCTTGACTTGTCTAGAATCAAAATTTGTTGTTTTTTAGAGGTCTTGCCAATATTGGAACAAAGCTGCAGGCTGTTAGTGGGGCACGCAAAGAAACAAGGTTTGCACTTATGGTCTCTTCAACTTTTTAGGGAGAGGGGACATGAGCTGCCTGATGTGTGCTCTCACCTGCTATGCATACCTTTTGGTCGCATGCTGACAATTGGCTTTGGGCATGATGATGGAGATAGGTCTGCATGTACGTTCAGCTGGACAAATATTGAATCAGGATTAATTTAGTGTTTTAGTGAGGTTGGTTTGAAATGTGGCTGTAGGTTCTACTAGTGCTGAGCTTTGTGGCATGATTGACATGGAATTTTGTAGTGGATTGAGCTTGCTGTGGACAAGATAAAGCTGATTCTTGCTTTGTGGAGTCCAAATTGTTTGAGCTTGATTTCACCAGAGTCAATGTGGCGATTTTGGGAGGCTTGCCATTATTGAAACAAAGTTGCAGGTATTAGTGGGAGGGTGCAAGAAACTAGGTTTGTGCTTATGGTCAGTTGCTCAATTTTAGGGAGGGGACATGAGGTGCTTGACATGTCCTCTCATGTACCATTCGCTATCTTTTGGTGATTTACTGATTATCTCCGTACTTAAGGAACGTGGGCCGTATTATACCATCTGTGTCTGTAGGCGCTTGATTTTGGAACAACAGCTAGCTTCTTCACAAGTTCCGAAGGAGGAGCAGGTAAACTTAATAAAGGATTTGGAGAGAAAGGAGACTGAATACATGAGACTTAAAAGACACAGAATTTGTGTGGATGACTTTGAGCTGCTCACTATCATTGGAAAAGGTGCTTATGGACAGGTTTGTAGTTCCAAATTTCTGCAATCATTTTAATGATTTATTCTTCTGTAGTTTCATCTTTCTTCTTATTGTACTTCAAATATTTCGTTAGACAGGATAATTGTTAAACGCAGTTGTGCTACTCAGATACATGTAACAAGACCTATAACAGCTGTGGAATGCCTGGTCTTCACAATACAACTGTTGTTTTCCCAGTCTAACTTGTATACCTTGAGTTGATAGCTTCAATGTTTGCTATTCTAACAGGTTCAATTATGTCGGGAAAAATCCACTGGTAACATTTATGCCATGAAAAAACTGAAGAAGACTGATATGCTTGTGAGGGGTCAGGTAAGACAAAGAGAACTGCACACTTATTATGGATTTTCTTTTTCTTTGTGTTAATACATTTATGATAATAATATTGTCCTGTGATTTCAAGAAAAAAGAAGCATATATGATAATTAACTAATTTTTTGAGAAATTGATATCTGTCCATTCTTTTCCCATTTCTTTCTAACAGGAAACAAAAATGTCACTGTGTGTAACAAATCTTGTTATTTTAATATGCTTGTACACTAACAATATTGGTGATGTCAGTAGTAATATGATTGTGAGAATTGTTTAATCATTTAGTGACAGGCTGCTCTGTTATGGTTTCTTATTATAACTCTGACAAAAATTGTATGTGGTTCAGAAGACTACAAAATGAAATGACTGAGAATTATTTGGGTAGATAGAGTTGTTTTCTTTTTTGTTCCAAAACCATTTGGTATGTTATTTATGGCTCCTTTTTTCCTTCTATTTTTAAAAAGTTTTTATTACCTTCCCCTGCACCACCCCCCCCGCCCCCCCCCCCCCCCCCACAAAAAAAAAACTAAAAAAAAAGAACAGTAAGGTTGGGTGTGTTTAAGCTTTGAACTTTATGGTGTTCTGACAACCAGTTACCTAACCTCATTGATTTTGGTGGTACAAAAGAGGTATCACTAATTTGGATTTCAGCATACATTCCTATCATCATGGTTTTGTTTTGCAATTGGTAAGAATATTATAAGGATTTTTTTTGGTAAATTTGCAGTTTAAAAGTCAATTTTTTCCTTATAAAAAGGGCAGATGAAATACTAGTATGTTTGTTTGTCATTTCTTTTCATTTGGAGCTAATATTGTCAAGTTTCTAATTAGGTGGAGCATGTTAGAGCTGAAAGAAACTTGCTGGCGGAAGTTGGTAGCCACTGCATTGTGAAACTTATTATTCTTTCCAAGACGTTGAATACCTCTATCTTATCATGGAGTATCTTCCTGGAGGTGACATGATGACCCTCCTGATGAGAGAGGATACTCTGACTGAAAATGTGGCCCGATTTTATATTGCTGAAACTGTTCTTGCCATTGAATCCATTCATAAACATAACTACATTCACAGGTTACATGTTTATGAATCTGATTTATTAATGTGGCATCCAGCATGGTTTGTTTGCTTATTGTTTTTTGTTTATCAACGTTGTAGAGATATTAAGCCTGACAACCTACTTCTAGACAAGAATGGTCATATGAAATTGTCAGATTTTGGATTGTGCAAGCCAATTGATTGTTCGAAGCTGTCAACATTGAATGAAGATGAACCAATGACTGATGAGAACCTTAGGGAGTCGATGGACATTGATCGTTCTCTGTCTGATACTGCAAATGGTAGGAGGTGGAGAAGTCCAAATGAACAGCTTCAGCATTGGCAGAACAACAGGAGAAAATTGGTACACATTTTTGCCTATTCGGTGTCTCTGTAGTAACACTAATTCTCATGATTATGAACTCTCGTAGGTAATTTAGTGTCACTATTTTTTCTTCACATGCTATATAAATGTTTTCCCAGGCATTTTCAACAGTTGGGACGCCTGATTATATTGCTCCAGAGGTTCTATTAAAGAAGGGATATGGCCTTGAGTGTGACTGGTACGTTGAGAAGTTAACTTGCTCACATGCTTGTTACCTCTTCATCTTCCAAAGCCTGATCTCTTATTCGAACAACTGTAACGTTTGTAATGTTATTGTTTATTTCATTACTGTATACAGGTGGTCTCTTGGTGCAATCATGTATGAAATGCTTGTTGGTTATCCACCGTTTTATTCAGATGATCCACTAGTTACATGCCAAAAGGTTTAAGTCTTGGCCACTGAACGGTTCATCTTTTCCATGGTGCAGATTGTCACATTGTAATAGTATGGTTAGACTATTTTAATTGCTATTACAGCTAAGTTCAGACCTTATAATTACTTTCAGTTTTTTTTGTCTTACTGGACTTTTTCATGCTATTTTTATGTAAGCCTTCTGTGTTAGAACACAAATTTATTTCATGCCCGGGCCACTCTAATCAGGCATTGTGGAAATAAAATAAAAATGAGCATGCAAAATGGCACCAAATGGATTTCCGCAAGTTCGCTTTGTTTTGACAAATGTTGAAAAGGGTTAGGCTCAGATTCTCTGTATAAATGAAGAGGTCTAAAACGAAGTTTTTTTTTCCTTTGGTTCTTAACTTCCTCTATGCTGATATAACTTGAAACCTGAACTGCTTATCTCTTTCATCCACTTCTGTTAGACCCGTAATTTAAACCACCACTAATGGTTATATCATTGAGCAATGATGCACCATATACAACTTCTATATTTATACTATTTGCACTGATTATGCATTATAACTTAGCAGATTGTGCATTGGAAAAGCTACTTGAATTTTCCAGATAATCCAAGGTTGTCTCTTGAAGCAAAGGATCTCATTTGTCGGTTATTATGTGATGTTGATCACAGAATTGGCAGCGGAGGGGCAGATCAAATAAAAGTATTTATTTCTCATTACTAAGATTACTTACTGATGTTCATTTTGGATTATATTACTCTCCTCTGTTTATATTGGTAAGGTTATGTTAATCATCTCTTTTATCCTTTTCTTAGGCTCACCCTTGGTTTCAAGGAGTTGAATGGGACAAGCTGTATGAGATGGAGGCAGCATTTAAGCCCCAAGTAAATGATGAACTGGATACACAGAATTTCATGAAGTTCCCGGATGTAAGGAAATACTTTTTGATTTTCTGCTTGTGCCATTCTTCCTATGTTCTCAAGCTCCCCGGAACTTTAATATGTATTTGATTTGTTTTTTGTGTATACTGCTTACTTTATTCTAATTTGCATATAGTGTACACACTAATTACCCCTTTGATTCTTTTCTGTAGTTAAACCCTGCTCCAGCAAGAGCAAGTTCTGGGGCTTCAAGGAAGGTATGCGCCATGTACATAAACAGGAGATTCAACATAGCTAACCTTAACTGCATTCATGTTCTAGAGTCATATTGAAGACTGATACTGTGAATACATTGTTTCTGTTTGTTTACTTCCGTTGTACACTATTTTGTGAGAAACAGGCTAAAAAAAGATCCACATCAGCATGCTAGTCTGTTTATAGGTAGTATTTGGAGTACTGTTATTTAGTGTTGTGATGTTTGACAAGCATTTTTATGGCTAGCAGATTTTTGCAACTAAATAAAGTGACAAATGTTGGTTGACCCAAATTGTCCTAAAATATTTTGCAACTTGCATGACATTCATAAACTTGCTAGCCTTTTCTTTTGTACGTGGTTAGAACTTCTGGGATGATTCCGTTTCTTCACATCTCTTTCATATGTCCATAGGTAGGCATCAATGTAACTAACTACATGCCATTATTTTGTTTATTCACCCTGAAGTTGAACGTTGTTTTGGAATGTTGTTGCAATGGTGCTGCAGATGATGCTTAATTCTAAAGATCTTAGCTTTGTGGGGTATACATACAAGAATTTTGATGCTGTGAAAGGTTTGCATCAATCTGCAGGTTTGTAAAACATAGTCGCAACTAACAATATCATGTTAAATACTTTGATTGCAGTTGAACCACATGGTTTTATTTTTATAATTTGTTCGCTAGCTTTGCAAATTATGTGCCTGACGAAAACCATTTTGTTGATACAATTCATGGAAAGATAACTCCACTTTTACAGAGTTGTAAACCTGTGTACTTATGTCTAAACTTATCCTGCTGCCTATATAACAGTGGTAGGAATAATTTTTGTGGCCCCAGTTAGATTAATGCTAGATATTATCTTGCTTATTCTTACAACTCTGATCCCTTACGTCTCAGGCGGTAGTTGCCATAATATTCTAACTACTGGGTCCTTTTTAGATTCACATTTACTACTCTCTGCAGTGGGTATATGAATTATGTCAAATAGTTATGGCTGATTAGTTTTGTTTCTTACCTGTGAAACATACATGCATGCAGATCTTCAGAGAAGCTCCTCATTTACAAGGCACTCTGCTAGCTCACCATCTGGTAGAGTATTTTATTCCGTGGCCTGTTCATAAAACCTCGTTTAGTTCTCTGCTCTTGTCTTTATCTTATTTGGATCGTCTATAATCACAGATACAGCAGACATGGACTCATCAATGGAACCTAACGGGACAGATGCACACATGCACACTGGTTCATCTGGCGACCCTATGGCACCATGATCTGCCCTGTTTTCCTGAAGTACCCTGCTCTACACCGGCATCATGCATGCACCTCGACGACATGGCTACATCTGAAGAGACCTGGTTGCGGACATGCATTTATTCAGGTCTCGTGCCCTTCTAATCGTTGGCGAGCACCTTTGTAGTTGTACAAACCAGAGGTCTTTGTGCAGTATGTTTCAGGTGAGACAAGATGAGCAGGTCTGGCCCTGGGTATTTACTTCTTGACGCCGGTTGCCCAGGTTGGCATAGTATTAGGTCGTCGCCTTCCTTGTGGCAGCTATTTGCCCGTTTATTTAATAAACAATATATATGATATATATGGTCATGAGGAAATGGAGAGATAATAACTGTGTTAGGATAGCCATTGTGGTTGGTTGACTAGTACCGTTTGAGACCCCATCCGAGATTTCTGTCAACTGCGGTGCCTTGTCTAGTTTTGTTTTGTTTTTTTTTCGTTTGGGAGTGCTCCGTAGTCGCGGAAACTGAATTGTTTCCTGCAGAACCCATTCACTCCAAAAGGGTCTGCGCTACGGTTTAGGTTGTGGTGTTGCAGCCGAGTCATTGTAGCTTGATTGTACTGCATAAATCTGAACGCGTGATGCAATAACAGGTTCAGCTGTGGACATTTTTGCCACCCGTTTAGCTGGCTACAGCCCTGCCAATTAGTCATGGCCGTGCCCGTCAATCAGGGATTCCATTGGCTGCCGCACGGCGGCGATCGCGGTCAAGACACAAACGAACGTAGCCGGACCGCACGGGACGGCAGTGTGGCCACGGAAGTTGTTAGCACCTGGCGTATATGGCTAGTTCGCCACAAACCCTTCGCAATCAGTCATTCCGTCGTGGCCACTTGTACCCATATTTTTTTAATCTCATCAGCTAACTCTGACCTAAGTTGCAGTCTTCATTGCACGGCGTCACATAAAGAGCAGAAGTGTATGTTGTGGCCTAAATTGCTGCTCGTTTAAATCTTATTTGACTAGGGCTAAAAGAGTGGTGTTCTATCGGGACTTTTTGTGTGTGCGTGTGTTAGAGCAACTGTAACGGGTCTTTATTTTAACCATAGCTAAATATGGGCATACATGTTCGCAAAAAAAAAAAAAATACATGGGCATACAAGACAAAAACACGACTCTAGCAGTAGGGTCCTACTTCGGTTCGCATTTCTGGTGGCTCCACGCCAAGCCTAAAGACTGTTTTCATGTGTTTTTAGGCCCGTCTTAACGTGGTTTCATCTCAGTCTTATGAGTATTAAATATTCTGATGTGGCAACGTAATGATAAAGAGAGAGATCGTTAAAGTTTCATGGGACCCCAGATAGTTTCATACTACTGTGCACTGTTTATAAAATATTGATGCGTTGGAACTGAGATATGAAATCCCCATTGAGACTGGCCTTAGCTCACCTCTTCGGCTCACTTTCTCGTCTGCATGCGTGAAAGGATCAAGATGCTCAAGAGGGGGGGTGAATTGGGCTTATTTCAAAATTTTAAAGCAAATATGAAATCCTATCAAGTGTCAATGACCCCCTAGTGCCTACCGGTCGTGTGTCCTAGCTAGAAAGCGGTTGTACTTCATGGAATTGAAAAACAACCTACGCAATCTAGTGGAAAGCAAAGAACACAACAGAAAGTAAATGCGGAAATGAAAGGAGTTCGGGAAAGAGAATTCTTGACACGGCGATGTTTTTCCGAGGTATCGAGGAGTCGACACTCCTCCCTAGTCCTCGTTGGAGCACCTCGCAAGGTATTGCTCCCCCTCAATCCCGCGCAAGGGATGAGTGCTCTCTACAGGCTGGTTCTTCACCACTCTGGCTCGGTGAACCGATCACAAGTCGATGAAGAAGGGCCGCCGACAATCCTTCCGGCGATCACCTTCCTCCAAGCACCACCGGACCGTCTAGGTGATGTCGATCACCAAGAGTAACAAACCTTGATCTTCACTTGACTCAATCAAGCCTCACAACTAGAGTGGATGCACACTTGCTCTCTTGGATGAACTAGAGGAGAAAAGGATGGATGGATTCGCGAATCACTCTCTCTTTAGGGCTCTTGCTCTCTTCTCCACCTTCTCAAAGCAACTAGCAACTCAAATGAGCAAATGCAAGGTGGGAAGGCAAGGGGTGAAGTATTTATACTCCCTCACACACTCAGCCCTCGGGCTGAGAAAACAGGTATTTTAAGTTGGCGACGGACGCTCCGTCGCTAGGCGACGGATGCTCCGTCGTTAGCCCCAACGGCTAGTTCCTGTTCACGTCAGCAGGCGACGGACGCTCCGTCTCTTAGCGACGGACGCTGCCCCTCAGCGTCCGACGCCAACTGGCTGCTCTGGGGTTTCTGGGAAAATATTCCCGGACGCTCGCTAGCGTCCGACGCCCATGCGACAGACTCATCCGTCGCAAAATGGACGTTTCTGGAGCTCTCTGCTGGCTCGACGGACGCTGCTAGGGTTTCACCCCAGCGTCCGTCGTTAGCGACTGACGCGTCAGACAGCGTCCGGCGCCTCTGGCCTTAGCGTCCGACACCCAGAAACTGGCTCTCTCAACTTCGGTTTTCGTCGCGATGAATATGGAAGTTGTTCTAGGCTATCTTACGGTCACCATAGGCTTGCTTAGAGCTAAGAAAGTCAAGTGTGCACCACACCTAAGTCATGAAGCTCTCCTAAGTCAAGCTACTAGTATAGACCCCCCTTGATAGTACGATCAAAGATCAAATAAAGCTCTATCTAATTCTAAGTGCCCTTCATCACCTTATGGCACTTAGCCTATCACTCTAGGGTCTTCATCATGTCGTCTTTGAAATCCGAAACAATATCCATCTTGGGGGCTAAGTGATAACCATTGATGCCCATTCATGTTGATCACTATGGCTAAGCTACGCATAGCCTCTACAAAACACACATTAGCCATAATAATCTCTTACTTGTCGTTAATCACCGAAACCAATAGGGCTATGATTCTTCAATCTCCCCCTTTTTGGTGATTGACGACAATAACTCCTAGAGTAGGGATATAAGACTGAAAGATTAGGATTTCAAGTGACTTGGATAGGCTGAGCAAGGGATAGTGAAAGAGAATGAAGTATACTTGCTCATCCAAGCCAGGCCACAAACGTGGTACTCAATGAATATGAAATAGAATTGGAGTACCTCATGATATTCTCACATATGAATCGAAGTATGGCGCGGAAGCTCAATTACCATTAGATCATAGAGACATATCATGAAACAAGTGACAACTCACAATATATATTAGCGAAAGCATAAGAGATTGTCACACACAATCACAAATATCTCACAAGCATCGTCCAACACACATAAACATAAGTGCAAGAAAGCATAAACATGATGCATGAGTACGGGGAAAAATAAGCACATCAAAGAACCAAAACCCACCCCTATCTCTAATACTCGACTCTCTCTCCCCCTTTGGCGCCAAGCACCAAAAACTATAGATCTGCTGGAGCATCTGGAAGTGAAGCATCCGTGGTGCAAGGACGGAGGTTGAACTGAGAGTAGTCTGGACTGTCATAGCTGTCCTCAGCTACCTGGCCCTCTGAAGCTGAAGCTGTCTGTGTAGCGGTCTGGGTAGGCTGAGCTGACTCCTCTAACTCCCCCTGAGTCTCAAAAGGTGTAGTATCCTGAGCTAGAGCCTCAGACGGTCCTGCCTCTGTAGAAGCGGGCACTGTGACCCGACGAGCGTAGACTCGAGGCGGAGGAGAAGGTGTCGAAGCCAGAGCTATCAAGGTAACTGCGGCAAGAAGCTCTGCTAGCTGCTCCTGAGGCTAAGGGGGTGGAGACATGGCAACTGTCACTGCTGCATCGACTACTAACTGACCCTCTGGCTGGGCTGAAACTACTGACTCTACTGCCTCAACTGCAACTGCGGTGGCATCGGTAGCGACAGCTATCAGAGGAGGTGTAGTGACTGTCTGGGTCGAGCAATCCGGTCCAATCTCCGATGAGGCAACAGAGGATAGGTGGGTGCCCGTCGCCGGAGGAGGAACCTCGAGTGAAGTGTCAGGAGCTGCTGCATCTCTCTCTGCTGGCTAAAGTGTCAAGCTGAGCACCATCGGGAGGATCCTCACCTGTCAACTCTCTGTATGAAGTTGTGAGATCTCGAGTGGTCTCCTCAATGGTAGCTCCCCGGGTAGGTGTAAAGCCTGTCTGTAACTCACCGGGGGAGGCTAACCATGATGACACTAGGGTCATCGGTTTCTGGCAAGCTGGAGAACCTGGTGCCTGACTCTGCTATCCTCCGGACTGTAACGCTAGAGTCGGCACAACTACCACGGGTGTCTGCAAAGTATACTGCTGTTGGGAAACTCCGGGCAAATGAAGTTGTGGAGTGTAGGTCGGCCCAGAGCTCGAATTGAGAAGCCTCTCTAGAATCTGAGTCTGCGTTCTCTGAATCTCAGATTGTTGCATCTGATACTGTAAGAACTGACGCTGGAACTCATCCTGCATGGCCTAAGACTCTGCCTGAGCTACGAGCTGTTGTGCTGCCAGTCTCCGGACCTCCTCTACCTGATGGCGTTGCTCCACTGACTGACGTCTCTTGCTCCTCAGCCTGACGAAGGAGCTCCTCTGTCTGTCGCTGCTGACTCTTCTGCATCTCTGTAAGTAGGGCTAGGAGGGTAGCCTGTGAGGAGTCAGGAGCAGGTGGTGGAGCTGAACTGGATCCGCCTGCCTCGTGGTCATGGGACATAGGCACGTACTCGGGGATCGGCCTGTAATCTTCATCTGAACTGTCAGACAGCAGATCCTCTCTTTAAGCATCATCGGCTGCAGCATCAATCTGAGCATCAAGATCTGCAACCTCTGCCTCTGCTAACCCCTAAACTATGGTATCCTACTGCTCTGGAGACTCTGGAGCAATGCCTGACTACCTGGTGTGAGGGCCCTGGGTACGTCTACCATGCCCTCTGCCACTGTGGGAGACCAACTGACTCATGTTGTACTCAGGGAAGATCATGTCAAATCGAGTGAGGGTGGTGAGATAAGATGCATAGCCACCACGAGACACTTAGAGAAAAGAGATCCAGTGGGCGTACTATAGCTGCCAGTGTCCTCTAAAGCCAGAAGCAATGATATCCTCCATCTCACTGACTAGCAAATCCCAAATGTCAAACTTCTCCATGCGAACCAAATGAGCGAGAAGCCACAGCTGAAGTCAGGTCAAAGTCTCTTGGGCTCCAACTCTAGGAAGAATAGTACGACGAAGTACCTCGTTCAGGATACGGGCAGTCGGTGTAAGGTCATGAACGCTACGATTGGAACCCTCTCCGAACGGCTGTCTAAAGCAGGGACGAACAAAGTCCACTGATGGTACCTCTCCCTCGTGAGGACGTCGAGGAGCCTCCTGATCCTCGTAGCACAAGCTGTGGATCCTCGTAGCTGACTCCTCTAGGTGAAAGATCTCTCTGAACCGAGTGTCAAAGATCCTCACATCCTTGCCTTTGAAGGAGAAGTGAATAAACTTGTGATCCGGAGAGACCCACAAGGAGGCATAGAACTTCCTGACCCAATCCTCCTGATAAGTACCAATTCTGCCAATCAGTCCTGTCAGCCCCTGAAGATACTCGAGATGCTGGGCTATCTCTGGACCACCGACCTCAATAATGGCCGAAAGAGGGCACACCCTGTGAGCTCGAAGTGGTGCATGGGTCTAAACGTACCCTCTGTAGAAATCCTCGTGCACAGTCGTGTAGAAGTCCGGACTGGCACGGGGGGTCTCGTGCTAGTGGAAACCAGGTCTGAAAGTCTACAAACTGCATCTGCTGGATTTGCTTCGCTGATAAAGCCACAACCTGGTGCCTCACTGGGTCTGGTAAGCTAGACCGTGGTGGTGGTATGTCATTGCGCCGTGGACCATCGGACCTAGGAGGAGGCTTCGACCCACGCGTGCGTGTAACTCGTTTGGACATCAGCTCTGGAATAGATGAGTGACCTGAAGGGTCTGCCTGCTCAGTCTCCTCAGTCTACTCTGCCTCCATTGACTCAGTGGCCTCTGCGGGCTCTGTCTCTGGACGCGAGGGGACTCACGACGCGCTCCACGGCGAGGAGAGCCAATCCTCAAACCGGCGCGACGTCCACCCTGCTCGGCTATCTCTGCTGCTGCTAGAGCTGCCACTAACGTTGGATCCATCAATGGCTCTCCTCTTCTTTGATACGTGCTTCACCTTGCCCTTTCCCCGGTCGGTGGGCTGACACGGTGGAGGTGGAGGGTCACCGCCACTGCCGGGGACCGGGCCTGCGTTCTTCGTCCATGCCATTGATGAGCACGAGAAGAACCAACCGCCTCAACTGATAGATCAACTGTCAACGAGAATCCCCAAACAGACACTGACACTGATCAAATCCCAGGTAAACTGACAAGATCTGCACGCCGGCCCTGGACTTTCCTCTCGAGGCTTTGCCTTGTTCCATACTCGCGGGCTTTGCCCCGAGTTATCTGCCACTGCCAAAGCAAACCACTGACTCGCTACACGATAGAAAGATATGAGATATATAACAATTAAGCATATAGCCAGAGGGAAGCAATTCTATCGAGAAGCATGAATTAGATAAGCAATCGATCGTTTCTGCCTTGACCTTTACCTCTGAATAGGGTGACACAAAAGAAGAGATGAGATTCCTCGATCGTTCAAACTCAAGCCGTAACCTAGGGTGGATCTGCCAAAGAATTGGAGCAGCCAAAGGGAAAGGATCTTGGAGAAGTCCCTTCGGAGAGACAACCGCCACGGTAGGGAACAGCCCCTCTGTTCAGCTAAACCGCACGAGGACAGAGGGGGTGGTGGATGAGGAGCTGCGGCGGCGCTGAGATAGGACACACCGGCAGTGAGTGCCCTCCGATGAGCGGCGGCGACGGCGAGTGCGATGGGATGGAGGAGCGAGCGACGACGGTGGGGAGATGGTTAGGCAGCGCAGTGTATGGATTGAATGCTGAAACCGATCGAGGGAGAAGAGTGTTTTCGAAAACATATGTGCTCTACAAGTTCGCGACGGACGCTCCGTCGGGACCAACGGACGCTAGGTCACAGCGTCCGATGCTTATGCAGAAAGGGACCAGAGAGCTCCTGTTGGCGACGGACGCGTCTGACGCCAACGCGACGGATGTTGTGAAGCGTCTGACGCCTCTGCGACGGACGCTAGGGAGTGTCCGACGCCCCTTAGACGAGCGACTTTCAATCTACGGATGATCGCGACAGACACTGAGGCATGGAAGGCCAAGCGTTCGTCGGTAGCGTTCGACGCCTTTTTAAATAGAGTTTTTCAAATCTGATTTTTGCGTCTTTCTCCCAACCAAGTCCCAATCCCAATAAGATCCAAAGAACACCTGATTGGACTTGATATGAGAACCATCTCTCAAACTCTCATTTGCAAGTAGTTTGCCATAGGCTTAGATCTAGTTTTAGCTCAAAATATTCAAATGGAACCTTGCAAGGAGATATCATAGGGCCACAAGAGGGGTATAGAAGTGACTTGAGCTTGGAATGCTCCCCCTAAGTGGATGAACCCAGTGGATGCTCAAACTTAACCGAAAAGAAACAACAAACAACACACATGCACATGCAATGCATTGTGGAATTTGAATCTAGGTTGCTTGCAAGTTTAAACCGCGGTTAAGCTTTGTTACACGCTTTGAGGGCGGTTATCTCAACCGCGTTAGCCAAGCCTATGTGCATTACTAAATTAAACATGTTATATTACACATGAATGCAAGGTTGGTTCACACAAGATCATTTTTTAGTGAAGTTAGAGTGATCAAGCATATTTAACTCGCTTCTCAACCTACAAAAGGTTGTTTCATCGAGTGGTTTTGTGAAGATATCCGCCAATTGCTCTTCGCTTCTAACTCCAACTAGTGTGATATCCTTCTTAGCCACATGGTCTCTAAGAAAGTGATGGCGAATATCTATGTGCTTGGTGCGAGAGTGTTGAACTGGGTTGTTTGCAAGCTTTATGGCGCTTTCATTATCACACAAAAGTGGAACATTTTTTAGGGTAATGTCGTAATCAAGGAGTGTTTGGGTCATGTATAAGATTTGTGCACAACAAGCTCCCGCGGCAATGTATTCCGCCTCGGCGGTAGACAATGCCACACTATTTTGCTTCTTTGAGGACTAAGAAACAAGTGATCTTCCTAGCATGTGGCACCCGCCAGAGGTACTCTTCCTATCAACCTTGCACCCGACATAATCCGAATCGAAATAGCCAACTAGTTGGAAGGGTGCTCCTTTGGGATACCAAAGGCCCATGCTAGGGGTGTGCCTTATGTACCTAAGGATTCTTTTAATCACACTTAGATGCGACTCCTTAGGGTTTTCTTGAAACCTAGCACACATACACACACTAAACATGATATCTGGCCTAGATGCGGTGAGGTAAAGTAAACTACCGATCATAGAGCGATAGAGAGTTTGGTCGATCGGTTTACCTCCCTCATCAAGATCGAGATGTCCATTAGTAGGCATTGGGGTCTTGATTGGCTTGCAATCCTCCATCTTGAATTTCTTGAGCACATCATGAGTGTACTTCATAAGCGAATAACCAACAAGGAAACCAATGTCACAACGCCTTTGAAGCTTCCCCAAGTGTTGGCGCTTCTTGTAGATGTAGACTTTGCATCCAAACACCCGGAAGAATGAGATATCCGGTTTCTTTCCATTCACAAGCTCATAGGGGGTCTTCTTGAGAATCCTTTGGACAAATAGCCGGTTAGCCGCATACCATGCGGTGTTGATTGCTTCGGCCCAAAACTTCTCAGGGGTGTTGTACTCATCAAGCATGGATCTAGCAAGTGTAATCAAAGTCCGGTTCTTCCTCTCAACTACACCATTTTGTTGTGGAGTATATGTGGTGGACACTTCATGCTTGATGCCAACTTCATCACAATAGTCTTCAATCTTGGTGTTCACAAACTCGGTGCCATTGTCACTTCTTATCTTCTTGATCTTCACATCAAACTCATTTTGTGCTCTAGTTGCAAACTTCTTGAAAACTTTGGTTGTCTCTCCCTTGTCTTGAAGAAAGAATACCCAAGTGTACCTAGAGTAGTCATCAACTACCACCAAGCAAAAGAGATTGCCTCCAAGACTAGCATAAGTGGTAGGTCCAAATAAATCCATGTGAAGTAGCTCTAGGACTCTTGAGGTTGATATGAAAGCTTTGGTTGGATGAGTGTTTGCCACTTGCTTGCCGACTTGACATGCACTGCAAAGTTTGCCCTTCTCAAACACCACATCTTTAACCCCTCTAACCAATTCCTTCTTGACAAGCTTCTTCAAGGTTGACATGCCCACATGTGCTAATCTTCTATGCCATAGCCAACCCAAAGAACTCTTGGAGAATAGACATGTTTGCAAACTAGCTTCATTTGAGGTGAAGTCCACTAGATAGAGATTGTTGTGCCAAAAACCCTTGAATATCAATGATGAATCTTCAATCTTGGTCACAACTACCTCATTTGGAGTGAAGAGACATTGGAACCCGAGATCACAAAGTGGACCAATCGATAGCAAGTTGAAGCTCAAATATTGCACTAACAAGACATTTGAGATTGATTGATCATTGGAGATTGCCACTTTGCCAAGCCCTTGAACTTTTCCCTTTGAATTGTCCCCAAATGTAATCTTGTCTTGATTTGCACAATCCTCATCAAGTGTGGTGAACATTCGGGGGTCGCCGGTCATATGTTGAGTGCAACCATTATCAATTACCCAATGGCTACCACCGGTCTTGTAGTTCACCTACACACAAGCAACTTGGAGTTAAGCTTGTTGTTTGGGAACCCACACATTGCGGGGACCCATAGCCTTGTCAACCAACTCCTTGGCAACCCACAACACTTTAGGCTTGTTCTTCATGGGTGGACCAAGAAACACCACTAAAGGTCTACCCTTGGAATCCTTGTTGATGACAAAATGTGCATCATGAGCAAATGGCCTTGTGTGCTTGGGCAAGGTCTTGGGAGGTGGTGTCTTGCATTGGAACTCAAGGTGACCAACTTGTCCACATCCAAAGCATCTTCTAGGCTTGGGCTTTGGCTTGTCTTGATTATAGCCATTGTATTTGTTCTTGTAGTAATTCTTTGCTTCAATCTTGACTTTGGCCTTCATCACTTGGTTCTCCTTGAACCCAATGCCCATCTTGTCATTCTTCATCACGGTGTTCATCAAGAGCTCACTTTGAAGATTGTGACCCTTGGTGAACTTCTCCAAACCACTTGCTAGCTTGATCTTCTCATTCTTGAGCTTTGCATTTTCTTCTCTAAGTGTGTTGATCAAGGTAGAGGCATCCTTGTCATCTTCCTTGGCCGACTTGATAGTGAAGGGCTTGTTTGCCTTGAGGTTGATTAGCTCTTCCTTGAGCTTTGAGTTCTCTTCCCTCATCTTCACATAGTCATCATACTTGTCAGCTTCAACTATCTTCTTGCCCTTGCACTTAGCTTTTTGCTTACTAGCAACATCATCAAGCAAGTCCTCACAAGAAGTAGCACTATCACACTTAACAACCGGGTTAATAGCAACATGTGTAGCAAGATCATGTGTAAGCAATTCATTAGCTACCACAAGTGTGCCATGTTCATTTTTCACTTGGTTGTAGTCATCTTTTAGCAAGTTATACCTTGTTTGGAGCTCTTGTGTTGACCTCTCAAGCTTATCATGTTTCTCATTAGCTTGCTTAAGAGAGGCTTTGAGCTACCTAGTGCTAGATGTGAGAGTGTTAGTCTCAAGCTTCAAAACATCATTAGCACTAGACAAGGCATCAAGCTTAGCATGCAAGTTTTCTTGTATCACAAGAAGTTTGTCATTTTTAGCTTTGTACTTCCTTCTGATGTCCGAGTATTTGTTGCAAATTTTAATTAGTTCATCATAGGAAGGTGCTTCTTCATCATCACTATCATCACAAGAGGAAACATCACCATCATCCTCTTTTTGTACCTTCCTGTCACCTTTAGCCATGAGGCATAGGTATGTAGAGGATGAGCCCGGTGATGAAGGAGGAGGTGGCGGTGGAGTAGAAGAACCAATCACCAATGCGGCCACCTTCTCTTCTTCACTCTCATCATCGGAGGAGCCACTTGAGTCCTCAATGTCGGTGAGCCAATCACCCACAATATAAACCTTGCCATCCTTCTTCTTCTTCTTGTGGAAGTCGAAGTTCTTCTTCTTCTTGTAAGGCTTCTTGTCATCTTCACTTGATTCATCTTGTGCACCCTTCTTGTTCTTGTAGTTCTTGAACTTCTTGTTCTTGAACTTGTCTTTCTTCTCTTCGGTGCATGTATGAGCTAGATGACCAGTAATGCCACAATTGTAGCACTTCATTTGGGAGATTGGCTTCCTTGAAGAGCTTGTGAAGAATTTCTTCTTCTTTGAGTCAAACTTGACTCCATTCTTGTTTAGCCTCTTCAACATCTTGGTGGTCTTCTTCACCATGAGAGCAATGTTGTCTTCATCATCTTCATCACTTGAGTCCTCAACCACCAATTGGATCTTGCACTTCTTTTTGGTGGAAGCTTTGAGGGCCAAGTCTTTCTTCTCCTCTTTCTCTTTGTCTTTCTTCTTGGAGGAGGATGAAGAGCCACCATCACCGATCTTCATATACATCTCATGAGCATTGATTTTGCCCAACACTTGTGTTGGTGTAGAAGCGGAGAGATCCCCTTGATGAAGAACGGTGACGATGTGGCCATACTTGTCAATTGGCAAGACACAAAGAATCTTGCGCACCACATCGGCGAGTTGCATTTGGGTGAGCCCAAGTCCATTCAACTCCTCTACAAGAATATTAAGACGTGAGTACATCTCATTAGCATTCTCATTAGCAAGCATAGCAAAGGAGTTCAACTTAGCCATGACCAAATGGTAGCATTCCTCACACTCACATTTGGTCCCTTCGTGTAGCGCACAAATGTTTGTCTAAACATCGTATGCGGTTTTGCAATTCCGCACACGGTTGAACACATCCTTGCCAATACCACATAAAAGAATGTTCTTTGCCTTGGCATTGTTCTTCTAAAAGAAGGGATCCTCAGCGAACACGGTGCCACCTATGGTAGTGACTTTGTGCACACCGATATCCACGGCCTCAAGGTAGGCCTGCATCCGCACTTTCCAATAAGGAAAATCATCCCCATCAAACATGGGTGGCGGTCCATCCCCTTGGGACATCTTGCTCTAGGCGGTGAAGCCTAATTTAGAGCAACAAGGCTCTGATACCAATTAAAAGGATCAAGATGCCCAAGAAGGGGTGAATTGGGCTTATTTCAAATTTCTAAAGCAAATATGAAATCCTATCAAGTGCCAATCACCCCCTAGTGCCTACCGGTCGTGTGTCCTAGCTAGAAAGCGGTTGTACTTCATGGAATTGAAAAACAACCTACGCAATTCTAGTGGAAAGCAAAGAACACAACGGAAAGTAAATGCGGAAATGAAAGGAGCACGGGAAAGAGAATTATTGACATGGCGATGTTTTCCCGAGGTATCGAGGAGTCGACACTCCTCCCTAGTCCTCGTTGGAGCACCTCGCAAGGTATTGCTCCCCCTCAATCCCGTGCAAGGGATGAGTGCTCTCTACGGGCTGGTTCTTTGCCACTCTGGTTCGGTGAACCACGCACAACCGATCACAAGTCAATGAAGAAGGGCCGCCAACAATCCTTCCGGCGATCACCTTCCTATAAGCACCACCGGACCATCTAGGTGATGTCGATCACCAAGAGTAACAAGCCTTGATCTTCACTTGACTCAATCAAGCCTCACAACTAGAGTGGATGCACACTTGCTCTCTTGGATGAACTAGAGGAGAGAAGGATGGATGGATTCGCGAATCACTCTCTCTCTAGGGCTCTTGCTCTCTTCTCCATCTTCTCAAAGCAACCCGCAACTCAAATGAGCAAAGGCAAGGTGGGAAGGCAAGGGGTGAAGTATTTATAGTCCCCCACACACTCAGCCCTCGGGCTGAGAAAACAGGCATTTTAAGTTGGCGACGGACGCTCCATCGCTAGGCGACGGATGCTCCATCGCTAGCCCCAACGGCTAGTTCTTGTTCACGTCAGCAGGCGACGGACGCTCCGTTGCTTGGCGACGGACGCTGCCCCTCAGCGTCCGGCGCCAACTGGCTGCTCTCGGGTTTCTAGGAAAATATTCCGGGACGCTCGCTAGCGTCTGACGCCCATGCGACAGACGCATTCGTCGCAAAATGGACGTTTCTGGAGCTCTCTGTTGGCTTGACGGACGCTGCTAGGGTTTCACCCCAGCGTCCGTCGTCAGCATCTAGCGCGTTAGACAGCGTCCGGCACCTCTAGCCTTAGCATCCGACGCCTAGAAACTGGCTCTCTCAACTTCGGTTTTCGTCGCGATGAATATGGAAGTTGTTCTAGGCTATCTTACGGTCACCATAGGCTTTCTTAGAGCTAAGGAAGTCAAGTGTGCACCACACCTAAGTCATGAAGCTCTCCTAAGTCAAGCTACTATTCTAGACCCCCCTTGATAGTACGGTCAAAGATCAAATAAAGCCCTATCTAATTCTAAGTGTCCTTCATCACCTTATGGCACTTAGCCTATCACTCTAGGGTCTTCATCATATCGTCTTTGAAATCCGAAAAGATATCCATCTTGGGGGCTAAGTGATAACCATTGATGCCCATTCATGTTGATCACTATGGCTAAGCTACGCATAGCCTCTGCAAAACACACATTAGCCATAATAATCTCTTACTTATCGTTAATCACCAAAACCAATAGGGCCATGATTCTTCAATGTGCCTCTTTTCCCCTAGACCACATGGACTTCACCGCTAACCACTCAACATAAGCGCCCACCACCACTCAGCATCGCTAGCCACCTGTTCATTTCCATGTACACGAACTCCTCGTGGCGGGAGCGGATGCGGCAGACTCCTACCTAGTGCTCCTTGCAGGAGTAGGGTGGACTTCTCCCAGCACTCCCTGGACTGCTCCACGATGAGGCTTGCAGGAACAAACTCCTTCCAATGAGAGTGGATTACTCCTCAAAATTGACTCAACTTGACGGGGAGGGATTTCGAGGAGGGATTATGCAATGTTAGTCCTCACTTAGTCAAACTACATAACCATATTTTCCAAATAATTTCTCTTTTTATAGTGCAATTATATGTCCTACACCTGAAATTGACTTCTCTACACACCATGGTTGGCAGAAGCAAAGCCCTACTATTTTATACATTTGTCTTTGGGCTCTTATTTCCACCTAAATCCAAACATCATCGCCATCTTCATGCTGAGCAGTTCACCTCCATGGTTCATACCACCACATATCAAGGCTCCATGCATGGTTCAACTTGCTTTTGAACTAAGCACCTACTCATCTCACATGAAAGCCATTAGTGTACCAAAGTTGTCACTCAATTATTGAAACCAAACTGGGACTTTCAATCTCCCCCTATTTGGTAATCAATGACAACCCTATAACAATATAGAAACAAATAAATCTTCCAAGCTAGCACTTCATTCATGGAAATTTGCTAACTTGGTTTGTAATTTTGCAGCACGAAGATCATGTTACATGTTGGATAAAATTCACAAAATTCAATGTGGTAGTGACATATCCCCATACATATGTGGTTAAATGGTTCGGTCAAGTCATACACATATGCATTAATATGAAAATTGTGGGGGATATTTCATTATAATGAAGTGCTAAAATTTACAAGATAGAATGTACCTTTGTTGCGTGTATACCATTTTGAAATCAAATCCATCCTTAGGATCATCGTTAGCTAGACATCACATGGAAAACTAGATACACATGAAATAAACATATTCAAGCATAAAAGCATTTTTCATACCACTTGGAAACATGAACTCTATATCTAGTGCACATTTTAATATCAAAGCCTATGGTCTAGTAAATACCACACACAAGCATGTATATCTCAATTTAAACTATGTGATGCAAGAATATGTTATGCACAAACAAATGCATGAACATTCAAACTCCATGAGCTTGCTCCCCCTACCTGTATGGTTCAGAATTTTGATCCCCTTCTAATATTCAATCTTGAACCTTCCCCTTTGTCGTCTTCATATTTGGTCCAATCTCTCCCTACCATAACTTTGAACCAAAATCATATATTTATCCAAATTTCCCCCTTTGTCATCAATTACTATAACGGATACTTGGGAACTTCTTGATTACACCACTTGAAATAAACACAAGGTGGACACCACTTGAGGAGTTCCCATAGTCATGCCACTTGAGGTGTAAGCTTTTGCTGAATCTCATTAACAAATATCATGCCTATGGTGTCATTTATAGACTTGCATGTTCCTCTCAGTAGATTCAATTGACACTTCCACACGTGGCAATTAGTCAAAACTTATTTGTTGTGGGGCTAATTTCTAACACCTTAGATAGCCTTGCTGGAGTTCAAAAGGCCAACAGTCGGCTGATGCTTTTATTTTCTAGCCACATCACACCAAGCCTTTGTCTATTGTGATCTAATCCAATGCTTTTTAATATGGTTGGCTTTGGCATAAGGTGCGCTCGTGCCATGAGAGTGCAACCACCAACAAGCGAAGGCGTCCTACTAGGAAAGGTAGGCACTAACCCCACCAACCTTCTCTGGGATCTCCCATCACCATCGACACCTTCATCACCATTATAATGTGTATGACGTGGCTTGAAGACCCCAACACAATGCCTATTGAGGACTCCTTCATATGGACTCCCAATGACTTGTAACAAAAGGTCCAACAGATGGAGGGCTCTCCTCTTATGGTCATTGACATGCGCTCCCTGCTACCACGTGCGCCCATGACATTGAAGCGGTGTGTTGGACAAGTTTCGCTTAGACTACGAGGAGATGACCATTAGTAGGCACTAGCTGGAGCCCTTCTTGATCAAGTTTGCACATCATCAACATGTAGAGACTACATCTCAAGTGCCATGATGACATCATCCTCAATGATCTTCCATGGTGCATCCTTGCCACTGCTCTCGGTGTTGCAATGCTCTAAAGAGTGTGCTTGGTCTTTGAAGGCACGCTGGCACATGCTAGAAGGTCGAACATCACCAAGTAGCTGAGTGGTCGCACATACTCCCTAGAGTCCATCAACACCAACCTCATTAACCCCAATGAAATTAGCACTATCGGCCTCTAGACTTGGATTTAAAGTCTGAGCAAGATCCCTAAGAAGATATGGTTGATCTACACTACCAACAAATGATGAAACCTTTTTAGTTTTCTTCTCTAAGACTCCTCTAGGGTGTTAGCAAAGGGTGAAAGATCTCTAGTGTTTTGGATAATTGATGAAACCTAAAGTACTAACCTATGTCTAAGTAGATGAATATGTTAGTACATATGATGATGCCAAGTGGTGGAGCAAGCAATGTGGAGAGGAGAGATGAGCCACAAGATCAAGGATGATCAAGTAGAAGTCCACACTTGGACAAGGTGACAAAGGATGGAACCCTATGTGATTCAAGGCAAAGGTATATGCTAGGGCTTTCCATTTTGGTGATCAAGAAACCTAGTGGGTGTGATCACATTTAGGATAAGCAACCGTACTATTAAGAGGGGAAAATGGTATGTGGTTGCAATTGTCAAGTGCCATTAGGTGAACCAATTCATGCATGTGCATTTTAACCTAATGAGCAACCCTTGAAAAATATGCTAAAATATGCTAACACACGAGCACAAGTAAGTGGAACACTTGGTTTTAGCACTTGTGAACAAGGGAAGAAGTTGGAGAAGGTTTCTAACTGAGAAAGGGGTGTCAGACCAATTGTTGGGAAGGCTCTGGACCAATGGAAGTGGTCCGGAGGCAGACCCTAGCACAAGGGTGCTTCACTGGAAGCGTCGGACTAGGCTGAAGAAGGAGCTCTAGACCAATCTCCATTGGTCCGGTGGCATGGACTTGGAAGTCAGCAAGAACTATGAAGGCACCGAACTAGAGGTATTAGTCTGGAGGCGAGCTCCGGACGAGGTCCGACTCGTTGTCCGGGGTTTTGAACCTTACTGTACTTCGTCAGACTCTGTGGCTAGGCGTCGGACCAGAGGGCTCTGGACCATTGCAAGGTGTCCGAAGGTCCTCAGACTTTGCACGGCAATGACTATTTTCAAATGATAACTACATGTGGCACGCTGAGAAGACGTCAGACCAGAGCGTCAGACCATGAGGATTGGTCCGGAGGTCACGCAGACTGGTCCGACGGTCTATTTTCAGGCTGAGCAAAAGGCACAATGGCTAGCTCCTTTTGAGGGGCTATATAAGGTGTTTGGCAGGCTCTAGCTCATACCTTTGCACACTTGGACATTGCATACATATTGTGAGCTATTGCCATACACTCCCACTCATCTCTAACTTGATTGTTCACCCATTTGTGAGATTTGAGTGAAACAAGTGCATTGCATGAAGTGAGTTCATCTAGTGGCACTTGAGAGTTGTTTCTCGCTGCGGTTTTCTTGTTACTCTTGGTGATTGCCATCACCTAGACGGTTTGGAGCAGCGGAGGTGGTTCGGGAAGAGTTGGTGATTGTTCTTCACCGCCACCAAGTGATTGTGAGGGATCCTTGTGCCTTCCCTGCGGGAGATCTCAAAGGCAACTCTAGTGGATTGCGTGTGGCTTGTGTGAGCCTCATCTTGTGTTGGTTGTGTGGCACCCGGTGACGGGTTTGGCGTGTGATTCCAATTAGCGCGTAAACCTCCAAGTGAGTGTCTTGCCACAATAAGGACTAGTTGGCAAACTAGTGAACCTCGGTAAAAATCTTATGTCAACTCTTTCTACTGAGGAGTCTCTCTATTCTAATTGTGATTAGTTTTCTTGGATATCTTGATTGGATCATACATATCCTCTACACGGCTTTATAACAATCCTCTTCCTCTATAGCTTGTGTTTCTTATTATTCTTGCTAGTAGAAACATTAGGTTGTGCTAGTTGTGTAGCTTCTTTTGTCTTAGCTAGCTTGCTTTGCTAGTCTTGTTTAGTTGTTCTAGTCTTGTGTAGCTTGTGTAGCTCTTGAGTGAACTAGAACTCTATTAGGCTAGAATTGTTGGTTAGGTGGCTTCGCAACCCCTTTAGGCTAGCGTAACATTCGCTTTGCCATTTTTTTTTACTAACTAGTTGTCAAGTTGTTGTTGATAGTTTCAAATTAGGCTATTCACCCCCCTCTAGCCATCGCACAAGACCTTTCAAGTGGTATCGGAGCTAGTACACCATTGATTTGAGGCTTAACAACCTATGGTGTAAAGATGGCTCATATCAACAACATAAAGAAACCACCAAGATTTGATGGCTATTGGAAGGTCAAGATGACCGCACACATCAAGTCAATTAGCCGGAAGGTGTGGCTTGTGGTGGATAAGAAGTTTGAGGTGGTAAATGAAGAAGCACCCACCATGGCCGAAGAAGAGAAGTTGCAACACAATGACATTGCTCTTAGTGCTATTCATGAGGCTCTTGATGAGAAGGTGTTTGAGCAAATCAAGAATTTAGAGAGTGCTCATGAGGCTTGGATAAGCTTGAGGAATCATTTGAGGGCACTCAAGCCGTCAAGGGAGCCAATGCATACATTCTCAAGGAGAAGTTTGCAAGTTTCAAGATGAAGGATGATGAGAACATGCCAGAGATGTTCCATCGGCTCTAAGTGATTGTCAATGATCTTGCATCTCTTGGTGAGAAGGTGGAGGACAAGGATTTCTCCCACAAGTTCTTGAGGTGTCCTCCTCCCCGATTTGACACACTTGTGACCTTGATTGTGAGAAGTGGATTGAACACCATGACTCCTAATCAAGTCTTGGGAGATCTGATGACCGAAGATACATACTGAGACAACAAGGAGGAAGATGTGAAGAAAGAAGAGAAGCAGGATGAGAAGAAGAAGAGTGTAGCATTCAAAGCTACTTCATCACATAAGAGCAAGGGCAAGAGCAAGATTGAAGAATCAAGTGATAGTGAAGACCCAAGTGCTAGTGATATTGATAGAGGATGAAATAGCTATCTTTGTGAAGCGCTTTGGCAAGTTCATGAAGAAGAAGGGATATCGTGCAAGAAGGAAGAAGACCTCCTCCAAAAGCTTTGATGAACCAAGGAAGTGCTTCAAGTGTGGAAGCTTTTATCATCTCATTGCTTAGTGTCCCTACAATAGTGACAAAGATGATGATGATCACAAGAAGAGAGGAAAGAAGGAGAAGAAGCCTACCTTTGACAAGAAGAATAAGAAGGCCTATTCTCACATTGTGACTTTGGATAGTGATGCTTCTTCAAGTGGTGATGATAGTGACCATGACAAGAAGACATCTAACAAGAAGAAGGCATTAGCAAGCATTGCAATCAAAGACAAGATCTCTCTATTTAACACTCCATCATCATGCTTCATGGCTAAGTCCACTAAGGTACTTTCTCATGATGAGAGTGAGAGTGAGAGTGATAGTGATGATGAGGGGCCTTCCAAGAGGAAACTCATGGACATGCCTGAACAAGCTAAGGAATACATTAACAAGAAGATGAAGAAATGCAAGGAATTGCGCTACTAATGAGGCTCTTGAGCAATCCCTTGATGAGGTTGTAGCATCTCATGAGAGGCTAATGGAAGCCCATGAGAAGATAGGGAAGTCTCACACCAAGCTTGAAAGAGCTTATTCCTTACTCCTTGACCAAATTAAGAAGGATAT
Source organism: Microstegium vimineum (assembly GCA_022036555.1). NCBI lineage: Eukaryota > Viridiplantae > Streptophyta > Magnoliopsida > Poales > Poaceae > Microstegium > Microstegium vimineum. The sequence goes on along the minus strand of CM039127.1, from coordinate 46,123,304 downwards.
TGTTCAAACATGTGACATGGGAGTTACTTATGATATTCTTGTTGAATCTTTCTATACTCCTATCATTGTTGCTCTCACTAACCCCTCTTGTAGCACTACTACTTCTATTTCATATACTAGTGATGGTTTCACTTGTGATGCCTCACTAATGGTTCAAAATGAAACCCTCAAGAAGGAGGTTACAAAGCTCAATCACTCCTTAGCTAAGGCTTATGGAGGTGAGGACCGCTTGCTTATGTGCTTGGGTAGCCAAAGAGCATCTCTCTACAAAGAGGGATTGGGCTATACCCCCAAGAAAGGCAAGGCCACTTTTGCTCCTCACAAAACTCATTTTGTAAGGGACACTAGTAGGTATTGCAAGAGTTGCAAGCAAGTTGGTCACAATGAGCATCAATGCATGAACAAGAGGCCTAAAGAAGATGTATCCTCAATTAGAGTTGATTCATTCTATGTCATTTCCAAGGGTACTAATAATGTTCATGCTAAGTTCATTGGTGCACCATGGATGTCTTCCAAGAAGGCTACATGGGTACCAAAGTCCTTGGTAACTAACCTTGGAGGACCAAGCAAGTTTGGGTACCTAAAAAGAATTGATCTCTCTTATAGGTCAATTACAAAGCCGAAGGGAGGCATTGGGTACTTGATAGTAGGTGCACTCAACACATGACCGGTGATGGAAGGATGTTCAACTCAATCAATCAAGATAACACTCATGGCTATGATAGTATCATAGTTGGTGACAATGGCAAAGGCAAGGTGAAAGGGCTTGGAAAGATTGCTATCTCCAATGATCTAAGCATTAGCAATATGCTTCTAGTTGAAAGGCTTGAATTCAATCTATTGTCGGTTGCCCAATTGTGTGATCTCGGTTTCAAGTGCATCTTGGGTGTGGAGGATGTGGAAATCATAAGTGTGGATGGTTTGAACATGGTCTTCAAAGGCTTTAGATATGAGAGCCTCTATCTAGTGGATTTCAATGCTAGTGAGACTCAACTCTCAACTTATCTCATCTCCAAATCTAGCATGGGTTGGCTATGGCATAGAAGGCTTGGTCATGTTGGCATGAAGCACTTGAACAAGTTAGTTAAGCATGATCTTGTGAGAGGCTTGAAGGATGTCACATTTGAGAAGGACAAGCTATGTAGCTCATGTCAAGCCGGAAAGCAAGTTGGAAACACTCATACAAAGAAGAGCATCATGAGTACAAGCAAAGCTTTTAAGTTAGTGCATATGGATCTCTTTGGAACAAGAACATATGCAAGCATTGGTGGAAACAAGTATGGATTTATGATAGTTGATGACTTCACAAGATACACATGGGTATTCTTCTTGAGTGACAAAAGTGACACACTTGATATCTTCAAGTCATTTGTCAAGAGATGCCAAAATGAGTTTGAAACAACTATCAAGAGAGTTAGAAGTGACAATGGGAGTGAGTTCAAGAACACGATAGATGAACTATGTGATGACTTTGGAATCAATCATCAATTATCTCCAAAGTATACTCTTCAATCCAATGGGATACTTGAAAGGAATAATAGAACCTTGATTGACATGGCAAGATCAATGTTGAGTGAATATAATGTTATCCACTCTTTTTGGGCCGAAGCTATCAATACAGCTTGCTACTCTAGCAACCGTCTCTATTGTCATGGCATGCTTGAGAAGACTCCCTAGCTATTGAATGGTATAAAGCCAAGCATTGCTTACTTTCGGGTATTTGGATGCAAATGCTATATCTTGAAGAAAGGCACAAGGTTGAGCAAGTTTGAGAAGAAATGTGATGAGGGATTGCTACTTGGTTACTCAACAACTAGCAAAGCTTATAGAGTATGGAACTTGGCTAGTGGCATACTTGAGGAGGTTCATGATGTGGAATTTGATGAAACTCAAGGCTCTCAAGATGAATAAGAAAATTTGGATGATGTGAGAGGTGACAAGTTGGTCAATGCAATAAAATATATGGATATTGGTGACATTAGACCAAGAAAAGTACAAGATGAAGATGAAGATCAAGTGACCATTCCAACAAGTGAGCAAGCTATAGGCTCTCAAGATCAAGCAAGTGCAAGTGAAGATCAAGTGCAAGATCAACATCAAGCTAGTCCATCATCTCAATCAAATGACATTCATATGAAAGTGCTCCAACCTACCAATATTGCAAGAGATCATCCTTTAGATCAAGTTATCGGTGGCATTCAAAGTGGTATACAAACTAGATCAAGATTGGCTTCATTTTGTGAGCATTACTCTTTTGTCTCATCATTTGAGCCAACCAAGATTGATGAAGCTTTGAAGGATGTGGATTGTATAAATTCTATGCATGAAGAGCTAAACAACTTCACAAGAAATCAAGTGTGGGAACTAGTGGAAAGACCAAGAAAGAACAATGTCATTGGAACCAAATCGGTATTCAAGAACTAGCAAGATCAAGATGGAATAGTAGTGAGGAACAAAGCAAGACTTGTTGCACAAAGCTACTCTCAAGTTGAAGGTCTTGATTTTGGTGAAACATATGCTCTAGTTGCAAGGTTAGAGGCAATAAGGATCCTATTAGCATATGCTTGTGCACACAACATCAAGCTGTACCAAATGGATGTCAAGAGTGCATTCTTGAGTGGGTATATCAATGAGGAGGTATATGTTGAGCAACCACCTGGGTTTGAAGATGCAAAGAAGTCCAACCATATATACAAGCTCAAGAAGGCTCTCTATGGATTGAAGCAAGCACCTTGAGCATGGTATGGGAGGTTGAGAATCTTTATCCTCTCTAAAGGGTTCAAGATGGGATTGGTTGACACTACCTTATTCACAAAGAAGATTGAGAATGACTTGTTTATCTTGCAAATCTATGTGGATTACATTATCTTTGGTTCTTCAAATCAAGACTTTTATGAAGAGTTTGGAGAGATGATGGCAAATGAATTTGAAATATCAATGATTTGTGAGCTTAGTTACTTCCTTGGACTTTAAATCAAGCAAATGAAGAATGGTATGTTTGTGACTCAAGGCAAGTACATCAAATATATGATCAAGAAGTTTGGATTGGAAGAGGCTAAAGGCATTAGTACTCCTATGGGGACTAATGGACACTTGGATAGTGACACAAGTGGCATGATAGTAGATCAAACACTCTATCGGTCAATGATTGGAAGCTTACTCGATGTGACCACATCAAGACCAGATGTCATGTTTACTGTATGCATGTGTGAAAGGTTTCAAGCTTTTCCAAGGGAGAGTCATTTGAAAGCCACAAAGAAAATATTAAGATATTTGAAGCATACACAAGAGGTTGGATTGTGGTTTTCCAAGGAGTCAAGTTTTGAATTGATTGGATATTCAGACTCTGACTATGTGGGGTGCAAGGTGGATAGAAAGAGCACTAGTGGTACATGTCAAATGTTGGGAAGGTCACTAGTCTCATGGTCATCCAAGAAGCAAAATAGTGTGGCACTCTCTACCGCTGAAGCCGAATACTGTCACACCCATTTTTAAGAACAAAAACAAGTGCATAAAAGGCTCATGTGCACCCCAGGAATAACACATGAGTTGACAAATTATAAAAGTACCATCATAGTGCTTATTACATAGCGAATGAATATTCAATACAGAGTCTTAAACAAATAAACTGTAACTATGACGACGACTTCTACAGAAGCTCCAAAAGGGACTGGTTGACTGTTTGACTCCAAGACTAGTACTTATTGCGGTAATCATCAATCCAATCTTCATCTATGGTGTTTGAATGCAAGGGTGAGCACATACGTACTCAGAAAATACAACACGGGGTTCATGAAGCTCAAAAAGGATATGCATGGTTCATAGCGGTAAGCACTTTTAAGTAGATCAGGTTCATATTAAATATCAACAAATGCTAAGGTAATGCATAAGCTCAAATATCCATGATCATAAAGTATATGACAATGATACAATAAATAAATAACAACTTGCATAGCCAACATAGAAATAAGAACCCATAATTCTATGAGTTTTCCGAGCCGCTCGTGTCCGTGAGCATGGCTATCATGATAGTTTTTAACTCAACGCAGAGGTGTACAACTTTACCCACGAGTCGTGTTTGCCCATATACCCGGGATCATGACTCCCAAAACACTACCGAGGTAAGCAAGCAGGGTACACTATGAAACCTTTCAAGGGTTCGTCTAACGAGTTAGGGCCGCAAGATTCATGACATGGGATGTAGAGCCAACCTGTCTATGGCACACTCCATCATGGCTATACTCATAGATTAGGAACCACACTATACCCATCTCACCATGCTTCTTTTGCCATTAAAGGTATCCCCTGACGAGCTAGAAAAGATCCCCATACTGAGTTAAAGCCAGAGCCATATAGCCCCCGTGGTTGTACTGTATATCCCAGCTTTTTCCCTATAGATAAGATCCTATAATCCAATGTTGCTAAAAGTAAGTTTTATCATTATTTCATATAGTCATTAACACATTAAGATCATGTACATCCGGTATGAGCGCTAGCAATACTAATCATATGTGGTGATCAAATCATAGGTAACAAGGTATTCAGGATAACAATCACTAGGATCAAACTATGGTAAACAAGGAATCATGCATATGAGTTATATTAATCGTGAATAGGACAATAAGGATAATCCTATGTTATACTTGCCTTCTTCAAATTATTCATGTTGGTCTTTCTGTTCTTGATCAAAGAAAAGCTCTGGCTCTTCAACTGGTTGCTCAACATCTATACCGATCAACAATCAACACCATTCAATCAACGGGCAAACATACACGAAGCAAACAAGGCTATGATTAGAATAGTACACCAACAGAAAGAAAATAAGATGAAAAGTTTAAAAAACTAATCTACGTATTGCTATGATCACATAGACGTTTCGTACACAAAAATTGGAGCTAAAACGACGAAGTTATGAATTAAACAAGTTTTCCTATACAAAGATATTAAATTAAATCTAATCATGAATTTAAAAAGTTTCAAACTTAACTAAAGTGGTATTATCAGGTAGAGAATTTTGTTACGAATCTAACGCAATTTGAACGGGTCAAAACGGATTTAAAACGAGAGAGTTATGGGTCTTTGAAATCGGATGGCAATTCTGTAAATAAGTATTTTCCATTTATTTTCAAAATAAAACAATTCCGATGGAGATTATGCTTTCCAATGGCAAAAGCGCATTCAAGGAGGGCACCATGGACGGCGGGTTGATACATAAAGAATCTGAGGGGCTCTTTTGCAAAGTGGCAGAGCGAAGGGGTATCATTGATTCCTGATCATCGATCTCATATCGTAGGGCCGAGATTAGAAGCGGGAGGAGAGAGAGGTGATGTCGTCCAGGAACAGAGCGAGCATGGTGCTCTCCATTGTCTTCGGCGAAGAGCTCGCCGACACAGGCAGATATGGCCCAACGGGCCATGAATCACTGAACCGATAGGTCCGGGAGGTAGAGGGAAACGGCACAATCTCACCTTGGGGTTTCGTGGGACCGGAGGAGTGACGGTGGCGGCTGGTGGCTGTGCACGGAGGAAAATGTCCCCCTACATGCAACAGCACAACGAGGAGGGTGTTCTGAGATGAAATTGAGCGGGGGAGAGTGTTCAAGAGGTACCAGACCTTGCTCCCTAGGAGTTTGACGGCTGCTAGTGAACAAAGGAGCTTCACTGCTCGTCAATGGCGATGACGCGATTCAAGCTCGGGAGCGGCGCTACGGTTGGAGCTAGGGCGAGGTGTAGGAGGCAGCAGATGGGAAATAAGGGGCGATGGGTATGCGGGGGTGTCAAAGGGTGCAATCCCGTGTGGATTTAGGAAGAGTTTTCTGCGGAAATCGGGAGGAAGAGAGATTTGGAGGAGGATTCAGCCGGTGCTCTATTTCGATTTGGCGAGAGGAAGGGGAGGAGGAGGGACTGACGCGCAGGCCCTTGCTGGCAGAGAAAGGAGGGAGGTACTCGCCTGAGTGCAGAGTTGGGCCGAGAGTTTAGGCCGGGATGCGGTCCACGCGGGAATGAGAGAGGGGGGAAGCCTGGCGGCTTCACTGGGCCAAGGAGGGAGAGCGAGTGGCCTTGCAGCTTGCGCTGGGCCGAGGCAAGGGAGGGAAGGGCACAGCCCAAGAAGGAAAAAGGGGAGGGGGAAGGCCTGCGGCTGGCTGGGCCACCAGGCTAAAAAATAGATAAAGGAGGAAGGGAGAAAAGAATTTCCTTTTTAATTTCCAGAAGCTGATTTTCAAATCTATTTTCAAACATATTTTCAAAAACAAAGTTTGAATCCTTTTCAAAACCACCCATTACAAAGAAAATAATGCACCAGCATGAATTCACAACATGTTGCTACATGATAAAATTTTAATTTCATCAAACTTATATTTTCATTTATATTCAATGCATAACAATAAAATCATAACTAGATCAATTTAACACTTTTCAAAAGAATGCAAATTTTTGGTGTTACAAATATATTAGTGAGGGAGTTGTTGTGCACAACTACTATGGATGAAGGCCACTTTGGAGGATTATAGAATCAAATTCAAGAAAGTCCCATTGCTATGTGATAATGAAAGTGCGGTGAAGCTTACAAACATCCCCATCCAACACTCAAGGACAAAGCACATAGATGTGAGACACCATTTCATAAGAGATCATCAACAAAAGGGTGACATAGCAATTGATAATGTGGGCACCGAAGATCAATTGGCCGACATTTTCACCAAGCCACTTGATCAGAAGAGGTTTTGCAAGTTAAGGAATGAGTTGAACATCCTAGATTTTTCAAACATGAGTTGATGCACCTCCACTTATGACATGCCTCTACTCCAACATACCAAGGTACAATTGATTGACATATGCATTCATCCTTTGCTAGACTTGTGTAGAGCATATAAGACATCATTCATGTCCCTTTTAGGCTCATTCATGAAAACAAATGATTTGTATGTACATATGGTACCATTGTTGCTTTTATGCTTTGATTGATCTAGTGGTGGCATATGACATGTTGATAAGCTTGCAACCTCACATGTTTAGTTTAGAATGCTTGCTCTTGTATTTAACCAACAAGGATAAGATAACCATTGCAAAATGTGTGAAAAAACTTGTCCTTGATTTAAACCGTGTTAAATATGTAGGACAAGTAATCTAGGTTGAACTTAATTTGATAAACTACTTCACTCCTTTCTAAATTGACTTGATATGAACCTTCCTAAGTATCTTCGAATGATACATATTGCTGCAAGTGGTTTCCTTTGTGGTAATGTGTGACACAGGGGAGAAATTTTGATATAAAATTTAAAAGTAGCACGGGGGAGAAACTTAGAGTTTGGGGGAGAAATAGGATTTTGAAAAATGAAAAATTAAAATTTGAGCACACAAGTAGGGGGAGCAAACCTATGAACAATTTGTTTCATTTGTATGTGCATTCACTCATATGCTTGCTTGCATTGTGCAAACTTCAATATTATACATGCTTGTGTGGTGCATGTCTAGAGGTAACTTTGAATGATGACTTGATCACTAGCATGTCTAGAGTTAGCTAGATATCCTCTCTTGTTAATTTGTGTTATTACAATTGGTATCAAGCTGACCATGTTGCTAAGGGATGTATGAAAGACACACTTCGATTGGTATCACGCTTCAAAGGTCCATCTTTTAAACCTTAGCATCATGTCATAGTTTGCTAGATGTTCACCCCTCCAAAAGGTTTATCTAGGCATACGTGTCAAACTTTGACTCATATTCATAGAGTGCACATATGTAGGGGGAGTAAACACTACCAAACCAACTTTCAAATGATTGTCCACTTCCTTTCATGATATCTTGCTTGGACAAGCATTTCAAGTTGAAATAAAAATCATATTTCATATTATTTTATATGGGTTGTCATCAATTACCAAAAAGGGGGAGATTGAACGATCTCTAGTGTTTTGGATAATTGATGAAACCTAAAATACTAACCTATGTCTAAGTGGATGAATAGGTTAGTACATATGATGATGCCAAGTGGTGGAGCAAGCAATGTGGAGAGGAGAGATGAGCCACAAGATCAAGGATGATCAAGTAGAAGTCCACACTTGGACAAGGTGACAAAGGATGGAACCCTATGTGATTCAAGGCAAAGGTATATGTGAGGGCTTTCCATTTTGGTGATCAAGACACCTAGTGGGTGTGATCACATTTAGGATAAGCAACCGTACTATTAAGAGGGAAAAATGGTATGTGGTTGCAATTGTCAAGTGCCATTAGGTGAACCAAGTCATGCATGTGCATTTTAACCTAATGAGCAACCCTTGAAAAATATGCTAAAATATGCTAACACACGAGCACAAGTAAGTGGAACACTTGGTGTTAGCACTTGTGAACAAGGGGAGAAGTTGGATAAGGTTTCTAAATGATAAAGGGGTGTCGGACCAATTGTTGGGAATGCTCCGGACCAATGGAAGTGGTTCAGAGGCAGACCCCAGCACAGGGGTGCTTCATTGGAAGCGTCGGACTAGGCTGAAGAATGGAGCTTCGGACCAATCTCCATTGGTCTGGTGGCATGGACATGGAAGCCAGCAAGAACTATGAAGGCACCAAACTAGAGGTATTAGTCCGGAGGTGAGCTCCGGACGCGGTCCGATGCGTTGTACGAGGTTTTGAACTTTACTGTACTCCATCGGACTCTATGGCTGGGCGTCGGACCAGAGGGCTCTGGACCATTGCAATGTGTCCGGAGGTCCTCAGACTTTGCGCGACAACGACTATTTTCATATGGTAACTACACATGGCACGCTGAGAAGGTGTCGGACCATGAGGATTGGCCCGGAGGTCACGCAGACTGGTCTGACGGTCTGTTTTTAGGCTGAGCAAAAGGCACAATGGCTAGCTCCTTGTGAGTTGTGAGGGGCTATATAAGGTGTTTGGCCGGCTCTAGCTCATACCTTTGCACACTTGGACATTGCATACACATTTTGAGCTATTGCCATACACTCCCACTCATCTCTAACTTGATTGTTCATACATTTGTGAGATTTGAGTGAAACAAGTGCATTGCACGAAGTGAGTTCATCTAGTGGCACTTGGGAGTTGTTTCTCGCTGCGGTTTTCTTGTTACTCTTGGTGATTGCCATCACCTAGACGGTTTGGAGCAGCGGAGGTGGTTTGGGATGAGTTGGTGATTGTTCTTCGCCGCCACCAAGTGATTGTGAGGGGTTCTTATGCCTTCCCCATGGGAGATCGCAAAGGCAACTCTAGTGGATTGCGCGTGGCTTGTGTGAGCCTTATCTTGTGTTGGTTGTGTGGCACCCAGTAACGGGTTTGGTGTGTGATGCCAATTAGCGCGTAAACCTCCAAGTGAGTGTCTTGCCACAACGAGGACTAGCTAGTTGGCAAACTAGTGAACCTCGGTAAAAATATTGTGTCAACTCTTTCTACCGAGGAGTCTCTCTATTGTGATTGGTTTTCTTGGATATCTTGATTGGATCATACTTATCCTCTACACGGCAGTATAACAATCCTCTTCCTCTATGGCTTGTGTTTCTTATTGTTCTTACTAGTAGAAATATTAGGTTGTGCTAGTTGTGTAGCTTCTTTTGTCTTGGCTAGCTTGCTTTGCTAGTCTTGTTTAGTTGTTCTAGTCTTGTGTAGCTTGTGTAGCTCTTGAGTGAACTAGAACTCTATTAGGCTAGAATTGTTGGTTAGGTGGCTTCGCAACCCCTTTAGGCTAGCGCAACATTCGCTTCGCCATTTGTTTTACTAACTAGTTGTCAAGTTGTTGTTGATAGTTCTAAATTAGGCTATTCACCCGCCCCCCTCTAGCCATCGCATAGGACCTTTCAAAGGGGATTGACTTATCGATGCTTATTAAAAGGTCCTAATATGGCTATAGGGGGTTAATAGCCTAATAAAATTCTACAACATTTAAACAAAGTGATTAGTAGAACAAATGACTATAAGCAAGTTTAGCACTAGCACTACCAAAAGGATGCAATCCATCTATCCAACAATTCTAGTTTCTAACAATTCTATGGCACACAAAGCAATATAATTAATCCAACTAATGAGCAAGTTACTATCTATATAGATATACACAAAACTCATTAGGAGGCTAGCTACTCTACTTTGCAATACGGTAGACAATGTAAATGCATAAATAGAGTTGAGGAGATTATACCAACGTGATGGTAGATTATCCAATCAATCATTATACAAGAGATCCTCGGCAAAGAGATGACATAAGATTTTTTACCAAGGTTCACTTGCTGGTTGGCAAGCTACTCCTTGTTGTAGCAACACACCCACTTGGTGATTCACATGCTACTAGGCTTGACACAAGATGGGGATTCACAAGCTATGAGCAATCCACTAGAGATGTCTTTCATGAATTCCCATAGAGAAGGTTCAAGAACCTCTCACAATCACCCGATCAGAGCCGGAGACAACCACAAACCTCTGCTCGATGATCCTTGTTGTTTCAAAACGTCTAGGAGTCGACAAACTCTAGGATTAACAAGAGAAACCATAGTGATGCAAGCCCAAGTGACACTAGAAGCGCCAACGCGATGCAAATACACTAGCTTGCTCTCCCAACTTGCTAGAATGATCAATAGTCAAGTAGGAGTGGTGAGAGTGATGTATCTTAGCTCTAGGGGATGTCAAGTAGAGCAAATGACCAAGAGTTCCTCCCCTAGCCGGCCACCAACCTTAAATGTGTGGCCCCGTTCGGATGAATGCCCTGGCCACTTTGAGAATGGCAAGTTCATGTTGACTAGAGCCCAACTCGTCCACGAGGAGAAGTGGGAGGTGCGGAGATTCCATCTATGGTATATGGAAGCGGCGAAACTTGGCATGTCAGCATTTACGGTTAAGATTCTGGTAAAGTACTTGCACTTGCCAACCGATGCCTCTCTCATCGTGGAATTCCACGACATGTATAGACTCTTGCGGGGAGATGACCTGGACGTGGCGCAAGTCACCTTGTTTTCTCTGTAAGTACTTCTTGAGTTCTGCAAATTTCCTATACGGTCGTAAGCAAGGAATGCCTACTTATGCCATCCTAACTTGTCCTCGCAAGATGATGGCATATGTAAGTAGGGAACTTCAGCTAAAGATCATTTATCTCTCTTCGATGCATATTGCTGAGCGAGTGATTGTTGGTTACTCGCTACCGGACAACCATCCAGACATGATTGACTTGACCATTCGATAGAGATAGCAAAAACGAAAGAAAAAGATAGACGAACAAAAGTTGGTCGTGTCCCAGTACATACTAGGAGCAATGAGAGAGGTCAAAGAGGATTCAAACCGGTGTATCCTCGCTGCCTACCACTTTGGGTAAGTCCAAAACTTGCATGTTAGTAAAGATTAGTGTGTATGATCATCCATTGTCATCGTAATATGTTTTCTATTTGAATGGTGCAGCGCGGGCCTCATAGGGTATTGGGTTACATTTCTCATCTATCCTCAGGACGACAGGGCGGTCATCTTTGATTCGTTGCGGAGTACCAATAAAAAAGCATATTAGCACTTTGAAGATTGCATTAAAGTGTAAGCGTCAAACTTACTATATGTATATTCGTGTAGTATTGTAGTACGTATTCAAATTGTTACTAACACTAGTGTATTTCATACAGAGCTTATAAGGACTATGTCAAGACACCCGGATTCTATGATCGAAGATCAGATAAATTTAAGAAAAGGCATGGGATTGATAAAATAAAAATTAGGCGTGACTTCCTGGTACGTACTTCAAAGTTTGAATTGTCGTTTTCATCAAATGAGCATTCTATATCTCTACATATATATATACATGTGTTCTAACGGTTGTATTCTTGTGTAGTGTGCCAAACAACCGGACAATTCACAGCTTTGTGGCTTCTACGCTTGCGAGCACCTAAGGAGGTGCAAGGGCTACCACAATAGCTGGCGGCAACTCAAGAAAGGAACGGACTGGTGGATCAATGTGCAAAGCAAACAACACTGCTTCAAGCAAACAAGGGCGGACTTATGTAAGTTTGTCTTAGACAAATGCGTATACAAAGGGGAACCGTTCTTCAACACCGAAAGTCCGTTAGGGCAGGACCCGAAGTACAAAAAACTTAGGAAGTGACCTACCATGCTAAATCTAAAGGATTACAATTTCGACATGGATTTTACAATGATCTAGATAGTGATGATGTTTGTGAGATCTTTTGTATATATGTAAGTGTGTTTGTGAGAGAGAAGTAAGAATGAACAAATACTAAGTATGTCTTGTGAGAATTTCGCCGGTTTCATGTGTATATACAATTAAGTGAATGCATATGGATCTCTTGTCTATATATATGTGTGGATGTCTTGTGTATATATCTGTGAAATGTGGATTGAATTTGAATCTGAATTTGAATCCTGAAACTATTGTATCCTGCTTTTTATTTTTTATATTTTTTTTCAATTACCGAGGCGGGGCATATTATCAGGCCCGCCACGGTTAATTCATTAACCGCAGCGGGCATGTTACAATGCCCGCTGCAGTAAATCCATTAACCGCGGCGGGCACGTTACAGTGCCCGCTTCAGTTAATCGATTAACCGCAGTGGGCAAACCTGCTTTGCCCGCTGCGGTTAATGCCCCATTAACAGTGACCCCTCCACCGAAGCGGCCCTATTTGCCCGCCGCAGTAAAGCAAAAACGTCCACCTCGGTAAAGATTTCTGTAGTAGTGAATAGGGAGCCCAACGCTCAAAGATCTGTTGGCCCCTTCAACCATTTATGCGCGGTGACCGGATGTGACTCTTGGATAGTATGAGAGATATGTCATTTGTGAATAATGTTTGCTAGCACTTTGTCGGATGAAGAATTGACAAAATAAAAGTTATAGATCTTGATGAGTTCTACAACTTTGTTATTGATAACTTTTTTAGCTGAAATCATTTACCATTGCAAAATCTTGTTTGAATTTCTTATTTTTTTAAATTCAAAAATTGAAATGTTCGCTAGAAAAGATGACCCAAATAATAGTTGTCAGAAATAATAAATTCATCAAGGATTATTTTAGAAAATTTTAGGGAAAAATCAAGTCATTTGAAGTTAGTATAAATGAGAAAGAGTAGTTACAAATTTTAGCCACAAATCGAAAAGAAAAATCAGAGTTCTTCAATAATTTAAAAATTGAATTTCAAATGGTATTTTGAAACATCAAATGATTTCAAATGGAAAATTTGTAAACACCGAAGTTCTATAATTTTTTGAGATCTACAACTTTTATTTTGGTATTTTCTCCATATGAGGTTATTTAGAAAATTTAAATTTTAGTACTTAGTTTTTAATATTCAACATGTATTTGTAGGGGCGGCACTATATCGAGCGGCTCTTACAAATCCGATTTATAAGGTGGTTGGATATAGATCTACCCCTGCAAATAAAGTCATTTGTAGAGGCGGTTAATAACTCCAACAACACCTGCAGATGGATTTATAGGAGCGACTTATTTGAGAATCATTTATCGGGGCGGCTCAGTATAGAGTCACTCCTAAAAAGAGGCATTTCTACAAATAGTTTTTGTAGTAGTGATAGCTAGCTCCAGCAAACTAGTTAATTCAAAAGCAGATCCATTGAATTTCATGGTAGGTTTTGAAACATATTAATCGAGGGGCTAAAATTTAGTTTGTGTCACATCAAATGTTTATATACCAATTACGAGGATAAAAAATGAACTAATTTTAAAACTAATTACAAAAGCTGACTAATTCACAAGACTAATTTATTAAGCCTAATTAATCCATCATTAGCACATATTTACTATAGCACACATTATCAAATTATGGACTAATTAGGTTTAATAGATTCGTCTCGCAAATTAGTTTTCATCTGTGCAAATAGTTTTATAATTAGTTTGTATTTAATACTATAAATTAGTGTCCAAATATTAGTCTATATTTAATTCTAAATGTACATCTCTAAGATGAATTGACAACATTTTAATTAGCTAGTCTATAAAAATAGTTACATAAAATATAATTCATAAATTTTCGTATGAATGAATAAGATAAACTTTACATCAAAACTATAGCTATCAACATGATACATAACTTTATACTCGAAAAGTTTTTTATTTCAAATTTTTTTAAAGACCCAAAATATTGTTTTAAGTTTATAGATTTTAAAATTTAAACAAACTTGGATGTTGACTTAGTCTACACCAAAGTTGTATTCTCAATACGATCTCCTAGGTTTTGGTTGAAAAGTTTTTGATTTGTAGTTGTTTAGAGTCCCAAATATGGTTTTTTAATTATATAGATTTTGAGATTCAAATTGTAGAATTCTGAAGCGACTTTTATGGTATGATACTCTCTCCGTCCCTAAATAACTGTTACTATTGGTGTCTATGCTACAAGTTTGACTGAATTTATAGAAAATACGTGCAATATTTATATCTTTAAATAAATTTATTAAAAACTAGATTCAAAGATCTTTCCAATGACATTAATTATATATCATAAATATTTATATTTTTTAATATATATTTAGTCGATGTTTCTTGGAAGCGCAAACGAGGAATATTTAGGGAAGGAGAGATGTATTTGGTGCATCATGATATCAGCATTATCACACATCACAACACAGGAAGCTAGGAGGCCAGCTAGCTAGGGGTAGTGTAGAAATAGAATGGTGACATCAGAAGCAGTTCAAACTAATCTTAGGTGTGTTGGGCTGGTCCAACGCCTAGTAATTAATCCGGTTGCTGTTAACCTGCAAGGCAGGGCAGAGAGTTTTTTTGGTAGTAAAAAACCCGGGCGCATGACCGGTCAAACCAAATTAGGCTCTAATCCTGTCGTGAAGGGAACAAAATCCCGATCGAGCAAACCAAGCCAAACAACGACACCGCGCACCAGCTGGACGTAGTACGCCTGTCGCCATCTCTCCCGGCCGCGTACATGCGTTCTGACGAAACGGAGACGGCGACGACGACCCGCGCTGCATGCGTCTTCCTCCGGACCGGTAGTCTGCCGGAGAAGACACGGCAGATCGATCGATGACGCCGGAAACGGACACCCCCCGGCCTGTCCGACGTGCGGCCCGGTGAGGAAGGCGGCAGCTGCTTACTGGTCGCTCAGGGTACGGTGGTGTGGTGTCAGCTTTCAACTAGCTTGCTTGTTGGTCTCCGGCCCGGCCAGCTGTAGGTGATGATAGACGGATAGAAGAGGTGGCCGCTGCTACCCTTCCCTTTCGTGACTGCACCTCTCGATCGCTTTCGCGCCAAGTGAAACCACGCCCCTCCAATCTCTTTTCCATCTTTCACACACATGTGCAGTACATACTACGTGCTCTATCGTCTTTTGATCGAAGCTCTTGGTTGTTACTTTCGGAGAAATTCAGTATGCGCTAGTATGTGTGTTTAATTTGTACTATATAGAGGATTTTATATTGATTTACATACGCGAGTGAGTCTACTTCTTACTACATGCTAGTAACAAATAAAAACATTCGTCCTCGTCAAAAAAAAAAAAACATCCGTGTTTGTAAGTTAACGACAGGCCGGGGTTAACAAGAGTTGACTTGGAGCCACGTACAAATTAAAGAAAGATAGAAGCTTGAATAATGGTTGCATTGTAAACAAAAAAGAACAATACAGATTTAATTTGCAGTACAGACAATATAATTGTTTTTCAGCGGACAGGAAAAACCGTGTGAATAGTGGACTTATCATCGACAGTACTCCTATACATCATCTGTCTATATTTATTTTGTTCTTAGTCTTGGATTACCTTGTGGTCGTGTACGTGTACGTCGTCGTTTTAGCTATAGGTTGGATGCAGTTATTTAATATATAATTTAACCATCAATATGATGTTTATTATTCCGACTGAAATTTTGAAAATGGCACACGAATATATATACTTCTATGAAAAGTAACTTCAAAATATATAACTTTTCCTTAATTATTACTCTGCAAAAAAAAATGTACAGTATATACTTAACACTAACAGTAACTAGTCAAAGAGCTGCTAGAGCATATGAGTGCCTAAAAGGACATTTCTTTTTATGACTAGTGGATGGGGGTAAACATCGATCTTGTACCAAAGGTAGGCGGACCAAGCTCTGCTACATCCACATCATATTCGGAAAAAAAAAAGAAACATGCAGATATGCTTTGCTGAACAGGGGAAGGGGAAAAAACTGAATGCACGGCATTAATCAATAAATATTTTCCCGTGCTGTACTATTTAATTATTACGTTTTTCTTCAACCTATAAGTTGTGGACTGGACTGCTATATATGCATCATGCAGCTTCCAGTGTCTCGTCTAGTACTACATACTACACAGACAGGTAAGGTCAAAACTGTACTAGCACAAATACAACGTGGAGAAGAAGAGAATAATACTACATGTATTCGTACGTTAGAATATATATGAAACCATGAGTTTCATGGATGTTTCCTACGCGTATATATGCCCCGGGCCTCTTGCAAGATGAATTTTCCTTATTTACTACGTGGCAGCACACAGAACGCACACTCATAAAATCCACAAAAGCGTTATAAACTATTAACCCCTAAATATTTGGTACCAGAAAATTCGCATTTTTTAAAAAAAACAAACGTTTTCCTCTAGAAAGAGCATGCAGTGTTGGAATAATAATGAGGAGAAAGATATGATACGGCTTCTTTTACTTTGCTCTCCTTAATTTAGTCGTCCACTCTCTCTCCAGATGCAAATTATATTCCACCCAACGTGTGAATTAATTAATTAATTAACCTCTAAAAGAGCGAGTTTATCAAGTGGGACAACGACTAATCATCCTTAGCGATCGAACTAGATGACAAAGTACGTCGCCATCAAGCAAAACGCCTACCTCCCAAGCAATTAAGTGGACACATTAAACAAAAGATGGCAGAGAGATAGATACGAGAAAATCTTATAAATTGTCAGGGACAAGCAGGCCAGGCATCTCGAATTGACCCAAGCTATATCTTTTGGAACAGAACATCATCGATCTATCACAGATTTGTTTCATTATTATTATATACAAAAATACAAATATAATCTCTTGGTGCGAACTGCTTGATTTGGAAGATGTACTTAGGGGTGTGGTATATAATTCTATATGCTTAGGAGTGACTGTGTGCATCATATTCGTATATGTAAGATATGTGAGCGCCTATATTATTATTAACTACTACTCCCTCCATCCAAAATTATTATAAGACATTCCAAAAATCTTATAAAGTCAAAGCATCTTAAGTTTGACGAAAATTTTACGATAATATATATAACAACATTTATGATGTCAACTAAGTATCATTAAATTCTTCAACAATTATATTTTCATACTATATATATTTGATATCATAAATCTTTATAATTTTTTCTATAATTATAGTTAAACTTAAGATACTTTGACTTTTCAAGATTCTTGGAATGTCTTATAATTTGGGACATAGAGAGTAGTATTTTTACATATATACATATGCATACCTACAACTCGTGGTTTGAACGGGTGTGATCTCGAGATCCCGGAAAAATGGTACAAAAACTCTAGATGTGACGCCCAACAACCCAACACAAATTAACCCGAAAAAAAAGAGTTCCATTTTGCAGGTAAAACAAAATTGCTTTATGAGCAATGTTTTATGTAAATCTGGTCTGTTTTGAAAAAAAATATATTTAGCAAACAAATTTACCAACAACTTTGTATATGTTTAAGAGAGAAATAAGGGATGCAACTTACCTTTTTAGCTTTATATAGTAACTTATTCTTTTGTAGGAGAAAAAAATGTTTGAAAAAAAAAATAGCTCATAGCAACTTATAATGTGGGCCTTATATTTACCCTCTTTCCCATACCATTGTTTGCAAGAGAGTATACTCGAATATACATGTTCACTTAGGACCAAGTTGTTGCGCCAAATAAAGCTGATCCGATCCTTAATTATGTGCGCCAACTGATAATGTCACAATCAGATCTTCATGTATATCAGGAACGCAGCAGCTAGCACACACATGGGCGGAATTGACATGTGACATATCTCTGAAAGCTGAACAGTACGTAGTAGCAGTACTCCAAAGGAAAGAATTGACATGTGACGCATCTAAGAACTTTCGGACCATCTAGCTTAGCTTTGGGAGAAGCCTCCACGAAGGTTGCGGGTCGCAGGCCGCATGTTCATGTATGTATAAATTGCAGAGCCCGGCACGCCAAAATATTATTCAGAACACACACAAGCAAAAGCAAGGCGGCTAGCTAGTGCAGTGCAGTGCATGCAATGGCGGCTTCGCTGGGACTGAACCCTGAAGCTCTCTTCGCTGCTGCTTCCTACTCGTCTGCCTTCTCCTCTTCGCCGTTCATGTCCGACTACGCGGCGAGCTGCTTCCCGGTGGGGGCGACCGTCGACTCCGAAGTCACGGCCTTCTCCGCGGAGCTCCTCGATGACCTTCACCACTTCGACTACTCACCGGCGCCGATCTTCGCCGGTGCCGGAGCCGGGGCTGGCGGCGATCGCAACGACAAGATGATGTATGTATATGTGGCTATATGCACAGCAAATTATTACGGTGTGCTACTAGCTATTAGATTATTGGTTGGTGTCCCTGTTTTGCTTACTTATATAGTTTGCTTCGGTGATTTCATTATTCGTCAGGTGGTGCGAGGGTGGTGGTGAGAAGAGACTCAGAAGCAGTGGAAGGATCGGGTTCAGAACGAGATCAGAGGTGGAGATCTTGGACGATGGATTCAAATGGAGGAAGTACGGGAAGAAGGCTGTCAAGAACAGCCCAAATCCAAGGTAGTACACACATACATCTCAGGTTTGCTACCAACTTACCAAATGGAAGAAAAGTTAGAGCGAGACAAGAGCAAACAAATGAATCCTCGCAAAAACCAAAAAAAAAAGGCAATCAAAGAAATGAAATGTTTACTGGATGCATGCTGATCGATGGCTTGACATCATGCTTACCTACATGCAGGAACTACTACCGCTGCTCGTCGGAGGGCTGCGGCGTGAAGAAGCGGGTGGAGAGGGACCGCGATGACCCCCGTTACGTCATCACCACCTACGACGGCGTCCACAACCACGCCAGCCCCGGAGCCGCCGCCATCATCCAGTACGGCGGCGGCAATAATAGCGGCTCCGGCTTCTACAGCCCGCCGCACAGCGGCTCGCCGTCGGCCGCCTCCTACTCGGGCTCCTTCCTCTTCTGACTTTTCCGGGACTTGACCCAGAGTGATTTACCTTTACCACAGTCGTAGGATGAGAAGAATGTTCAGCGAGAGATCAGTTCAGCGGCCGGCCGGATAAATTCCGACCTGCTTGTAGATTGTTTACAATTGTGCAGTACAAGTAACTCAAAAAATTTAAGCTAGAAGCAAAGTACTCTACTTTATTTACTTACCTCAATTATTGGTTACCTCTTGTGATGATGCATCATCAATCATCATCAATAGGATAATTGATGACAACATGCATTTTTTTCACTTAATTAGTCTCTTTGTGTATATACGTTTGTAATAATATGCTGTATAGCTGAAAGGTTGCTGGTTTAACTTAACTTCTCTTGTTCGGTATTTGGTACCAAGATCAACAATTATGCTGAACAAATGCATTCTAACCCTTATAGGATATGTTAATGCTCTAGATCAATTGATATTAGCTTCGTTCAAACTTAAATCACATTCTTAATTAAGCTATACAATAGCTCGGGGTTGTCTAACCCCTGCAGCCCGAGTTTTTTTTGTTGTTCCATCCTTTTGTAAAATGTAAGATGTGGTTTACTTTTGTTCTAAGTCATAACTTTCTAATTTTAATCAAGATCAACATCAAACATCTCATGGATGGTTTAATAAAATTAATCCGACGTTAAGGATGTTGGTGAATTTTCTAGAAACCTAGTTAAAACTACAAAAGTTAAATTTATGACAAAATTAAAGTAATAATATTTTTAAACAAATATAACTAGCTAGAAGATATCACGCATGTTGCCACTGGACTGCAAAAAAGAAAATTGGAATGGAACTAACAGAAGATGATATGGATATGTTACATTAAGAAATTGAAATTAGTGGGATGACATGGCTATTAGTGAGAGATAATATAAATAGCTTGCATGTTGAGATAGAATTTACAATGAATGTTAGCTTTATAAGTGATATAGATATTTCCCAATATATTATGTTACTGATCCAAGCAACTAGTGATTCCAAATCAATAGTCAAGCATGACCCACCTTTTTAGATGCATCTACGAGAGCTCTTTAGCAATGATGTCTCATTTTAGCCCCTTGTAATTTGATTTCTTTTATCAACCCTTAATTAGCTTCACTCTCTGTTTGTACCACTAGGCACTAGTTATGTACAAACCCTCATTTGTCTTCTTAGACTTTTTTTCAAATCGCAGTAGACACCTATTTGAACCTGTGCACTCATATGCTACCTCGATGAATATCTTTGAAAGACTCAGTCGATTTCAAGCGCCTCACTGTTGATGGACTATAAGTGCATCTAGTGCTTTAGTTGATTTTGGTGAAATGAATGACAACACAATTAAAAGTCTAACAAGTTTTCTAAGTGTTACACATGAAATTAGGTCTATTGCATAAACATTATTTGCATAATAAGATGTGTATCAAAGTTCAACAAGAAGGCAAGCTTGATGGTATTCCAAATAGTATTCAGATAAAGGCCCAAATTGTATATTGTTGTATTAGAAGATTATGGAAACAATCTAGTTCACGCAAAATACAACAATGCAAATAGAATCAATGAAATAACTTTTATGTGTGGTATATCATAGCATCATATGAAAGCAAGCATATTGGCTAAATGGCAAATAAGGCATGAGTTGATGGTTTTGGATTGATCTCTATATTGGCTTGCTTTGCATGAACAAGAAGAGTTTACTATGGACTAGCTTTGATCAAGGATTCAAGAATGAAATAAGAATACATAAGTGAGGAAATGCCAAGCAAAGGTCAAATGACAAAGGAGACAATATAAATGGATATAAGATGGTCTCTACATTGTTTTGTTTGTATGGATAAAGATTTGAAAAATCATTTTGCATTAATATGACCAAGCTAGAAGTGTGAAATAGATATTGAAGTAAGTATTAGGAGTGTCAAGACAAAATGAAAAGGATATAAGGAATTTTGAATTGGCTTGACCATATTGATGGGAATTCACATATGTCTCTATGTGTTCAAACGTAAGCTTGATTGATCTCAGCATTCATATATAGAAGATATTCAAGCAAGGATCATGATATTGAAGAAATAGTTTTTCAATGGATGCTTAATATGACATGACTTGAGTATGGCTTGATAGGGTAAAAATAGCAAGAAAAGAGGTTTGAGGGACTAAGCGGAGGTGAAGGGCAAGCGAAGGCTTAAGGACTGAGGTATCATGGCTAAGGTGAAGAAAATAGTACTTGCATTGAATCGAGCTACGATGAATCATATTATGTTGAGGATCAAATCATTAGTAGAAGTGACTTGAAGCCATGAGGTGAACTCTCATATGTGTGGGTATGGTTCAAGTCACATGCTCAAGGTATGTTTGCTCGAAGAAATGAAACAAAGATAATTGCAACCCCTTATGAAGTGATATTAAGAAGAAATGGCATATGAAGACATTGAAGACTCAAGTTGGTAAAATTATTATATTCTCTTGATCTTGAGTATAGGTATGTCGTACTATCAAGGGGTGCAATACGAATCATAGACAAGTCTCAAGTGCTCAAACTAACCGAATACAAGTGCTAACATGAAAGAAACACATTATAACAACACATGCACTTGTTGATATTGGTGCTTGTTGTTTGTTGGGATACATAGCCCTCGAAACAAGTATCCAGAAAATCTAAGATCACTGAAAACGGAGTTCAGAGTAAAAAGTTATGGCATTTTTCATGAGGTGACCTATGCTATCTCTAACAATTGTGGCAGTGCCATGGATTTTCGCTGCAGTACCACAACACGGTAGTGTCATGTGTAAGTGCAGCAGTGCCACACTTGTACAGGTCATAAATGGCTAGTTTTTGTTAAGTGTCTATATATACCCATCCCATGCCTCCTGGTGAGGCTGCCGGTGCCCTCAACATTCCAAACCTTTTCCAAGCCTTAGAAAGCTCTCTCTAACCTCTCTCTTTGTGAGAGTGACGGATTAGTGATAGATTAGGTTTTTGAGAGCAAATTATAGCAAGCAAATCCTTGAGTACTTATCGAGCTTCGTCAATCTTCGTTGCGCATCTGTTACTCTTGGAGGTCAAGCCTCCTAAATGACTAGGTGTTGCCTAGCGAGCTCCCATGCTTATGGTGAGTAGTGGGAAAGTTTGTAATAACCCTTTCATCTAGTGGAAACCCTCACCTCAAGAGTTAACTCTCTTGATTTGAGAATGAGGATAATGGTTGCAAATCCCAAGCCTTAGTGGCTTCCTCAACAATGTGGATGTATGCAAGCATTGGTGGCAAGCTGAACTACGAGATAAATCTTGTGACATCTCTCTTATTTTGATTTGCATTATTTGTGTTCTACTCGATCTACTCGATTGTATGTGTTTGAGAGTGCAGGTGCTTCATGGACTTGCCATAGGACATCTCCACGCATATCTCCAAGTTTGGGATCTAGGTGAAGCAGTTGCTGAACTCTATACGTTGAGCGGCAGTGCCGCACAAAGAAGCAGCAGTGCCACACACCTTTTAACAACAAAGTTTTGGTTTTGTTTTTAGCAGACCTATTTAACCATCTCTAGACGACGTCATGGTTCATCCATACAAACCATGAAAGATTGTGGAAACATTGATGCCAAAATTGACTCTCCATGAGTAAATGTTATATAGCTCAAAAGGGCACATAAACCTCAACAACTAGACGCAAAAGATAACACAAAACTTGGTACACAGCTATCCAACTAACCCCCATATACAAGAGTAATATAGAAGAATCTAGCTTGTTAGTACCCCTAATCAAGATCTTTTCATGCAAAACATAATATATGTCCATAACCCGATTACAAGATTGTTTTTAAACAAGTGAGACACAAAGATAGATAGAGATAGAGAGAATATTTCATACAAAAAGAATTCAATCATTGTTTCGACATTTAATACTCCTACTTCCTTGTTTGGAGAAATTCTAACTTAGATCTCATATATCATGCCAAATTCCCTATTGAAGACAAAATACAATAAACACCTCTTGTTTTAATGTTCATATATGATTTTTGACTACTATTATTAGCATAAACTAGTGTACAAAATCTATTGGCGCATAGGGATTTTTGGTTCGATGCTTGATACATACTCCCTCCATTTCAAATTATAAGTCATTCTAAAAATCTTGGAAAGTCAAAGCATCTCAAGTTTGACCAAAATTGTAGAGTATTATAAAGATTTATGACATCAAATAGGTATACAATGAAAATATAATCGATGAAAAATCTAATGATGCATCATGAATGTTATTATCTTCCATATATATTTGGTCAAACTTGAAATGCTTTGACTCTATTATTAGAATGATATAATTTTGAATGGAGGGAGTATTTTTAGAAATCAAAGAGTTTTTTTGCTACTCTCCAAAAAGGGAAGCAAGCACCCAAATTGGATCCTAAGGGTGAATGGCATAGGCTAGTAGCCTAGTAATGTTGGCTTCCCTTTGCCAATATCACCATGCCTATCTTTTAGGCACCCATGTTTGCTGTATTTCTTGTCTGATTGTTTTCATTTTTGAAGACCTTTTTGGCTTACATTCAAAGGTACATTTCTACATGGTAATCAAGTTTGACCAATATAAATAAGTGTCTTTATTATCGTTCTTGAATAAAGTTTTCTATTATCATTCTTGAATAATGTTTTTTATCATTCTTGAACACTAGATCCCCCCCCCCCCCCCCCCCCCCCAACAAAAAAAAAGAAAAAAAAAGAAAGAGGTCGATAAGTCATGCTGAATGAGTGTCCTGAACAACGTGGCCTTTTTCCTAACTATACCAAAATTCTGCCTACTTTGCCAACCAGGCACCATTTTATGCCGCGGTCATCCCTGCGGGGCCCACCTGTCAGGCAAGCCTTCCCCGAGAATCCTACCCAAATTCCCCAATTCACAGGCTGCCTCGCAGCCGCAGGCCAACCTTCACGCGCCCACCTCGCCGCCGTACCCGCCGGCAGCCGCGCCGCCTCAAGAGATTTCCCTCAGCTCCTCCAATCGCACGCTGCCTCTCAGGGGACTAGGGCCGATAGCCAGCCTACTCATCTCTTTCGCATCTGTCACCGGCTGCACCGTGGGAGCTTCCCGGTTCTTGGATCTCTGGACGGCCGGCGCTGGGCACGATGGATGGAGACCAAGATGGCCCCGAAGGCTCAGGTGATAACAATTCCTCAACGCTCGCTCCTAGCTTTAAATTAATGCGATTTTTTTCAATAGTAAAGATGAGTGCCTAGAGTACCTGGCCAGTTTGTTTATGTTATGCACAAGTTAAGGCTCCTAGTTTGTACGGCTCAGTTTGTTTATGTAATGCAGCTTACTAATCTATGGAGCATAGCCTAGAGACTTTTTTGGTTGGCACTACACTTCTCTGAGACAATTGCTTTGACTCATTTGTGCTGCCAGCTTAAAAAGGCAACCGTCCTGTTCTCTACAGGGCAGAATTATATTTTACTCTGTTTTAAATGATTATCTGGTGTTACGACAAGTTCTGAATTCTTATTTAATAACTGTAGCAAGGAATGATTTTTCTTATATCTTGTTGATGTAGCAACTTCGAGTCATCTTTTTTAAGGGTGGAGTAATTTTTGTGATATGCACCAATCAGATGTAGCAAGAAACGTGAGCTATTACCTGCAAACATCTGCCACATTTATTGAATTTTGAAACATGAACTAGTACATGACAGCAAAGATGGTGTTCATTTTTCAAAGAATTGTTTTTTTTTACCTGTTTTTAGTTGTGTTCATTTCCAATTGTTATTTTCGATCTTAGGCAGTCCACATAACCTAGGAAAGAATCCAGAATAAATAACCGAGGCCTCTAGATTTTTAAAAAAATTCTATATATGGAGTCATGTTGCCTGAAACAATGACAGAACATACAAATCAAGTTGATCTTGCTTGAACATAGGTTCAACTTCTAAAGGTTGCCCTAAGCTAAGCAAAGCATCCTCAAGGATGAAACACAATAGTGTGGGTGAGATGAATTATGGACTTATCATGTTTGCAGTGTAATGAAGTTGATGAATTTTATTTGTTGTAGGTAACTAGTACTTAGCTGATGTAAGGTATGCAGTTAGGTCCCATATAACACCACCTAAATATGTTTCCAGTGTCATTTAAATAAGTCACCAATTGATATGGTACTATCTTGCATGACAAGTGAGAGAACATTTGCACCTAACTGCTCAAAGTCTTTCATTCCTCACAGAATTTTAGTGAATGTCATGTTTTGTGGCAGAATTATATTGAAGAAAAGATCTAGATGGAATTACAATTTCTTCAATTGATTAGAGTAGTTATATTCTTAGAGACCAAGCAGACCTGAACTGCCAATTGATAGTGTGATAGATCAAAGGGGATGATTGCCTTGTGCATATGGAGGAAAAAATCATGGTCTTGCTGCTAGCTGCCTCACCACTACTGTTGTGAATTACTCATTTATTTGTAATGAATATAAACATTTTCTTATCTCGAAAGCACAAGAGAGCTGCACATCATTATAATTTGAAGAAAGGACTCTAAGAAGATTCATACACGACCATAAAAAAGTTGCAACTAGTTTTGATACTTTCTGCCATTAAAAACACAGTTTCAGTGTAATAGATTAGACAGGATGACTGTTCCTCGTGCATATGGGGAAAAAAAATGATTTCCCTTGTGATGTACTAGTTTACAATGCTGAATGCACTATTTTTACCGATCTCACTACTAGCTGCCTCTACTGCTGTGCAGTACTTCTAATGAATTTCAATTGTTGCTGCTACTTTTTGCTAAGTTTGGTTGACCTACTTCAATTGACAAGGTGGCTGCAAAATTAATCTCAATTCTTCTTACTTACTTTCACCATTTTTTATTCATTCAGATCACAACATGGACCTAGAAGAAGGCAATGCCACCGCTAGGGTCAAAAGGGCAAAAGCAACAAATTGGCCCAGGGTGATGTCAAAGTTTTTGCTTGATTGGTACCTTGAGAAGAAGAAGGGAATGCCACCCAATACCAAGTTCAAAAAGAATCACCACGTTTGGTGCACATCTGCAGTAAATGCTAAATTCAGAACAAATTACTCTATTGATCAGGTCCATCGCCATTTTAGACGTTTCAAGGAGATCTGGATCATTGTGGCTCGGTATGTCAATGAGAGTGGGAGCAGGTTTAACAATAAGCACAAAATGCTTATACTTCCTCCTGCCACTATGGCTCGTTTACCTGTAAGTATTGTATCATAAGGTTGGACAATTATTTTTGCTTTGTTTCCTCCATTATATTAATGAATATGTTTCTTTAACAGATAGCGGAGCGTGCTATCCTCGCTAAGCCCATTCCATTCTTCGACCATATGCTTCATCTCTTCAATGATGGCCAGCTGGATGCAGTGTGCATGAGAAACCCTATTACGACTGATGATTCTGATGAGGAATTGGAAGCACAGATTGCCTTGAACATTATTGCCTCAGGTGCAGATGTAAGGGACCAAGATGAGGCAGGCTTAGATAATGTGGGATTGGAGGGTGAAGATAACCATCAACAGGTGGCAGCAAGTAGTGGTGAGGTGCCTTGTGAAGTGATGTCTGATACTAGTCCACCATCTGGGTCCTTTGCTGAGAGCACAATGGCTGCTCTCAAGCCTAGCGCAAAGAAGTTGAAGATCATGAGCAAAACAAAACTAAGCCCAAAGCCGCAGGCTCCTCTACCACGTGATGGAAGGAACGTGGATGCACAGAACAACACCTTAGTAGGGATCCGTGACAGTGCTCCAAAACCTATTCGGGCACCATCGACATCGGACCCGAATGCTCCTCTGTGGAACATGCTAAAAGAAATTCCACTGACGCAACCTGATAGGCTATCTGTAGGAATGTATCTTTGTAAGCCAGAGTCTGAAGTGCATCGAAGCTTTTTCATGAACATGGGCAAGGAGTACCTTGAAGCATGGGCCCGTAAGTTCTTGGCTGGAGAGGAGCCTGGAGCCGTATAGTTTGATAACTGAATCCAGATTGAGCTTCTTGCCTGCAGCGGCGCATAGCCTATCCTGATGAACTTTCGTTTATCAGGTCTTGTTATTGCTGCCAGTTTATGTTCTATGGTTGATGCATATGTTGTGCTTGAACAGTTGGTAAATACCATTTTGTTAGCTGTAATGTAACTTAAAATGTGTGAACAAGTTAGTTCGTCTTTCGGCCTTGAAGCTTTTCAAGGTTTATTTAGGTCTGATTCCCCCAGGTTGTAGATGATAACAGTGTTATATATTTGTGAAGATCTAGTTGTTTTCTGGATACGTGTTCTTCTTTGACTTCTCTGCAGATGTTATTTTTTTTCTCTCTCTTACCCGCTCTCAAATCCTAGAGCTGCCGCCCGAATAGGTTTTAAAGCTTCTTGTTTTGGTTGGAATTTTTCCGAATAGGTATAAATTTGCGGAGCTTACTGTTTTGGGCTTTGGCCGGTAAAAATATATTTCTCTCTTGCTATGTACCATCAAGCATCAATGATGTAACCGTTTGAGGCTTTTGGTTCTAAAAGTTTTCATAATCTGTGGTTCTAAAAGTTTTCATAATCTGAAATAGAGTAAAGTAATGTGCATATAAGTACCGTCCGATCCATTTCATGGCAAATTTGAAGGTCCTATTCAAATCCGTTTTTTCAGGACCTTCGTATCATCATTGCATCAACCAGGAGTAGTCTAAGGAGTAAAGTTGGGCATAAAGCCCGAGCCCGGTGGCACGGCCCGCAGCCTGTCATTTTAGCCCGGCACGGGCACGACACGAGCCCGGTTTTGTGCGGGCCCGGGCTGGCCCGGCCCGGTGTGCGGGCCGTGCCTGGGCCTCACCCGAGGCACGGCGGGCCAACAAGGCACGGCCCGCTGTAAATTTTATGTCCGAAAATATATGAAATTTTAATATATAATAGTTCTAAATCCAAACATACATCTACCTCACATTGCAGCACAACATTAAAATACGTTAAATTCGTAAAATAACATAAAAATAAGCCAAATTTTCAAAATAAACAACATAAAAATATGTCAAATAAGCTATGGGATAGTACGGTCCGCCAGGCACGGCGTGCTCACGGGCCGGTCCGACGGCCCGTAGGGCCGGGCCTGGGCCGAAGGACAGGCCCGCGGGCCTGTGAGGCACGGCCCGCAGGGCACGGCGTGCCTCGTCGGCCCGGTGGCCATCGGCACGGGCCCGGCACGGCACGGTACCAGGCCGGCCCGTGCCCATCTTTATCTAGGAGTAGGGTTTTACTCTTAAAAAAACTGGGCCCGCACCTCGCCGAAATGTCTGTTGTCACAAGGTTCCTCTCACTCCTCCCGCAACCCAGGGAAGATGGCGACTGCCAGCGACGGAAACAAGGAGTCGGCGGCCGCGGCGTCGCCCCCGCCGCAGCTGGAGTCGTTTCTTTCCATCGGGCTCGACCAGCGCACGGCGGAGAACGCCCTCGCTAACCGCAAGGTCACTGCCAACCTTACCGCCGTCATCGCTGAGGTACTCGCCATTCGCCTCAGTTCGCTCCTTCCGCTTCGATTCGATTCAATGAGAGATGAGAGAGAGGAAGGGAGGGATCTCCTAGCGTTGAGCTGTCGAGTAATTCGTAGTCTTAACTGTAAACTGTTGTTGCTTGTGACGCAGGCTGGTGTTACTAGGTGCGACAAATCTGTGGGGAATCTCCTTTACACTGTAAGAAGTTCACATTGTCGAAATGAGTGATCACTGATGTAGCTCCGGCGATGCCCTTTAAATTGTAGTTGGCTGATGCTCTTGAATTTATTATTGTTGCAATTGATTAGGTTGCGACGAAATATCCCACAAATGCGCTAGTCCACCGCCCTGATCTCATCAAGTACATTCTGTCAGAAAAGGTACCTTTTTTCCTGATATCATGTAGTCTCTGTTTATTTGATGTTGGGCGCTTGGGAAGAGTTTTAACTTGACCGTGCCATTTCCAGATAAAAAACTCTGCGCAACTGGATGCTGCTCTGACGTTTCTTTCTACCTTGGGTCCAGATTCTTTGGATTCAGTGAGCTTTGAAGAGGCTTGTGGTGTCGGTAGGTTTTCTTTTGTCACATGTAGGTTTATCCATTATTGTAACATCTGCTGTTATATAAATTTGAAGATGTAGGTCCACACACTTGCTAATTTGCTATTAGTATACAAGAAACAGTTACAACTCACAACCTAGTATGCACTTTCAATAATTAAGTGAAATGGATATATTTAAAATCTCTATCAGCTATTCGAGTTGAACTATATCCTCCTGTGGTCCATTCAGATCCAATGTTCTACTCACCTGATCCATAATATTTCCTTGTCCTGCAGGGGTGGTTGTTTTGTTTGAAGAGATTCAGTCAACAGTTACGGATGTTCTAAATGAAAATATGGAAGCCATAGTAGAGCAGCGATATCGTGTTAATGGTTTGGGTTCCACTTCACCTTCCTTTACCCCAATGTTACTGTTTTTCACCTTTTCTTTTTTCCTTTTGATGTGGGACTGTAAGAACTGAGCTTTATTTGTTCCTGTTCTTTTTTTGTTTCAGTTGGCAGCTTATGTGGACAGGTTAGGAAGAGGCATCCCTGGGGTGATGCTAAGTTAACCAAGGTTACATAATAGCTGAAGTTGTTGTATTTTTGCTATATCTATGCATGTGAACTTTACCATATGGCTTGCACTAAGTTACTACAATTTGGTTATGCTACAGGAGGAAATTGATAAAAGGCTTGTGGAAATTTTAGGTCCAAAAACAGAAGCAGATAATGCTAAACCAATGAAAAAGAAGAAAGAGAAGCCTACTAAAGTTGAGGTTTATTAGCTGAAATTCCTTGAAGTTTAATATAGGAATATTTAATTATCATATCAGTCATTATGGTTTTCAATGATATACAGGAAGAAAAAACTGCAGTCGCAGTTGCTCCTCCTTCTGAGGAGGAAGTAAATCCCTACTCCATATTTTCTCAGCCAGAGGAAAACTTCAAGGTACCTTGACCTTATGAGATATTGACATACCTACCATATTCATTCTACGGGATACCTTAGTTAGATAATTTTGACATTTTTTATTTTGGTGAGTTAGGTCCATACAGAAATATTTTTCAGTGATGGAAATATATGGAGAGCACACAACACAAAGAGCATTTTAGAGAAACATCTTAAAGCGACTGGAGGAAAAGTGATGACACGCTTTCCCCCAGAGCCTAATGGATACCTTCATATTGGTCATGCCAAGGTTCTGATAATCCTCGGCATTGAAGACATAATTATTCTAACATGAATTCTTGAAATTGGAAATGATACTGTCATGCTTTCTCCTGTACAGGCTATGTTTGTTGATTTTGGGTTGGCTAAAGAGCGCAATGGGCACTGTTACCTGAGGTATGAAGGAATTCTAATTGATCTTGATATATTTAGTTTTCTATCTCAAATGCTTACAGACTTTAAGTCCTCTTAATTATTATTTTTCATGCACTTCACATTGCTAAAACGTGCTGATATGATGCTTGAAATCACTTGCCAAACACACTGATCCTCTTTGGGATCATATTCCATTTATAGAGCTATCGAATAGGTACAAACATATCAGGGATCTGTGATCCAATCCTTCAGGAATGTGCCTGCATGCTTGCTAACAGAATGTGCAGTGTGAGTGCCAGGACGCTGTCATCACGTGGCCTGCATCTATCTATCTTAAGATGCAAGTTACACACATGTAACTGATACATACTCAAGGATGAGTATATGATTTCTAACAATGCTTTCTGTTGAACAGGTTTGATGACACAAACCCTGAGGCCGAGAAGAAAGAATACATAGATCATATTCAAGAAATTGTCACATGGATGGGCTGGGAACCTTACAAAGTTACCTATACGAGTGACTATTTCCAAGATTTGTATGAACTTGCTATTTGTTTGATACAGAAGGGACTAGCCTATGTCGATCACCAGGTGTGTTTTCTCTGTCCTTGCTTGTTTGGATCGAAAGAAAGCGAATTCCACATATAGTTGTGTTTAGAATAACAAGAACTATGTAGCATGTTGAATTTCACATGGAGTTGCATTTAGAATAATGAGAATTATATAGCATGTTGATACTGAGTGGTATATGCTTGGCAGACTCCAGAAGAAATCAAGGAGTATAGAGAAAAGAAGATGAATAGTCCATGGAGAGATAGGCCTATTGAAGAGTCACTGAAGTTATTTGAAGATATGAGATGTGGGTTGATTGCTGAGGGAAAGGCTACTCTCCGGATGAAGCAGGACATGCAGAATGAGAACAAGAATATGGCTGACTTGATAGCTTATAGAATAAAGGTAAGTGATCTGACATAACTGAACGTATATTTTCCTTATTGTAGTAATTTAATCTTAGTTAATGCACACGCAGTTTACACCTCATCCACATGCTGGAGACAAGTGGTTCATTTACCCAAGCTATGACTACGCCCATTGTTTGGTAGATTCTCTTGAGAACATTACACACTCGGTAATATCTAATTATTATTTTTCAGTTGTTTTGGCCCTATAATTTCATCATCTAATCTAGCTATTGAATATTGTCAGTTATGCTCACTAGAATTTGGCATACGTCGTCCATCATACTACTGGATGCTTGTAGCCTTGGGCCAGTATCAGCCATATGTATGGGAATATTCAAGGCTAAACATATCAAACAATGTTATGTCCAAAAGAAAGGTATACCAGTGAAACTTGTGAATGAAATGCCAATTTATTTAGTTCATGAAATTACGTAGTTAGATTTTGCATCCCCTCTCTTGCAGCTGAATCGACTTGTCACAGACAAGTGGGTAGATGGGTGGGATGATCCTCGACTGTTGACGCTAGCAGGCCTACGAAGGAGGGGAGTATCGGCAGCAGCAATTAGCTCTTTCATTCGTGGAATGGGAATAACAAGAAGGTAAGAAAGTATGTTGCAGAGAAACATTTTCACAGATTGAGAAAAGA
Source organism: Microstegium vimineum (assembly GCA_022036555.1). Classification (NCBI taxonomy): domain Eukaryota; kingdom Viridiplantae; phylum Streptophyta; class Magnoliopsida; order Poales; family Poaceae; genus Microstegium; species Microstegium vimineum. The sequence goes on along the minus strand of CM039127.1, from coordinate 46,091,203 downwards.
AATTGTCCATCTATGTAACCACATAAATTGGAAAACAATGTGGATCACAGATCCAAATGCACTATGATTGGTGTAGATAACACCTAGAGCACAAAACTCATGTCCCAGTTGTTCTTTACATATCCATACATATCAGGAAAATCTGCTCTAGTTTTTTCATCACTGATACCACTTAAACTTTCTGTTGCAGTGACAATAGCTTGATACGCATCGAACGCCTTGAATACCATATTAGAGAAGAACTTAACAAAGTTTCCCCTCGAGTTTTGGTTGTTTTGCATCCTCTAAAGGTTCTGCATTAAACAATTTCCCAAATCATTACCTTTTTTTTTCTTATTTTGTTAATCACTTAACTGATGCACTGATGGGGCTTACTGTTTTGGTGAATATAGGTTGTTATAACTAATTTGGATTATGGAATGGTTATTAACCTTGATGCCAAAATGTGGCCTAATGCTTCTGACAGTGATGCATCAGCCCACTATAAGGTGATTTTCAATCTCACATTATATGACATCTTCTTAGAAAAAATGGTAGGCTGTTTTTATGGTAATGAAATATCATCATTCTGCTGAATCATCTTTTTTGTCTGTGTTGTCTGTACCTACATTCCTAGGTTCCATTCTCAAGAATCATCTACATTGAGCAATCTGATTTCCGTCTGAAGGATTCGAAAGATTTTTATGGGCTTGCTCCTGGTAAATCAGTAATGCTGAGGTAATACATTTGAAAGCATCTTAGTGGTTCACTTTTGTGCCCATTCACCTGACATGTGTCGTCATTTGAATGGATAGACATGCATTCCCAATAAAATGTACGGAAGTTATCTATGGAGACAATGCAGATAGCATTGTTGAAATCCGAGCCGTGTATGACGCTTCAAAGGCCACAAAGCCGAAGGTACATTGGCCACTAAAATCCTTCTATATACGAGAAGTATTTTATATCTGCAGCTTCTCCATTCTTAGTTGTCTGACAATTTGTGTAGGGTGTCCTGCATTGGGTTGCCGAGCCTTCTCCTGGGGTTGAACCACTTAAAGTTGAAGTCAGATTGTTTGAGAAATTGTTTCTTTCAGAGGTATATTTTTTTTCCCGTTCCTTGTTGCAACTGCCTGTTCAAATGGAAATTCTGCTCGCTGACTTCTCTGGATGTCTTCCATATTATGTTCACCAGAATCCTGCAGAACTCGACGACTGGCTGGGTGATCTCAACCCACAGTCGAAGGAGGTGATAAAGGGTGCATATGCTGTACCTTCACTTGCAAGTGCCGTATTGGAGGATAAATTCCAGTTCGAACGCCTTGGTAACATCACTAGTCTTTTTGTTTCCAATTTAATTAATTACACTTTGGATAGAGAAAATAAAATCAACCCCGTGTCCTTGTTGCTCATCACTCTCGTGTCATGCTGTTACAGGATACTTCGCTGTGGATTCAGACTCGACGCCCAAGGAACTGGTGTTCAACAGAACTGTTACACTTAAGGACTCCTATGCAAAGAGTTGTAGTGTAGGGCAGTGAGCTTACTGAATACCGATTACTATCCATCAGATTTTGTTGGGTACAAAACTTTGTTGCGATATGACACTAACACTGAGGTGTGTTTTTTTTTCGTTAATGCTTATTAGTGAAATTATCTGTACTTGTCAGTTAGTTGCGGTGGAACTAAAAAATTCATGCTCGAGACATTATGTGGCATCGATGGGGATATATACATATATATGTACCAGTATATAGTCTGACTCTTCAGTATGCTCAGATTGTCAAAGTTCAGAATAACGGTTTTTTATGTTATCTGATGTTGACTGGTGGGGCCCATGTAGCGTCTGCAGCAACACAAACAACTGAACTGTGAGAATTTCATAAGAACCTTACAAACTTGTCATGCTAATAAAATTCATAGGCCGATCCCATCTAAGTGACCCAAGTTGATATTGAAGGCAGCTTTGTCGACACGTTGAAAATTCGGTCAATCCCATCTAATTGCTAGCTTATGCTTAAAATAATAACTATCTTACTAGTTTGGACCATTAATAGTTAGTTGTTCACCTTAAATAATAATTAGTAGAAGGATTGGGCGTAAGCAAATTTGACCCACTTTGACAACTCTTTTGATGCCTGCTATAAGGGTCAATCATTGTAAGGTGTGGTAACAATTTTAAACACCGGAAGTCAAGTATGACGATTTTTCGTGACAAATGATGCCATACTGTGACAATCCTGCCTCTGCCGGCTGCCGGCACAACTGTTAATATAGATTGCATTGGACCTCAAGTTGCTTGCCTCTAAGTCAATTCCACACTGTATTATTACGTATATTATTAGGAAAAAAAATGTGGTCGTAAAAACAAAACAAGGTCACATGTCGTGTTCGTGACTTCGTGTAGGCGTAGGCTTCTTCCCAGCTGCGCATCGCATCTCCCAAAAGTCTCAGCTCCTCGCTGGAATCCTCTGAAAAAGAAAAGGTTTGTGCTCCTACAAAGTCAAAATGCAGTGCGTTGCGTTTATGGTGGGCTATTGGGCACACCAGCACGTGAATCCTGCCAACTCAACTATGAGCATCACCGTCACCAAGTCATCGCTGGCACTGGTCGGCCCGTCGACAGCGCCGGAGGCGGCAGAGACGACCGGGCACAGGCACAGCATCATCAACCTCTCGTCGTTTGACACGGCCCTCGCCTTCTTCCCCGTCACGTCGTTCCACATCTTCGATCATGCGATCCACAGGCCCGCCGAGACCGTGCAGAGCGCGTTGTCCCGTGCTCTGGTGCACTACTCCCCGGTCGCCGGCCGCGCCGTGATCGATGACGGCGACGGCGGCGGCGAGCTCCGCATCGCTTGCACCGGCGAGGGCGTGGGGTTCGTGGCCGCGTCGGCCAACTGCTCCCTGGCAGACGTCAAGCTCTTCGACCCGCCGTTCGCGGCGCTGCTGAAGGAGCTCGCCGTCGGCCTCGGTCCCGAGGGGTTCCGTCCGTCGGATCCCCTGCTGCTCGTGCAGGTCACGGAGTTCTCCTGCGGCGGGTTCGTCGTGGGAACCACGTCGTCGCCGACGGCACGGGGTTCGCGCAGTTCCTGCAAGCCGTCGGCGAGCTCGCGCGGGGCCTGCCCCGGCCGTCCGTCTTCCCTGTCAGCTGCGGCGATGACTCCCTCCCGGAGCTGCCGCCGTTCGTCGACGCCATGGAGAAGGCGCAGGTCACGCTCGAGCCGCCACGGGACTTCGCCTACCTCGACATCACCGTCCCGTCCAGGTGCATCAACCGTATCAAAGCCGGATTCTCTGGCGGCGGCGGCCCGTGCACCGTCTTCGAGGCGGTCATGGCCGTCCTCTGGCAGTGCCGCACGCGCGCCGTCATGTCTGACCCCGAGACCCCCGCTCCGCTCATCTTCGCGGCCAACGTGCGCAAGCACGCCGGCGCCAAGCGCGGCTACTACGGCAACTGCATAACGTCGGCGGTGGTCGTGCCGACGACGGGGAGGTGGCGAACGGCGACATCAACGACGTGCTGAGGCTGATCAAGCGCGCTAAGCAGCCGATACCGTATCAGTTCTGCAAGGGCAACGTCGCCGATGCCGGAGACGAAGGCGGCCGCCGGCAGGAACCGCCGCCGGAAGGTGGCTTGTCGTTGTCCATGGAGCAGCTCGACGTGACGCTCGGGTACAACGCCTTCGACGTGACGAGCTGGTGCAACCTCGGCGCTGACGCGGTGGACTTTGGCGGCGGGCGGCCGGCGAGGGTGATGTGCTGGTTGGACCGGATGGCGGTGCCGCACTGCGTCGCGTGCCTGCCATGCAACAAGGACGGGGGCAACGTGTTGGCGCGCTGTGTCAGGGAGGAGCACGTCGACGCCTTCCTTGGGGAACTCGCCAAGTTCACCTGATGACATCTCGCAACTGTGAGGCTCTTGTTGCGAAATAAAGTGTCTGGTTAAGTTGTCGCCAGATGAACGTGTTTATTTTGTACATTGTTGTGCATTTAATTTGTGTCATGAATGAATATATAATACAGGAAGATATTACGTGATTATTGTTTAGTGTTGTATTTCATCTGTCTTTAAAAATATGACATTATTACAAGCTAATCAGTTTTATATATAACTGTTCTCTTCCTATTTCAAATCTAAACTACCAAAACTAAACGTCATAGTTAGTGTACTAGCCAATAATAACTTTCCTAATGTGTCATCAATGCCACTTGAGGTCTTATTCAGATACGCATGTGTGTGTTGAGGTGAATTACGATGAAATTTAGTTCAAGTTCTACATTCACCCTAACAGATGTAAATTGGTACGAACCAGATTACATCCAAACAAGGCTTGAGTGGAGCAACGTGAAGAAGAAATCTTCTTCTGGTAATGTAGTTATGGAACTCATGGATGTATGTAATGAAATGATTAATACCACTGCTTTAAGGGATTATATTTGCAAAGATCAGGTAGTAGATACACTTGGTCAAATAAACAAACACCCCAATTTTGTGTGTGCTTTATGAGTTCTTGTTTCCAAATTTCGGGGGGATTTAAAATTTTAAATTAATTGGGAGTTTAAAAATATGCCCGGACTGGTTTTGGGTCATAATCCTCTCCCTTTTAGAAACTGAGGGGGATAAACAAACAACCAAATTTCATTATTTTAAAATTTATTTTTCGGGATTGGATTAACAAGATGGTTTTTTTGATCCATTGGGTCCCTTTTCTTTTCATTTCAGAGAAACCCAAGAAAAGTTATCAAGGGTTTTGGGGGGAAAAAAGTGGATAGTTAAACCAAAAAAAACACAAACAGGAGACCATGAAGGCAAAATTTCAAGATTGGATAAAAACAATTTAAAATTTGAGATCTTACCAAGTCGAAAGGGGGGAAAGGTATTGTTTTGAAAAAAAAGAATTGTTTTAATATCTTATCAAATCAAAGATACAATGGCAGAGAAAAAGGGGGGTTTTTAATGGTCTTAAGAGGGAGTCAAACACTAGCTACTTCCACAAGTGTGGGTAATGGTAGAAAAAGGAAAATCATATTGG